>JAYESA010000020.1:7518232-7600732 GCA_036927795.1 Iris macrosiphon | reverse complement strand
CTCGGATCTATCTTTGCCGAGGACTACACTCGGATCTTTTCTTCTTTATGCAGCTCTCTGATTAGAGACTGCCTCGGCGATCTGTATATCCCGAGTACATTCATTTCCTTTCATCTCCTGACTTGGAACGACTACTTGAGAGCCTTCCTCGTCTATGCATGCAACATGATTTTACTCCGTCCCGTGTCATGTTCCGTGCGATGTAACGCCACAGTATGAACTCACATTACTTTACAGCATATATGAAGAAATTACTACATTCCAACCCAGCAATCTCGATTATGCATATAGCAAGTAAAATCTCCATGTTCTATACGATGATAAGGCGGGGTTATCCCCTTAGCTATGTGCGTTCATCTCTTTTATTAGCATGCAAAGGTTATCGCCCATAAACTAGCATGTAGCATTCATTTTCTTAGTGTGCAGCTAAGTAGAGACAGGTTCACCGGGGCCACCCACCTTAGCGATGTATCGCATCGGTCGAGCGAGACTCCGGACGCGCCTCTGATAGCCTAAGTCTGACTCCATTGAAGATCCCAGCATGAAAGCCTTTGCATCAAACGAGCCATCTCGCTGAGCAAGGCGGGTTGAATAGCTACACTTGTGCCGTTTGAATCGGCCCTCCGGGTTGAGCGGAGCGGGTCGTTACATCATACACCACTCAGAACAAGTCTCGTCCTCGAGACTTCCTGAGCGCAACTCGTACTATCGCACATCTTCTAAACCCACTCTATACACCTTGCCTAACTTCCAAAGACTGTCTTAATACCACAATCATTTATTTTCTCACCATGCGTTACGCCAACGTTAGCCAATTCTCATCAAACGACTCTATCGTTCAATGCTATCGAGTTCTACTCAACTCACTCGTTGCACTCCCGACTCAAAATCTACTGCACCTAGCGCAGGGCTATATTACCCAAGCACATGGTATTCTATAACTCAACGGGCACTTACGACTCATAATTGGGTGGGCTTGTCCAACTTGTTATATTACCTCTCATAGGAACCAAATGCATCCGAACACATTCGACAGTTTACTTGACGTCGCCTATCGAAACCCATCGTTACGCCTAAACCAAAGAGTTTGAATCTCGGCTAATTTCCAATCTCGTTTGCATTTTAATTCTCTCTGAGTCACCATCCAATCTCGCTAAGTAAATCGCAACCAATCACCTACGTTTTCTGACTCAGTCTATATTGCGCCTTAGCGCAGAGCTAAATTACCCACCTGGGGTACGCTCAAGTCCTTCGCACCTTTGGCTCAATCGAACTTAACTTTCTATTCATTTTTTTTTTTTTTTTTTACTCGTTCCGTTCGCCAGAGTGCTTAATCATTTTATTCGAATGATCTATTCGTTCAACTATTGCATCCCCAAACTCAGTCTCGTACTGTGCCTTAGCGCAGAACTATCCCGGTAGCACGAGGAACGATACAATCTTTCCTCTATGAGAATTTAGGTTGAGGCAAAATCATTTCAGTTGCCACACTCATCCATGCGAATTCGAACATTTTCCTTTGCAGCTGCATCCGAGTTATGCATATCGCTAAGTCTGGATCGTACCCATATTCAAGGCGTCCCCCAAATATGTGTATTTCAACCAAGCTCAGTGACAGCTAAGTCTGACAAGCTACTCGTGAAAATCTTTCGAAACGCGGATCGTCCTACTATATGAATGATCGAACTCTTGTTCGATCCAGCTATCGTCTTATCCCTTACCGTCGCGTAACCTATCCAACCAAATCAATTATCACCCGAGTCCTATCTTGCATTACGTTTGTTTCAACGCGAACGTTGCTAGAGTATATTCCCAAATTCCGAATTCTAACTCTAAGTCTCGTTGCCCCAGTTCTATCGTTCATCCCGAACGATACTCTGAAGTCAGCCACTCCGGTTTAACTCAGGGCACAAGGTCGTCTGCCTAGCCACTAGGTCAGCTCACACAGTCATAGGTACAACTCAAATTTGCGACTTATTGCGCAATCGCGTTGCACAACGCTCGCCCCAAACACCCTAAGGTCAAACCATTGTTCCTTTACACGGGTATTCTACCCAAGCTCGTTTCACTCAGATTTCTAAACATCGAGCACAATTCATCCTATCACACCAACACGCTCGTCCAACCGAACCCATAATACGCCCATGTTTCAGGGCTAACCCATCGATTCGCACACACTATCTCTTCCATCACGTTGATAGAATTCACCAATCCATCCTTTTCTACACCTGTATCACTAAGCCACAATCCCATTATAAATCATCGATGTATATCATGAACTCTAAGTCGTCCAGCCAATCTACGTATCCGTTCATGAAAACATCCAACATCTCTTACTTCATGTTTCTAGACTAACTCCTCAAGAAAATCCTTAGACTCATTTTATCCTGAAACTTGTCTTTTCGTATCGAACCACAAGTCAAAATGATCCTTCGATTGTCACGGTCCGGTCTCCCGCTAGTTCAATCATCCTCGTCGGACGTGATATCACCACGCCAACGCTCCCGCGGAATGATCGTCCTATCCGGACGTGACGCATGCGCGAATAAGAAGTTATACCCGCACAAGACAAGAAGGTCAATCGTTATGGTTATCCTCGAACGAACAGACACTTCATCATCAATTTTCGTTTTATCCCAAGTTGCACCTTGATCCCTCAAGTCATGTTCTTCCAACTACCGTTCTTACTGCAATCAAAATTCGCTAAGCCAAAATATCCAACTCAATACTACCATTTTGAACATTTCTTTTGTCTACTCTTAGCATTCCTCGAACAACTAAGTTCAAATCCCCAAACTCAAAGTCTATCCCATTTGACACGTATCCTTTCATCGTGTTCGTTTGGAATAATCACCGAACATGTTCTCTTGAGTTCGATTATCCCTGCCGAACGTGAAATCACCACGTCGGCGCTCCCGCAGAATAATCGTTCTCACTGGGACAGATTTCGGATGTTATCCTTCCGAACTTGATTTCAAGATCGTTCTTCCAAACTCCAAGCCAAATCTGTTACCGCTTAACTCGATCCACCAAACTCATAATTTTACTAACTTGCATCAATCCATACTATCTTCCAACCATTTTTATGGTCTAAAAAATCCCAAAATCTGAAATCATCGCATTCGAAATCAAACCGAACTCTATCGAGCGATATCCTACTCAAATCCAAATTTTCCATGCATGCTTTTATTCGTTCGCTGCATTATTTCCAATTACACTTACTCCGATCGCATCTCAGATTATTCAATCTCAACTCAAGTTTCTAATTCACTTGTTTCAACTCAAATCGCTCGTACAATCCTCTTAGTTCTCCCGACCACGATATCAATTTCAATTGTCCTGAATTCCTATTCGATGTATGCCTTATCTCTTATTCAACTCATCGTAACTCGTTCGAACCAAGTATTGCAAGATTCTTCCGAGTTCGCTTACTTGCTAGGCATTCTTTATTTACACTAAGGCTTTACCCAATCTCGTCGTTCGCCGCTAGACTCGCTTAACTCCGAATCTACGACTTCGTTCTAACATTACTAAGCCGACCAATACACCACTCAGGGTTCGAGTTATACTTCCTGAATCTTTACAACTCATTATATCCACCATTCGCATAATCGAACAGGGGACTATCGTATACACCACTCAGGAATCGAGTTATCCTAATAACTCCTGATTCGCGTTCGCATCCTTCACTCGTATTCCCAAGTCGTTCCTTAGAACTCCAACACAGTCCCTATTTATCGCCTTAGCGATCTTAGACTCGTACACACCTCTATTCATAGTCCTCCATACAAACTATGCTTCAAATCATAACTTATCGCTATGAATAACCGTCCAACTATATCTGGAAATTCCATACACGATTCCATCACTCGCCTTAGCGGCACTCCGATAACGTCTCTACCGGTTTTCTTCCCGAGTCAACTTTATTCTTATCCGAACAATACCCACATCTCGCTGCAACTCGCTAGCACCAAGGGTCTTGGTGCACGATACTCAACACAGCTTGGCCAAAAGGCCATGTGCAAAGACCACTGTCTGAACGATATACCGTCTCGCACTTTACTCGTTTGGTGTTTCCATATCGACATATAACTTGCCGATTAACACGAGCCTACTCTCACAACGTCTTTCACAGGTTGGGACAAAAGCCTTCGCATCATAATCCCGTTCAAGCAACCGTATAACTTACACGCGCTTTTCGAAAATATTTAGACTTATTGTATGGGACATCCATCGAAGCATCGAGAGAGAGCATCTACCACTTCTTCAATACACAAGTTCAAAACTGAGAGAATCGAAACGAATTCCAAGGACGTAAAGCCGTGCTCTGATACCAATATGTCACGCCCCGATCTCCCGCAGGAATCGGCCGTCCCCGCTAGGCACGAATCACCGCGCCTGCGCTCCCGCGGGACGTACGTTTCCATCGAGACGCGATGCCGCGCGAGCCTGGGGTTGCGCCCGCGCAAGGCAAATACCGAAACGGTCGTTGATAACTAGTTCACAGAGTCGTCATAGCGGAAACATAAAATGAACACAAGTATTGAATCCAAATTAAGCTCTTTATTGATATGAAGTAAAGATTACAAGCGGCGCTAAGCCGAGATTACAGATCGTTCATGCTCTCCCTCTCTCTTACATTGAATATGCCCTTAGGCTTAGAACCAACACAAACGATCTGGATGATGATGTTCCCATACATTATGTCTCATATATGCGAGCTCCAGGTCCGTGCGCCATGCTCCAAGACGCCAAGTGCGGTCCGGCGCCTCATTGCGATAGCGATCTCCGAATCCGTACGAGTTTCCCCTGCACCCTGCATGCAGACTGGTTGGGTATCAGTACATTGAATGCACTGGTGGGGAGGCCTCTCACCCACGCCACAAAACAAACACGTTCATTAGTTATATGCACCGACTAGTTTCGTTGTCTTTCTATTCTTTTGCCTTAGGATCAGTTACATGGCAATATAAGGAAAGTAATCTCCGTGTCAGCTCAAGAGTGTCATATTCATGAACAATTGAGTTTACCTTACCATTTCTTACCATTCGGCCTTCCCTGTCATATGCAGCAATATAACAATATCTACGAAATAACAAGAAGCAACTATAAAACCCAAGTGTTATGCAGTGCCTCTACCTCATAAGACCCATTTTACTAGAACTATGTGTGATACCATGCATCCACTCTAAATATGCATAATGTCGTGCAAACACACTCCTCCCAGTTTCTCCTTTTCTCAGTGCGGATAGCCGCTATGCAAACATGACTTATCTATATGAAGGTCACTGGCTCTGTTAGCCATATTGGACAATATCTTCGATGGACGGTCGCCTCCCCAGCTCGGTTGCTAGCCTTGCTGGGCCTCCAAGCCGTCTAACGAGTCGACGCCCATCCAGGTCGGTAGCAAGCCTTGCTGGATGCCTCGCTCTCGCCCGCTAGTCATCAGCTAGCGTATCGCCAGGACTACACTGGCACTCCGTCCTCCCGGGCCGACACGATTCGGATGCCTCAGCAATCGTGTCGAGGACTCTCTACCTGGTGCGCAACCAGTTGTCCGTGACCATGCAACTACTCCTCCAACTTCCAATCCTAGCCGAGGACTACACTCGGATCTATCTTTGCCGAGGACTACACTCGGATCTTTTCTTCTTTATGCAGCTCTCTGATTAGAGACTGCCTCGGCGATCTGTATATCCCGAGTACATTCATTTCCTTTCATCTCCTGACTTGGAACGACTACTTGAGAGCCTTCCTCGTCTATGCATGCAACATGATTTTACTCCGTCCCGTGTCATGTTCCGTGCGATGTAACGCCACAGTATGAACTCACATTACTTTACAGCATATATGAAGAAATTACTACATTCCAACCCAGCAATCTCGATTATGCATATAGCAAGTAAAATCTCCATGTTCTATACGATGATAAGGCGGGGTTATCCCCTTAGCTATGTGCGTTCATCTCTTTTATTAGCATGCAAAGGTTATCGCCCATAAACTAGCATGTAGCATTCATTTTCTTAGTGTGCAGCTAAGTAGAGACAGGTTCACCGGGGCCACCCACCTTAGCGATGTATCGCATCGGTCGAGCGAGACTCCGGACGCGCCTCTGATAGCCTAAGTCTGACTCCATTGAAGATCCCAGCATGAAAGCCTTTGCATCAAACGAGCCATCTCGCTGAGCAAGGCGGGTTGAATAGCTACACTTGTGCCGTTTGAATCGGCCCTCCGGGTTGAGCGGAGCGGGTCGTTACATTGGGTATCAGAGGTAAGGTATTGAGGTGTTTACCTATACACTAGGTTATATATATATATATATATATATATATATATATATATATATATATATATATATATATATATATATATATATATATATATATATATTGAGATACCTCAATACCTTCAGAGCACATCATTTCTGCAGAGGGCATCTCAGTCGACCCAAAGAAAGTTGAAGCCATCGTAGAGTGGAAGAGACCTAAGTCGACTAGCGACATTCGGAGCTTCCTTGGTCTAGCAGGCTACTAAAGAAGATTCATAAAAGATTTTTCAAGTATCACTTCGCCTTTGACTCATCTCACTCGGAAAGGAGTAACGTTCACGTGGTCAGACGAATCTGAAGCTTTATTTGTGGAATTAAAGCAACGACTCATCTCAGCACCGATTCTTACTCTTCTGGACATGCCCAATGATTTTAAGATTTATATCGACACTTCAGGCAAGGGTTTGGGATGTGTCCTTATGCAGAGGGACAAGGTGATAGCCTTTGCGTCGAGTTAAAGCCCCACGAAAGGAATTATCCAACACACGATCTGGAACTGGCAGCGGTAGTATTCACGTTAAAGTTATGGCGGTATTACCTCTATGGCGTACCATGTAAAATTTATACGAATAACAAAAGCCTCAAGTACCTCTCTACTCAGAAGGATTTGAATTTACGACAACTACGTTGGCTTGAACTCCTTAGCTACTTTGACTTGATGATCAGATATACACCAGGTAAGGACAATGTTGTAGCTGATGCACTGAGTCGAGTGCTTGTTAGGAGCTTAGCTATCGATGACTGACTGCGAAGGGATCTGGAAAGTTTGGGCATTACACTCTGAATCAGATACAAAAAGGGGCGCAAGTGGCTCAGTTACGCCTCGAATCGGACCTATTGGAGAAAGTTAAGTCTACTCAGAAGGATGATATATTCCTAAAGAAGATGCGTAAGCTTATCTCAGCAGGAAAGACGACCGACTTTGCGGTCGGCACAGATGGAACGATACGGGTAAAGAAAAGATTATGTGTTTCTAACGATACAAACCTCATAAAAGTGATACTCACTGAAGCCCACTATGCGAGTTACACCTCACATCCAGGAAGTACTAAGATGTATCGAGACCTCCGTACGACATTTTTGTGGCACAACATGAAGAGGGATATGACGATGTTTGTGTCACAATGCATGGCATGTCAGCGAGTAAAGGCCGAGCACCAGAAGCCAAGCGGGGAGATGCAAAACCTTGCTATACCGGAGTAAAAATGGGAACACATAACCATAAATTTTATTATTGATTTACCAAAGACACAACGGAGAAATGATGCCGTCTGGGTCATCGTCGATCGACTCACCAAGTCAGCTCACTTTCTGCCTATTAAAGTTGCTAGGAGTGCCGACCGTCTGGCTCAGATCTACCTTGATATGATCGTTCGACTCCACTGTGTGCCCGTATCCATTGTCTCCGATCGAGATAGACGGTTCTTATCACGCTTTTGGGAGAGTCTTCAGTCAGCAATAGGGATGAAGTTGAAGTTCAGCTCTGCCTACCATCCTCAGAAAGATGGCCAAACAGAGCGGGTAAACCAAATCCTCGAAGACATGCTATGACTCTGCGCCTTGGACGTGAAGTCAAGTTGGGACATGCATCTATCGTTAGCCGAATTTACATACAATAATAGCTATCAATCCAGCATTCAAATAGCACCGTATAAGGCGTTATATGGGCGGAAGTGTAGATCCCCTATCTATTGGGATGAAGTTGGTGAACGACAAATTCTTTGCCTGGAGCTCGTAGAACAAATCGTCCAAAAGATCTGTTTGATCCGCGAACGGCTGAAGGTAACACACAGCCGTCAGAAGAGTTACTCAGACGCGCACCGTTGAACTCTTGATTTCTTAGAAGACGATCATGTATTTCTCCAGGTCTCGTCCATGCGAGGAGTTACCAGATTTGGAGCAAAAGGGAAGCTAAGCCCAAGATTCGTCGGCCCGTTCGAAATACCTAAGCGTGTCGCCCCACTCGCATATCAGATTACCCTACCACCGTCATTATCTGAAGTGCACGATATCTTCCATGTTTTACAGTTTATGAAGTACATGTATGACTCGAGTCATTTGGTGGATCTTGATTAACTGGATTTGAAGGTAGACTTAATGTATGTTGAACACCCTGTGCGGATCTTGGATCGAAAGGAGAAGCTGCTTCGAAGTCGTTCGGTTCCTCTCGTGCGCGTTCTTTAAAGAAATTATTCGGTCGAGGAGTCGACATAGGAGCTTGAGTCTGAGATGAATAAAAAGTTTCCTTCATTGTTTCATAGTGGTAGGTTATATTCCTAAGTTTCGTGGACGAAACTTTCTATTAGTTGGTTAGGATGTGGTGCCCCGTTCCCCCTTTTCGGGGAGCGCGGCTAAGAAATACTTTCGGTATCGTTCGATCGGGATAGATTGAATCAAGATCTTTTTTATATTATGGATTTACTTCTTCCGAATCGATTTCCATATTTAGTAGACCGTGCCCCAAGGACGGACTTAGCGGCAGAATCAAGAGGGACCTCTCCGCTGCAAGTTTTCTTGCCTAGTTTTTGATGTCGTCTTGTTGCTTTCGTGCTTTTGAGTTGATTTTCGAATTTACATTTTCTTGAACAATTTTGATGGATTTCATTGCTTTTATTTGTTGAATTGTATTTTTATTCCGAGCTTGGAAAGATTAGAAGAGTTATTGATCATCTGTTTGTGTCAATGCATGTGATCGTGTAGTAGACGTCGCGCGAGCGGAGTCTTGAATCACCCTTTTTATTTTCTCTCCCCACCAACTTATGAGTGGCTATAATTCGATTTGTTAGCCCTTCTTCCAAGTCTTCACATATAAAATCTTGTCCCCCTTGATTGTTCCGATCAAACGATACCATAACAACTAAAAGATGTCAAGATAAAAATGAATATACTTGGATTACTTTTTGCTTGTCAATAAACTTGTAAACGATTAACTTGTTGCATGCTAGTTCGCTTAAAATTTTCTCTCATCGTGTTTCAATTCTAGTTAGAATATATATACTTCTTCTATTATTGTGCTATGTATAAAAAATACTTTGCTATGCAACAAAATGATAAGGAAGACTATGCAAAACAGATCATACCATGCTATTTGTCTCGTGCTCATATTGCTTTGAACTGCATAAATTGATAACTTAGTATAGATGTCGCTTGATCACGGACAACTTGTGCACAAGGTTTATGGTTCATGCAGACGGTCGCTGGGGCCCTAGCAACAATCCGATCCGGATGAATCTTCACGATTGTCTCACGTGCTGGACGGGATGACGTGTAGTGCCTTACGTGCGTTCGTTGTATACCATTCTCGTCCTGGACTATAACTCGTCCACTATGGCAGCATGCTAGAGATCCCCTCATATGTTTAAACTGTGCAAGCTAACTATGTCTTCGTGGCAAAGAAGATCATGGTAAGTATTGTGCAGGTGGTTCAGACGGGCAGATAAAAGTCACCTAATGGTGGCATATTTATTTCAGTGAATTTGCATATCTATTGCTTGCTTGTAAATTAAAATAAGACAAGATAGAAAAACCACATAATAACTTTCATGCTTCATATAAACAACGTGTTGATTGGTATAGTTGGGTTAGCTCGCCTTGACCAGTGTATTTCGATATACTGACCATCGTTGCAACATGTACCCTCGTCAAGGAGATCCTGAAAGAAGCTAGAGCGACTTTCCAATCCAGTCCACCTACCAGCGCGCTTGGATCGTGCCCTTGAAGAGGCATCTTGAAGTTCCAAGAGCTCGTGCACATACCTTATGCAACTCCGTGGAAAGGCGATAGCTTCACCCGAAGGTGTCTATAGCTTTGAAGTTTTAGTAAAATGACGTAATATACCAGATGGCTATCTCATTTTGTGTCCACTTTTGTAAGCCCGTGCGGCAACCATCTCACTCGTTCAAGAGTTTGTAGAAGATGTTCATTATCAATAAAGAGAACTTTTTTCATGTTTCAATATTGTGTTCAATTATTTGCGTACTCTAAATATGTGCTCGTTATACAAAATACCTTGGCCTTGTGCGTTGTGCAACCTAGGCATGCACGGCGTCACGCCCGGGGGACGACTATCGATTCCACAGAATCGGGGCATGACAATGATGGTATTGTTAGATATTTCATTTACTTCAAAATGAGTCACTAGAAATCTATTGCCATTGCTATCTAAATCATATCCTATGAATACAACATCTACAACCTTAGGTCCAATCTTTCTCTTTTTAGGTTCATGAATTTTTACTTTTGTTAGACATCCCCAAACTTTGAGATAATGGACTCTAGGAGTTATACCTTTCCATAATTCGTAGGGAGTCTTATCTTTTGATTTACTACGGATCATATTTAGGATGTAGCAGGCTGTTAACAAGGCTTCTTTCCACAAATTATCTGGAGCACCTGAGCTGAGAAGCATGGCATTCACCATGTGTAACATAGTGCGATTCTTCCTTTCAGCAACTCCGTTGGACTGTGGTGAATAAGGAGCAGTCACCTCATAAATTATTCCGTGTTCTTCACAGAAGTTAATCATTTCGTTTGAGGTATACTCTCCACCCCGATGAGATCTAAGGATCTTGATATTTTCCTCTAATTGGTTCTCAGCTTCGGATTTGAAAACTTTGAATCTATCTAGAACTTAAATATTTTGTTCTGAGAAGGTAGGTATAGCAATACTTTCAACAATCATCTATAAAGGTGACAAAGTATTTTCTACCACCTCGGGTCAGGACCCTATTTGAATCACAAACATCACTATGAACTAGTTTTAGAAGGTCAAAATTTCTTTCTACAGATTTGAAAGATAGTCTAGTGTATTTGGCTTGAACACATATCTCATACTTGTGTTTATTATCTATAGAAGACTTGGGAATGAGTTCTAAGTTCATCATCCTTCTAAGGGAACCTAGATTCACATGACCTAGTCTACCACGCCAAACATTGGAAGACTCCACATTGAAAATAACAAGAGAAGGATATGACATTTTATTGATAGTACTGAGAATAAAAAGCCCATCATTTACAAATCATTTTCCAACAAATGACTCATTCTTAGAAAGTATAACTTTATTGGCTTCCATTACAATCTTGTATCCTGATGCTATAAGAAGGGATCAACTAACTAAATTTCTCCTAACTGACGGCACATGAAGTACATCATAAAGAGGTAGAATTTTTTCTGATGTCATCTTAAGATCTATTTTTCCTCTTTCTACAATTTGTGCCGTTGAGCCATCTCCTAGGTTATGCCTCCTCCACACGATTTATGATAGTTTGAAAAATATGAGCGATCAAAGGAAACATGAATATTAGCTCCAGAATCCAACCACCAGTCATTAGAATGGTAAGAAATATTAACTGAAGGTTGATAAGTCACAGACCTAAAGTAACTAGAAGACCCATTCATAATCATGTTAGCTTCTGGTTTGGCTGGGCCTTTTCCCCTATAAGGAGTCTTGATAGGTTCCTTCTTTCTTTGGAAACAATTGAAGGATAGATGATTTGTTCTCCCACACACCAAACAAAATTTCTGTTGATCCTGAGTCTGACTGAAGTTTCTAGGTCTATGGTTTTGCTGGTGTTGATGGTTCTGGCGGTGAGGCTGAAAGTTCTTCTTCTTCTTGGGTTTGTGAGGATTATTAGACTTGGGTTTGCCTTAGAATATTTCTACTAGGTTTACCTTAGCCTTAGACTCAGTCTTAGGATATTAGACCTTAGCCTAATCTCTTCTTCTATTCTAATTTTCTTTAGGACTTAAGCAAATTAAGGTCATATTGTTTATGAATGAGATCTTTTTTAACATCAGACAAATAAGGAGGGAGCTTATCTATCAGGCAAGTTATTTTATACTCAGCAGAAAATACTGAACCTTTGGCTTGAATATGCCTCACATATTCTTGAAATTCATGGATTTTGTCATTCATTGGTTTGTTATCTACCATGAAATACCTATTGAATGAGGAAGAATTAAATCTTTCAATTTCAGCATCATCACAGCCATATTCATCTTCCAAAGCATCTCAAAGTTCTTTAACGCTCTTATATTCAATGAATATATCATAAAGGGAATCAGATAAAACGCTTAGAATTCGATGGAAGCAATGAAAGTCTATTTCCTTGGGAGTTTTTGGTTTTGAGGAGCTAGAGGGTTTGGACACTTCTACGTCAGACTCAGTGTCATCATAATCGTTTGAGATAGGCGTAGATCCATCAATAGCTGAGATAAGTCATAAAGTGGTGAGCCAAAATTTTATCTGACTCTGCAACCTCTTGAAGTGAGCCATCAAACTTAGCTGGCTTAGCAGTAGCAATCTCTTCTTTTCCAGTAATGGTTACTATTATGACAGTCTAAAAGTCTGCAAGAATAATGTTGCTACTCAATAAGGATGTCTGAGGCTCTAAAATTATAGTTCTGTAATATTGCTAATCAACCTTAATAAATCTTTTAGTCTATCAAGTTTTGATTAACTTGGGTTAGCTGTAGGGGGCGGTTTCCAGCTAGCGGTGTTCCGAAGACACTTAAATACTGTGTCGCTTAGGGCTGTTTATACCTGTTTGTCAGAAGGACCCTTTCAACTTGTTTCCAAATTTATCTCTACTTTTTAGAACTTTAGATTTAAAAAAAATTACAAGGTCAATAAATTATCAAGCATGAGTCAGACTGGTTTAAAAGTCGAGACTTAAAACCACCCAAAATCGAACCCCTCCTAACTACTCATAATCAATACTATATAATACCTCATAATCGCTACCCCTACAATTGACAAGTAGACCCTAAAAGACAAAATTTATGTTCAATTTTATGACAACAAAATGAAAATCCATTGTTAAAAAAACCAAGCTATAAAATTGAACAATTGTTTTAGACAAAATTAATTTGGTATGCTAGTAGAATTGATTTCTATCCTTCTCCTATATATTTGTTAGATCATCTTTTATTTCTGTAACTAAATTGTTTTTTTCAGACGAAAATAAAATTAGATTCCTTTTTTTAAAAAATATTAGATTAGATTATATGTGAGATTTGGCGAAAAAGAAAACTTATAATTGGACTCAAATTAAGTAGAAACAGAAATTTCAAATTAATCAGCTGCTGGTGTCTGGTGGGGTCCATCAAAGAACCTTCTTAGAAAAAAAATATATTATTAATATTTTATAAACAGGTGGGTGGCTGGCCCCACTATATCCGACTAAATTAACATTTCTGCCCCTACAAAAACACCAAAACCCCAGGCCATAAGGGAGGTCATTTGTGAATTGCTAAGGAAGTGAGGGGGCAGGGCGGGAAAAACGTAACAAAGGCAAAGGATTTTTCCATAAAAAGAAACCTAATTTCTAAAACCCTAGTTTTTGAAATATAAAAAAATATAGAAAAAGTGGAGAGGCAGTTATGTGGAGGTGCATCCGTCCTACTGGCGTCTACTGTGCTATATAAGGACGCGTCGTTCTTTCTTCTTTTTCGGACCCCTTCGTTTTCCCTCCGTTTTCTCTCTCTTTTCGTGTGAGAAAAAGCGGATTGGCGAGGAATCAGCGTAAATTTTCTCCCAAATCTCTGTAAAAGTTTCTTGATCTCTAGGGTTTTCTCACGATTCTATGAATAATGTATTTTTTTGTTTGTGATTTTTTGCTAATTTTAGGAGGATTTGGCGGGAACGATCTCTTCGAGGAGCGATTTTGCTTGCACAGTATGATTTCTTCCCCAATTCGGGCTAAATTTCGTAATTATTTACTTAGATTCTAGGTTTTCGTTGTTTCTCGGCGATTTCGTGGCCGATGCTTGGTTATTTGAGTAGATTTTGCTGATGCATTGATTTCTCCGTGGTTCCGGCTTCGTTACTTGATTATTTACTTGGATTTTTGTTACTTTTTGAGTTTTTGCTACTCTTCGATTAATGTATGTTTTTTTAATTCTTCTTCTTAATTTAGGAGAATTTGGCGGGAATAATCTGTTCGATAAGCGATTTCGCTAGAGACAGTATGATTATCCCCCCCCAAATCGCGTTAAATTTGGTCATTATTTGCTTAGATTCTAGGTTTTCTTAGCTGTCTCGGTGATTTCTTGGCTGATGCTTTGTTATTTGAGTAGATTTTGATTACGCGTTGCTTTCTCGGTGGCTCCGGTTTCCAGACTTATTATTTGCTTAGATTCTTGTTACTGCTTGAATTTTTTGGTGATTTCTTTGGTTTCTTGCTGGTTCCAGTTTTGAAACTCCATTATTTTGACACTTTGATTTTTTTTTGTGATTTATTAGTAATTTGCTTAGATTCTAGGTTTTCATAGCGATTTCATGGCCGATTCATTGTTATTTGAGTAGATTTTGCTTACAAGTTGATTTCTCGGTAACTCCAGTTTTGTTACTTGCCTATTTGCTTGCAATTTTTACTGGTTGATTTTTTTTGTTGATTTCTTTGATTTCTCGGTGGTTCCAGTTTCAATGCTTGATTATTTGCTTAGATTTTAGTTACTGCTTGATTTCTTGTGGTTCCAGCTTCCGTACCTAATTATTTGCTTGGTTTTTTGTTACCGCTTGATTTTTTTTGGAGATGTCAAGGTTTATACTCGATTATTTTCTTATATTATGGTTGTTCATAGTTTTCTCGGAGATTTCATGTCCGATGATTGATTATTTGCTTGGTTTTTTAGTTTTTATTTTTTAGATTTTATTTGGCGATTTGGTGGTTGATGCTTGATTATTTGCCTAGGTTTTTTTGGTTTTCACTGTGTTTGATTCCTTCACACTTTTATATGATTTGGCTATATGCTCAGCTTTCTATTACTCTTCCATCATCACCATTATTATTATTATTACTATTATTATTGTTGTTGTTGTTATTGTTATTGTTATATCTTGCTTTAGTGAAGTCACTATTTTTAAGGCTATAGCTAGATTTATTGTGCTATAGCAAATTTCTGGATACATTTACTTGTTATGTTGGAGTGACAGGAATAGAACAGCACAATACTTGTCATGACAAGACGGAAACAAACTATTTTGTTGTGTCCGTGTATATCGGTCACGACACAAGAAGGACATGACACTTTGATGTACATTTGTTTTGATCTCTTGATCTTTGTACTTGTGTACTTTTTTACTTTGCTTTTTCTATTGTTCTTTATGCATAAACCTTACCCTTCCGTAGGTCTGGAATATAGTTTCCATTAAGAAACAAACTCTTTAATGCTCTTCTTCTTATTTTATATTGTTGTTGGTGCTAAAAACTCCCAATAAGCTTTGTTTTTTTAATAGTCTTCACATGCTGGATACTCCAGCTTCACCTTAGTGATTTTTTGGTCTCTTTGAGTTGTTTTGTTTCTGCTTTATAGTTCTTTCCTGAAGACCATCAGGGTACTGGTTTCATCAGTCTTAAGCATTTGTGTTGGACAATGTCAATCTTCATGTTCTGTGCGTGTTTTATTGCTGAGTGATACTAATCTTTGCAACTCTAATATAAGTTTGTTTTTAACTTTTAATTTTTAGGAGTTTTTCTTCCACCTAGTTCATTGCGGTTTTCTAAAGCTTCTAGTTGTATGAACTTGCATGTAGTGAATAATGATTCTGTAATAAGTATTAGCATGTTGCACAACCTTCTGACATGTTACTGTGGTTGTTGTCTGATATTTTGCTAAAAATCTTGAACAGAATGGCCTCACCAGGAAGTGAAGCTGGGCTCGATGACTTGCCCCCTCCTCCACCAACCATACCCCCCAATGTTGTTCCCTCAAAGGCTGTTGAACTTAAGAAGATGCCTGAGCCTCCGAAGCGCCATCCTATGGCTAGGCCTGGTGTTGGACGTGATGGGCGTCAAGTTAAATTGCTGTCAAACCATTTTCGAGTTAAATTCAATGCCAGAGATGCTGTGTTCTATCACTACAGCGTATGTCTGAAATCCTATTCCACTGTATTTCAATCATCTCTAAATCTTATTTGGATGATTACAAATATCTTCGTTTCTTTTGTGCAGGTCTCAATAAAGTCACAAGAGAAGCTTGATGTTGAAGGAAAGGGTTTAGGGCGGAAGGTCATTGACAAGCTCTACCATACCTATGGGACAGAACTTGCGGGCAAGGATTTTGCTTATGATGGAGAGAAGAGCTTGTTTACTGTGGGCGCTCTCCCTCAAAACAATTTTGAATTCACTGTCATACTGGAAGAATCATCATCTAGGTACCGACGTAGCTAATCTTCTTTAGCTAGATACAATATTCTTTATAGTTGCTATTATTGTTTTGGGATCCTTCAATTTTTTCTTTTGTGCAGAACTGCTGGAGGTAGTCCAGGCAATGGAAGCCCTGGTGATGGTGACCGGAAACGGTCTAAGAGGTCACACCAGCCGAGGACATTTAAGGTGGAGATCAATTATGCTGCGAAAATACAAATGCGGTCAATTTCTGAAGCAATTGAAGGACGGGAAGCAGAACACTGTCAAGATGCTCTGAGAGTCCTAGATATAATTCTTAGACAACAACAGGCAAAGAGGTTCAATTGTCAATAATCAGCCTCTTTTTTGTTCTATTCTTTGACTATATTTTATTATTGAACTCCACTATTCGCGTGCAGAGGGTGCCTTGTAGTTCGACAATCTTTCTTCAACGGTGATGTGAGGAACTTCTGTGATTTGGGTGGTGGGGTTACTGGATGCAGGGGGTTTCACTCTAGCTTCCGCACCACCAATGGTGGTTTATCATTGAACATGGGTATCAATTCTATTAATTGTTTGCATAACATATTGAAGCAGATATTTCTTTCTTTGTTTTTACTACACAATTGTTATGCGTACATGGAATTTTGCTGTAACCTTGTTGCAATTCTTTGCTTAGATGTTTCCACGACAATGATCATGACTCCTGGCCCAGTTGTGGACTTTCTGATTGCCAATCAGAACATAAGGGATGCACGTCATATTGACTGGATAAAGGTATGACCCTTTTAAATTACAATGGCCTGTATAGTTTGTGATCATGTACCCGTATCCTCAGGACATAAGTTTCTTATTGATCAGTATCTGGAATTCACAGGCCAAAAGAATGCTTAAAAATATGAGGATCAAAACAACTCACAACAAAATGGAATTTAAGATCATAGGGATAAGTGATCTTCCTTGCAACCAGCAATGGTATGATATTATTATAATACTGAATGTCGGCTCTTCCTCTTTTTTCTGATAGTCTATTTTACATGACCAGTTCTTACTTTTTAGCATCTCTTGCTTCACCTGCTTTTAAAATTTTGTTACTCTTTATTGTACCCTCTATACTTAGTTTTCCAATGAAAGTGCGCGATGGTGTGGATGGCCAGACTGTGGATGTCACAGTATATGATTACTTTGCCCAAAAGAAGATTGAGTTGACATGGTCGGCCTATGTGCCGTGCCTTGATGTTGGAAAGCCTAAGCGCCCTAATTATGTACCAGTGGAGGTTTGTAACTGTTCCAGTTATTTCATTTCTTCCTTGTTCTTCCATTGCCGTTCTAAACACCAAAATTAATGATTGCAGCTGTGCCATCTTTTGCCACTTCAAAGGTATACAAAAGCATTATCTTCACTACAGAGAGCTTCACTTGTTGAAAAGTCACGACAAAAACCTCAAGAGAGAATAAGAGTTGTATCTGATGTAGGTTATTCTCATGTCATCTCTATATTTGTTAACTTTGCTACTTCATTAATTTGTTTGTGGATGTTACATTGAGATGCCATGAAATAAAGAGTGAATTTTTTTTAATATACTTAAGGTAGTCTTTATACTAGAACATACCAATTGACAATTACTCAGTTTATGTAATGATAGTTTCTGTTGGTGGTTGGATGTGAAAGCTTCCTTTGTCTGATTGAAGTTGAATGAAAAAAAAATACCTTTTTTATTGTTGTTATATTCATCTCTATTAGTTTACACTAGAATAAATACTTATAGTTTCTTGTTTCGCTAGGCGGTGCAAAGCAATCGATATGATGAAGATCCGATGCTGAAGGCTTGCGGGATTTCTATTGAAAAGAAACTTACTGAGGTAGATGGTCGTGTCCTAGCACCACCTAAAGTAAGTGCTAATGCCTTCCTTTTGATTTCTTTGTCTTGAATATTTTTTCTTCCTTCTCTCTTGAGAGATAGATATTGCCTTTTTTTAATTATGAATGATATCATGAATCGGATTATGTTATTGTATTGCAGTTGAAGTTTGGGAACAATGACGACACTCCTCGAAATGGAAGATGGAACTTCAATAACAAGGTTGGTTTTAGTAATTTTTACTTTTTTATTACCAATAAATAATCTTTTTACTTCATTTCATACCTTTTGCAGAGGGTCCTGGAAGCTACAACCATTGAGCGCTGGGCTATTGTAAATTTTTCTGCACGTTGCGACATGAGCCGCTTATCTCGTGATCTGATTAACTGTGCCAGAACCAAAGGAATAGTAGGTTTATTTACTGCTTTGATTAAATTATCATGAAAAAGGAGGTGATAAGTGATAACAGCTTGTTTATTGTTCTGCAGCAAATTAATGGTCCTCATGCATTAATTGAAGAGGACCGGCGATGGAATAGGTCTGGGCCAGTGGTAAGGGTGGAGAAGATGTTCGAACAAGTTATGGGAAGTCTTCCAGGCCCCCCTCAATTTCTTCTCTGTGTTCTTCCTGAGAGGAAAAATTCTGATATCTATGGTGGGTAAAATTCCATGTTGCCTTCATTGTTTTTGCTGATTCTGTTTATATTTATCTGTTTCTTATATCCTGAAAGGGCCTTGGAAGAAGAAAAATCTTCATGAAATTGGTATCGTGACCCAATGCATTGCTCCTACCAAGCTTAACGATCAATATCTGACAAATGTTCTCCTGAAAATCAATTCCAAGGTATATATTTCATGATTGTTAATTTGTATAGTTTATGCTTGTATGCAGATTAATGTAGGTGACAAATGTCTGAACTTTTATTTTGTCCGTCTTCTTCATAGATGCTTTGTTGTAATAATGTTTCATGTTTCTCTTCTGTTTTAGCTTGGAGGTGTCAACACTTTGCTGGCTGTTGAACACAGTCACAGTATCCCCCTAGTTAATGACGTTCCTACTTTGATATTGGGTATGGATGTTTCACATGGTTCTCCTGGCCGAGCAGATATCCCATCAATTGCCGCGGTAAGATAAATAATATTACATGTTCATGGAAAATCCATAGGATTCATGAGTTTCTTTATGCTTTTATGTTTTTAGTACTGTTCTGGCGATTCCCTTGAAGTTGAAAGGGAAATTCTATATGACAACTGTAAAAGATTGGAGCGTTGGCTAATTAAAAAAAATCTCCAGAAGATGAGTGTTACTGAAAATAATGATAAGCAGGATTAGTGGCAATGCGTGGAAAGATAGAATAAGAAATGATTGTATTCGTGGGATGTTTCAGGTGGCACCAATCGAGGTTAAGATAAAAGAAATTTGTTTCAGTTTGTTTGGACATGTGCAACATAATAAATACCAGTTAGAAGGAGCAATAAGATATTAGGTCTAGGAGCCCCTAAACTAGGGGTAGGTCTAAACAAACTTGGATTGAGATTTTAAAGAAGGATGGTTTTACTAATGTTACAATAGACATATGAAAGAGAAGGATTCAAATAGCCGACGCCAAAAAATTTGGGATGCAAGTTTTGTTGTTGTTGAAGTAATCATGCCGGTGATTAGTTTTTATCTTGCAGTTTATTCTGTTTCTGGTTGATACATTAATTTTTTTAAACTTAAGGTTGTTGGATCAAGATGTTGGCCACGTATTTCAAGGTACAGAGCTTCTGTGAGAACACAATCACCGAAAGTGGAGATGATTGACTGTCTTTATAAGCCCCAAGCGAATGGAGGAGATGATGGAATTATCAGGTGCTTTTATAGATTCTGAATCTCATTCATCCCCGACTAATTTTATTTTATAGCTTCAACTGTTTGCTGAATGCACGCCCTGGTAAGTAATGAAGTGTTGCACTTAGTTTTTAAGTGGGCAATCTTTTTTTATTATTTGTAACCTCGAAATTCTTGGGCCCAACCTTCATTATTGACATGCAGCATGTTAGATAATTTTAAGATTTTTTTTTCTTAATACAAATTTCATGGTATATCAGGGAGCTTTTGATGGAGTTCTACAATTCAAGTAATGGGAGGAAACCTTCTCAAGTTATAATTTTCAGGTGCTCTGTCAAATCAGTAAAAGTTGGGAACTGATTTTGTTGCAATCTTTTGCTTTGTTTTATTATTTTCTGTTGTGATAGATAATCTAAACGTTATACTACTATATATCTTTAATCTTGTCATTCTAATTGTTATATACTTGGGCTATACATATTTTTAAGATAATATCTTTTCAACACTTATTTGAATTAGAAATTTGATGTTTTAGGGATTGCCAGTACAACAAAAACCACCACCACCACAACAAAGCCTTTATACCAAATCTTTGGGGTTGGCTGGTTTTAGGGACTGTAAATCCTTTCCATTATTTTAAATTAGTGTCTATAACAATTGTATCACCGTACCCCATCGTTTACAGTGTTTTGTGGTCTTGAGGAAGATAGAGGGTGCTTCTTGTTTGCTTGAGCTAAAAAAAATGACTAGGAACTTGACAGGGTTGACATCAGATTGATAGCGGGTCAAGGTACCAGTCAAGTCTTTTGTGTAGATATCTTTGTGCTTCATAGCAAAGATGATGCTAGGAAGATGTGATGACGATTAATTAGAACTTGATGTCTGCTTGCTGTCTGAAGTAGCTTTTCTTCTTCTTTTTTGCTTGATTATAGACAGTAGCTATCCATCATCCTTCAATTACTGCCTGTATGATGCATTTATGGTCTGATTGTACTATACAATTTGCTGCTTTCCTTCATTTGTGAATAATATACCCAGCCCATCAGAATCTATATCCCACCAGTAACTAAATTTATCTTCCCTTTGTTTGACCTCTTAAATAAGATTTACGTCCTTGCATGGGATTCTCATCCTAAGACTTGCTTGATCTATACTTGCTTGATCTGTATGGGTTGCCTTATGGTTCCTCGAGTACTCGATTACCATCTGCAAAGAGAAATGCCAAACAGTTGCTACTAACCACCCACTTGCATGGATTACTCAGGCTGTATAGCCTGTATGTTTCGAGTTCATTATCCTAACTCGCTCTCCTCTGCTCTGTCAGGAGTCTGACCCCTTCTATCTTATCCAGTGCCTTGCTCCTCAGTTCTCACTGCTCCAGCCTCTTCTTCTGTACATTGCACCCTTAATTCTGGTGGTCACCCTTAATTCTGCTGGTCTTGTACTGCTGAGCAGTCAACCTATGTATCAGGGCAAAATATTCGTAGAAGTCGTGATTAGTTCAACAAATCTCAATCTACGAGCATAGTAAATTCATACTGACATGGAGGTTCAATTTGAACGATTAGGTAGAACATCATATTTGATACCTGATTAAGGTACGACCTGTCAATGAGGTACATGAGCAGGCTTTACAATCATATGTAGATTAGTTTTGGCTTGTACAACCACATCCACTAAAAGCGATTTACCTGATTCTGGATCATTTTCTGGAATCATGTAACTGACAAAAGTTGATTAAGGTACGACCTGTCAATGAGGTACATGAGCAGGCTTTACAATCATATGTAGATCAGTTTTGGCTTGTACAACCACATCCACTAAAAGCGATTTACCTGATCTGGATCATTTTCTGGAATCATGTAACACAATTTATGTACAAGTCATTGTTTTCACTAAAGATTCACGACTCAGATTTCACATTTTAAGAACTGATGAATTGTTGTTTCATTTTAAGTTTAAAATCTGTGTATCTGATTTTGTTTATTTGCTTAGATTTCAGCTTTTTAGATTAGGGATTCTAAAATTTTGGCAATTTACAAAACCTTTTATTTTAAAATACACAGAAGGTACTGTTAGTGAAGATATTGTTTCATGCACTATGATTTCGTATAGTTCAATGTTATTTTTCGTCATAACATGGTTGATATGAGATTATATTGTTTCATGCGGTATACTTTTCGTATACTTCAGTGTTATTGGTTATACCATGGTTGATTATATATCATATTTTCGTCATAACATGGTTGATATGAGATTATATTGTTTCATGTGGTATACTTTTCGTATATTCAGTGTTATTGGTTATACCATGGTTGATTATATATCATATTGTTTGATTCTTTCTTAACCAGTTATGCTATTAGTGATTCAAGGCAGAAATTTGGAGAAAATTCTGTCGTCTTTGCTCTACTACTGATGTTGAATTTTAATTCAGAATGGGATAGGATATTTTATGACAGTTCATATATATATATGTGTGTGTGTGTGTGTGTGTGTGTGTGTGTGTGTCATTTCTCAAATATGATGTTTTGGAAATTTTCTTGAACTCAAATTATTAAGCAGTTCCCAATTGGCTATTGAATCCTATAACAAACAGCTGATACTTATCGGTAGATATTTAGCGCTTTGGTTCTTATTGTTGGCACTAGGTTGGATTCTGCCTTATAGCCAAGTTGACGAATTGGAATATGAATTCTTTTACCTTTTTTATGTCTTGAAAACCTATGCCTGATCTGTATGTTCTTGGTGGCCCATACTCTATCCAACAACTTCCTATTCATATAAAAGTGATGTGTGTACTTTTTAAGTATTCAAAGACTTTTAAATACTCATATTGGCCTAATCTGTCTGGTATATTGCCTGGAAGATATAATTTGCACCACATCTCTAGTTTGCACCTGGATGTCTGGGTTAAGGTTCAAACCCTTTGTTTCGGTATTGGTTTTGACTTTTGGCCGTTGGTGGTTTTGAAGACTGCTTTCAGTATTTTGGGCAATTTAGATAACAAAAATGTTTCCTGGATACTGACACAAGTACGTACCCAATACAGTGTAAGGATATTTTCGAATAGGTACCATATTAAGATAGGATTCTTGGTGATAATCATGTCTTAACTGAGTATATATTAATTGGACAATATCTATTTGATGGATATTTTTCTATACAAACTCTTCGTATCTGTTTCTTGCAACTCTAAGTTCTGTATGCATTCTTTTGCTCTAATTTCTACAGCTATTTTCTCCATAGTGACAGTTTAGATTAGCAAGATTGACCACTTCTTTTTTATTTTTTGTACTTCGCATATCATGTTTTATTTAGTACTTTTATTTTTTTTCTCAGAGACGGTGTAAGCGAGTCCCAGTTCAATCAGGTTCTCAATATCGAATTAAACCAAATCTGCAAGGTGCTCGTGACTACTAATCTTGTGCCTGTGCGATGACCAAAATGGACATCCCTTTTAACTTAACTTCAAATCTTTTTGCAGGCATTTTATCACTTAGGTGAAACTAAGCTTCCGAAGTTCACGGTGATTGTGGCCCAAAAAAACCACCATACAAAGTTATTTCAAGCTGGCGGGCCTGAAAATGTTCCACCAGGTCTGTCAGTTTTTGCGGTTGAAATGTTTATTCTACCTAGTGATGTTTAATTTATCACTTAATCTGAGAAAATTTTGCTTGCAGGAACTGTTGTGGATACTAAAGTTGTTCACCCTAGACACTATGACTTCTACATGTGTGCTCATGCTGGAATGATTGTAAGCATTTCCCTAATAGAATAGTACATTTGTTTCTTCTCTTTGCTTCGTCAACTTGGTAGAATGTATTAGCCACCATATGTTTTCCTGATTTTTTTTCCTTAAATTTTACTGACTTGCAAGTAGCTGAATTATTTTCTATATGTTTGTTAAAGGGCACTTCACGTCCCACACATTACCATGTGCTGCTTGATGAGATCGGTTTCTCACCCGATGATCTGCAACAACTTGTGCATTCACTTTCCTACGTGTAAGTCCATGATCTCGGTTCTCTCTGCATAAAAATGAATAATTATAGGGGACAATAATTGACCATCTTGCATCCTTTTTTTGCTTTCATGATGCAGGTATCAGAGAAGCACAACCGCAATATCTACAGGTGGACAAGCTAGTTTTCTTTTCCCTGTACTTTTCCCTATTTTGTTAAAATTCATTACAAAATTGCTTATAAATGCTTTTTTTTGGGTCAGTTGCTCCTGTCTGCTATGCACATTTAGCAGCAGCGCAGGTTTCTCAGTTTATCAAGTTTGAGGACTTCTCAGAGACTTCATCGGGGCATGGAGGGGTTACTACTGCTGCTGGGGGCCCTGCTATCCCCGAACTCCCTCCCTTGCACGAGAATGTGCGGAGTTCCATGTTTTTCTGCTGAAATATTGGAGAATACTTTCTTTCGTATGGTTTACATAGTTAAGCGTGTAGGTTCATGATCAGTCCCCAAGATTTTGAGAAGGTTTCCGGAACTAAGGAATTTTGAAGTAGAGACAATGGTGGCTTGGAGGGTTGATGATTTATTTACTCTAGAGTTTTAACTCCCCAAAACAATGGTGTCTTATTAATTTTTTTTTCTGGCATCATCTTGTGTCAAGCTTTTGGTTTGGTGCTTTCTTGCTATATAGTTTATATGCTGTGACCTGATTGATCAGTGGTGAAGACACATTTCACTGTGCGTATTATGTTAGCCTTGAATGATGTTCTAGTAGCAGTGAGACATGCAATTGAGATTCCTATTTGCCTTGTTCAAATACTTGCCTTATTTGTGTACAGCCAGCTCTCTAAGGTCCGATGTCCAGATGTCCAGATAACGTATCATTACATAATTAACATATGTTGATCTGTTTGTTTCTACCATTACACTTACGGATGTTCATAGGTCCGATGTCCAGATAACATATCATTACATAATTAACATATGTTGATCTGTTTGTGTCGACCATTACACTCATAGATGTTTGTAGGTCCGATGTCCAGATAACATATCATTACTTAATTAACATATGTTGATCTGTTTGCGTTGACCATTACACTTGTAGATGTCCATATGATTTTTATCTCCTGTCTGACGTCCAGTTCACATATCATTACCCTTGTATATGTTATATCTGTTCTAATTTCTTGTTGCACTTATTAGATGTTCTCTTTTAAGCTCTTTATTATAGAACTGCTATTGGTGCCTGTGACGGTTTTTCTAGGAAGACTTCGCAAACCTGGATGCTAGGAATCAGCAGCTTCATCCACCTTTGCAACTTGTGCATAGGACTGAAATGACTTGTCATTTTCTTATCCTTGCATTGTAGTCTTTGCACGCTACATCGTAATATTACAGATTAGTACAGTTGTGGACTTTGGACATTCTAGTTATAAGAAACTTTGGACATTCTAGTTATAACTTATAAGAAACTAAGTGTTATTTGGTTGCCCTTAAATAGAAATTCCATGCAACATATGTTGCATATAGCATTTGGTGATGTAAATGGTGTGTAAATTTATTGTTTGATTGCGTGTAAATGATGTCGTAAAATTTACGATTCTGACAGTGTATGGTTGCAATTTATGTTGCCATAAAGGGAGAGCCATTGTTCGGTTATTGTCTTTACAAGGTGGAAAGAAGAGAGAATATTTGGAAATTATGTAAATGGTATTGCAAATGATGTCGTAGGTGATGGCAGTCAGTTCGAGAAAAATGAAGATTCTACCATATACATTGAAATTGAATTGATGGAAATAGTGCACCAAATGTTGTATGGGTTGATTTTCGTTTACATTCAACAAGACGTCCCCTAGGATCCTATAATCTTAGTGTCTGAATTCACAGCAATTACAGACAGTCGATGATACGGGTCTCGCCAATATGTGAGTGTACATATGGCAGCCTTCTAATAATTAACAGGGTTACAGTTCAATGTAAATACGGGGTATCCGCAATTACACTCGGGTTGCCTAAAACATTCATCAATTAGCATATATCATTAATTAAATATATATACATACCAAATAATTACATACAAAAATATGTATAAGTGTATATACACTAAATAGAATAATATACTATATATATATATATATATGTTTAAAAATATACATGCCACATATTTATATATATATATATATATATATATATATATATATATATATATATATATATAAAGACCAATATTTATACGCATCAAAGAATACGTATACTGAATATATATATATACCAAGTAAAAAATATACGTATACCATATTTATATATATATGTACCAAATAATATATATATATATATATATATATATATATATATATATATATATATATATATATCTGCTACCAGCAATAGTTACAATGTGTTAGCTGCTGCGATTCTCCCAGTTGAATTCTTACTAGTTTCGATCCATGTACTAATTTCCTTTCCAGAATATGTCAAACAAATGAAGACGGCCTTCTAACTTGCAATGAACTGTCTTATGAACTGGATAGGACCCAGAAGGTGCACCACTCATACGAGGTCTAGGGGTTTTAAAAAGGATATTTTCTGAATTCACGCCACTCAATTGATGTGAGTGTCACCAGACGAACCCAATCCTAAACATGAGGTTGTTAACCATTTAGTATCAAAAAGAGAACTGGAAAAACTAGATTTGGTTTAACAAACTAAAAAAGTACAAAGAAGAAGAGTCATAGGAGACAATCTAAATATAAATTTGTTTTCTGGGGGGTGACGATGGAGGGTTAGGAGTGTAGCAATTCTCTTTACTCTGTGGACGATCCGATGCAGAAGCTCTTCTTTTTTTTTTTGAGTGTTGATTAGCAGATAGTCAGTCAGCCTCTTGCATGGGGATAGTGTCCTGTTATTTATAGTTGTTTTGTGACCGCATGCTATAGATGCCGCATGCACCCATGTTTGATGACCGCATAGGGTTCTTTCCACGGAATGCGGTTGCAACTGTGGCCGCATGTCACGGTGAAGCTACAATTTGAGCTTGCTTAGAATTTACTGTTGATGAGATCTCGGGGTCGTTTCAGCCCGTTGTATGTGTGACTTGGTCGTTTGGACGCGTAGCCCACATCAACTGCACGAAGATTTCTTTAGTTGTAACAAAAAGATCTTGTTAGTTGGAATGCATTGGGTTAGAGACGCATGTACCGTATGGAGTCTGGATCGCATTGGGCCAGAGACGCATGGAACACATGGAGTCTGGAACGCATTAGGCCAGAGACGCATGGAACGCATGGAGTCTGGGACGCATTGGGCCAGAAACACATGGAACGCATGGAGTCTAGAACGCATTGAGCCATAGACACATGGATTTTTGTCGTCTTCTACATTCGTAGCGTTTGAACAGCTGTATACTGCCAAAAGTAATTATGACGAAGCCGTCAGCCCGGATTCTAATCCTCGATGCAGGATTCGAGGCGGTCAGGATGTCTGTCTGTTTTATCAGAGTCATAAATGCTCTGATGTGACTATAGGGACGATGCGTCAAAGGGCGACATGCGTCTCGGGACGTCATGTATCCGAGGGTGTTATGAGTTCACCCATGTTATGTGTCTCTTGCTTATTTGTTGACTGTAAAATGGAGCGCATGAAGAGATTTTTTATGCTTCTATAAGACCCCCTTCAAAGTTTTCAGACTTGGCTAAGTCTGGAATACTTTGAATAAGAAGCATGAAATCGGCACGCATTCACTGTTCGCCTACTTCTGCTAAGTTCGTCAGGTTGACACATGTGGGAGTTGTCGCATGGAGGACTCTGTCATGCTGTCAAATCTGCATTAATGTAGAGATTTGGTTCGATCTTTGCGCAGATCTGTTGGGATTCTGCGTCGTCTGATGACACGGAGCTCGAAGCATCGGTTTTCGAGGAGATAAAAAAGGATCACGCGGATCGAGGTTTCAGGTTTATCTCATTAACCGTTCGGTTCATGGTCTCGATCCCTTCACGTGGTTTTGGAGCCTATTAATAGGCAGTCAGGGGTAGAGAGAACTTTTATCTCCTTGTTTCGTTTCCTCTTTTTCCTGTGAAGGATGTCAAAGGCTGCGACTTTCCTCGTCGAAGTATTTATCAGGGGTGGTCTCGCTCCGTGGCCTCCTGATCTGGAAATTTTGTTTGGA
The DNA here is from genome assembly GCA_036927795.1 of Iris macrosiphon. Taxonomy (NCBI): domain Eukaryota; kingdom Viridiplantae; phylum Streptophyta; class Magnoliopsida; order Asparagales; family Iridaceae; genus Iris; species Iris macrosiphon. The sequence goes on along the minus strand of JAYESA010000020.1, from coordinate 7,572,453 downwards.
GGTAGGCTGGTACCTCCCTTCTCACACTGGGCTGTGAAGGACATAAAGGCACCAGTACACCGTCTTGCTGCAGGAGACTCGTATGGGGCATGTGCAGTCCTCTGCCGTGTGAAAGAGTATTCCTTTATAACATGCGCGTAGAGCTCTATCTTTGTCTTAACTGCGTGGATGAGACCTCCTCTTGCTTACGTGTGCAAACTCGATCGTGCGTCGCCGCGGCCGGGCAGTAGTATGCGGCCGCTGTATCTTTATGCGACCTTCGCTGAGTCTGATGCATGTCTTCTTTTTGCAGGTTCTGTCCTCGCTCGTGATGCTCATGGTGGAGCATGAAAGGATATCATAACACCCGTAGTTCAGGATAAAAATGTCACGCCCCAGTCCCAAAATACCGAGGGACTAGACACGTGGCAATGGCCAACAGCACGCACCGATGGACAACCCAATTTAATGGATCCATCAGGGCATGCTTAAGCTGTAGTCTAACAATAAATAGATCAAGTATTACAAGTCACAATCTATACTAATCTCATCCACAACAGATAATCGCAGATCAAATGCCAGAATAATACAAATAGAATAAACTAACATATCTCAAATAAAGCGTCTCGGGGAACAATCTGAGAACAAGTCTGATACATCAATGCAATAGACTAGAAATAAAATAACTAGAAACAGAAATAAATGAGTATCTCAAGTCAATACTCAGGAGAAGTCCTCTGGTATGATCTCGTCCTCAGATCCTGGTTCTGCCCCAATGTATGCACCTGTTCCTGCTTCTGCTAATGCTAATGCTCCGGTCCCGTAAACCTCGGGATAGATCTCGTCAGCTAATCCTGGGGACATAGTCCATTCCAGGTCCTCAGGGGACATAACAAGGTACAGATAATACAAGCCAAAATAAATACAGTGCAGCAATAAATGAAACCATAGGATAAACTATATAACCAGCTAAGTGATATGCAAGTTGAGAGTTTTAGTCATACTCGGGCTGAGACTACTATAGGATCAGTGTCGGTGAAACCCATAGCAGTATTTTCTCGAAGGGCCAGTACGGTACCAAAGCTCTGTGTCAGAGTCTAAGGTACTTCTATTAAAATATTATATATATATATATATATATATATATATATATATATATATATATATATATAATCAGCCTTTTGTATGGTAAATCTCTCCCCACCCAATGTAATCACACGTCTCATGTCCATGACACGCAGGATCAAAACTAATGCAGCAAGTCAGGATATAATCTAAGCATGTAAACTGTGTATGTCATAAACCTGTATCTTATACAGAATCACCATGAATATCTCAGGAAGATTCTATCTCATGAATAGTGTCAGGTGTCCTGGGTTATGATGTACTTGATAAGACAAGTACGAGAAATATCGGGTCTCGGTATCCATGTCTAGATGATATTACACAACGCCGCGTACGGTGTTGGCACCCGACTATCAATCGGACGCTAAGTAAAGCACACGGTCCTAGGTTGAACATTTATATCAAGATTATATATGTATATACAAGGAACTCAAGCAAAGTACTATAACCGGAATTACTGCGAGTTGGCAAGGTACACTTGCCCACTGATGTATAAATAAGTCAAGGAAATAAGTATCAAAGCTGCAGGGTTTGGCAAGGTACACTTGCCTGGGGTTCCGGCTCCAATTGTAGCTCTGGCAGCAGCGAGATTTGCAGGCAGTACTCCGGTTGCTGAAATAAACATCACCATCAGATCCAAAAAATATCAATCAGCTAAAAACGCTTGTCCTTGAGTCCAATTTGGAGACAAGGGCAAAAATGATAATTTTGGGTCAAAGCGGGGTCCACATGTGGCCCGCTCCGCACCAAAAAATGTGTCAGGGACAAAGTTCTTCAAATTCGTCAAACTTAGTGTTAACAAGTCAGGAACGATGATACGAACCCAACGGAACTTTCAGAATTGGATTCCGATGAGCCGATCACAAAATCGCCCGTCAAGTGGAGCCTGTGGGGCCCACGATACGCGATTTTGTCAACGTTCTCAGAATCGAACCAACCTTGGGTCACAGGACCAGCGTATCGCTACGAGTCTGATGGCGCAAGTTTCGTTTCGATCCAACGTGTGTATACAAAGTTATGATGCGTTCCAGAACTGACGGATACGGGACGGTGTCCGCGGATACGTGTTGATTCCGGTGTGCACGCACATCCAATTCAACTTCTGCGAAATCCCGCACATCCGTATCGACGGCGCGCACATATCGGTGAAGACCGCACGCGACCAAGTCGTCCCGTTTGGCGGGACGTACTCAGTTCCGGGGTGAAACAGGGCGTTGTTTTTCCTTTTTTTGATCGCGGTTCGCGATTGCCACAGGACGCGATGCACCGAGCGGGTTGCACGGACACCGAGAGGGTCACGCAGGGTTCGTGATGCAACTGACAAAATCGAAAATGGGGCAACGAGGAGAGAGAAACGGGTACCTGAACAGGGCTCCGAAAATCGAATTTTTCCGTGTCCGTGTCGACACGAAGTGTCCGTGTCCGAGTCGAATCCAACCCTAGGGTTAGGGTTTGGGACGCACTCAGGCGGCCGGAGGGGCTGCGGGCGGCGCTGGCGAGGGTGGCGGCGCTGGCCGGCGGCGGCCGCGCGCCGGAGAGGGCGGGGGAAGCGCTGCGGGTCTCCGGCGGCTGGGCAGCGGGTGAGGGGTGCTGCTGGTCGGGGTTTAGGCAGTCGGGGGTCGGGTGGACGCTGGCTGCGGCTGAGGGAGGAAGGAGGAAGGAGGAGGAGAGGGGAGCGGCGTCGTGGCGGCGAGGTCTGGGGCGGGAGACGGTGGCGCGGGCGGAGGAAATGAGGGCTAGGGTTCCGGTGGGGATTGGCCGGAGAAGAGGGGGAAAGGGGGATATTTATAGGCGGAGCCGGCGGGGAGGCGGAGGAGAGAGAGGGTGTCATGGGCCGAAGGGCGCTGGCGAGGCACGGAGGGCGGCGACGTGGCCGGCGAGGCGCGGGGAGCGGCGGAGGAATCGGGCAGCGGGGTCGTGCGGAGGGGGAAGAGGGAACGGGTCTGCGGGTCGGGCGGGTGCGGGTTTGGGTCAGGCAGACCCGACCCGCTAGGGCGGTCGGTCCGGTTCAGTTGGGTTGGACCGGGTTCAGCCCGGTTCAGGCCGATTTGAACCCGGTTCAACCCGGTTCAATTTGAATTAAATTTTAAAAATAGTTTTTGGGCTTTTAAAAATATTTTCGGGGTCCAATAAATTCTAGAAAAATTACCCTAAGTCCAATATTTTATTTTACACCCAAAAATATTATTTTCATAATATTTTAATATATTTTAAAAATGTTTAATTTTATTTAATCCCAAAAATACCTCGTTTTTAATTAGCAAAAATTCTCGAAAAATACCAGAAAATTCCGAAAAATCCAGTTTTAAAATTTTTGAAAAATCAGGGGGTTTACAAAAAACCAACCGTATGCGGCATTTCTCCAGGAGACGCGGTTAGTTCGGTAAGAACTAATCCAGGAGACGAGGATGAACATCCTATGTCATACGCTGAGCTGCCCTTGTTCATGCAGCGCGTCAACTGCTTTTCTCCTTTTTATGTGGTTCGCTATCGGCCGGGAGACTGCGGGGTCGATGACAAGATTTGGATTAATTGTCATTCCTGTCGTCGGTCTTCCCGCATGGCCGTAGAGCGTCTTCTCCTTCTCTTCCCTTGCTATCCATCAACATGAATTTTCCATATACTGAGGTTTGCACTGTGGAGTGGTGAGCCAAAAACTTTGAGCTCTGTTGTTGGGTCCGACTTGTGTCAGTAGCCACGACAACATGGAGGGATGCTTCTAATGAAAAGTTTTGTATCAGCTAGACTTCATGGAAAACCTTTAAAACATGTTTCCATCATATGTACTCATGACCTTGAATACTAATAAAAATCCTTGAATGTAATGGATTTTTATTATATGTACTCATGATCTTGAATATTAATTAATGAAGTCTCTCTCCTTTTTCAGAATTTTTGTATGTTGTAGACTTTTGGATATTGTGCTGGAGATAATATGAATGTAGTACCATACCATAGTTTTTTAAGGATATCCCACTAGGAGATTTTGGTGGACTAGTACCCTTTTGCGCACTTTGGGGTGCGAATAATAGATTTGAAACAAAATCCTATAAGAGATAGATTTTGTGGATTGTAAGGACATCTTGCTGAGGGATTTTGGTGGATCTATTACCTTTTTGCGCACTTTGGGGTGAAAGTAATAGATTCGAATCAAACCCTATCAGAGGTAATATAGACATGATAGGTTTTGTGGACCCATTACTTTTTGTGCACGTTAGTGCAAGTAATAGGTTTGAAACAAGTCCTGCCAGAGGTAATATGGGCATGGCACTTTTTGTGGACTTAACACCGCGGGCATACTCCGGATTAGGTACGGGTGATAAGTTGGAAGACAATCAATATCAGAGATAATATGGACGTGATGATCGATGGTCAAGGTCGTAAAGTTTGCTCAGAGGTAATATGGACATGGCAGACTTCACCGGAGTAGTGTATTAGAGCGACAGTCCAGAGGTCCTGTGGACATGAACCAACGCCCAGGAAGATACGATGTAGTTTAGTAATAGGGGAGTACCAGTCTAATTTAGACATAGTACTTTTTTGAGGAACTTGTCGTTGATTGGCATCAGGAGCAAGTCGCCGTTGGGTTTTGTTAACCGGTATGCGCCGTTGGAAAATATGATTTCCACAACGAACGTGCCCTCCCATTTAGGTTAAAATTTGTCGGCCGTCTTGTGAGTCATAATCATCGATCTTCTTACTGTTAAGACAAGGTCATCCACTTGAAACGTTCTCTGTTTTATCCGTTTGTTAAAGGCTCCAGAGAGACGTGCTTGATATAGCTCTATGCGTTGTTGAGTTAAGAGCCATTTCTCGTCGAGTGCTTCCAACTCCTGCAACCGTCGACATAGTTGTCGTTCGTGGTTAGTTGGTTGGAGAGAGCTACTCGGAGTAAAGGGATTTAGATCTCCAGCGAGAGTACCACCTCACTTTCGTACACCAAGAAGAATGTCGTGTTCCCAGTAGCTGTCCGGACTGTTGTTCGGTAGGCCCAGAGACATTCACCCAGCTTCTCGTTCCAGTCGCGTTTGTTGGAAGACACAATTTTTTTTAGGAGCTTCATGATGGTTTTGTTGAACGCTTCTGCTAGACCATTTATTGCGGGGTTGTATGCCGTGGAGGACATATTTTGTATTCGGTTCTTGTCACAAAATTGCTAGAAGGCACGACTTGAAACTGTGGACCATTGTCGTGGATGATCCTACGCGAAAAGTCAAAGCGATATATGACGAAGTTAATCACATTTATTGTTTTGACTTCAGTGAGCGGAACAACTTTCGTCCATTTGGAAAAGTAGTCGGTGATCGCCAAGATGAACCGATGTCCTTTTGATGAAGGCGGATTGATTGGCCCGATGATGTCCATTTTCCATGCCTTAAACGACCAAGAGGCTACCGTTGGGTGTAGGAATTCAGATGGTTGGTGGATGAAGTTTGCGTGAATTTGGCATACTTGGCACTTTCTTGCGTAATCAACAACATTTGCTACCATCGTCGGCCAATAGTAGCCCATTCTCCGAAGACGGTCTTGTAGCTTTGGACCGAGTTGATGCGACCCACAGACGCCGTCGTGAGCTTCGTGGAGGGCTTGTTTTGCCTCTGCGTTTGACATGTATCAGAGCAGAAGTCCTTCATAGGACCGACGGTACAACATTTTGGTTTCCGTGTCATAATTGAAACAGAGGGAGCATCTTCTGATTGAAGTAGCTTCCTTTGGGTTTTCAGGGAAAATTTCATAGACTGCGTAGTAGATGAATGGAAGCCTCCAATCTTGAGTATTGGTATCGCCCTCCACTGCATAGCTGAGGCATAAGCATACGTTGATTTTGGGACATACCAGCTCTTGACCGATCACCTGATTAGCCGATGGGTGTTGTCTGGGACTGCCAAGGAAGCAGCGAGGTCGGCTAAAGCGTCCGCCTTAATATTTTGCAACCGAGGGCCATGCTCAATAAAGAATATCTCGAACGTTGCGATGATGCTGTGTGAGGCTTGGTGGTAGGGGATCAAGTCTTTGTTTTGGACTTAATATACTCCCCGAACTTGATTAACGATTAGCTGAGAATCACCGTAGGCTTCCAAGTACTCTACCCCGACTTGTTTGGCGAGCTGGAGTCCGATGATTAGGGTATCGTACTCTGCCACATTATTGGAGCATGGCTCCGTGAGAGAGTATGCGCGATTGATGACGAGGCCGTATGGGGAGATCAACACTATCCCGACCCCAGCGATGATGTTACCTTTGGACCCTGTTCTTGAAGCACCGTCAAAGAACATTCGCCAAAATGCTTCGTGTGAGGTGACGTTGGCGTCTGCCACTTCGTCTGGAATCTCTTCATAAAGCTTTAATGTTTCTGACCCCGGGTGGGCTGCCAGAAAGTCGGCCAATGCCTGACCCTTGATGGCCTTCTGTGGGACGAATATCATATCATATGAAGATAATAGTATTGCCCATGTAGCCAAGCGGGAGAGGAGTGCCCCAGGTTTGGTCATGAGGACCCTGAGGGATTTGACTCGCGAGATTACATGAATGGTCTGTCCAGTCATGTAGTGTCGAGTTTTCTGGATGGCGAATACCAGCGCAAGGCACTCCTTCTCGACAGTGGTACACCTATGCTCTGGACCGATCATCATCCGGCTGAGGTAGTATATGGCCTACTCGTGACCTGAATCACTATTCTGGTCTAACAGGACACCGAGAGAGTGATACATCGCGCGTACATAGAACATACATGGCTTTCCCATGACCGGGGCTACTAGCACATGAGGGTTTGATATGTATTCTTTGATGTTGTCGAACGCTCGTTGGCACTCTTCATTCCAAACAAAAGAGACACATTTCTTCATGAGCTGTGTGAACGGTCGGTAACATCCAAAGATGTTTGATATGAACCTCCTGATGTATGCCAACCTCCCTTGGAGGCCATGGAGTTCCCGGAGGTTACTTGGAGGATTCATCTCCAAGATGGCCTTGGTCTTGTCGGGGTCTATGTGAATACCCCAGAAAGTGATGATGAAACCCATGAATTTGCCGCTGGAGACTCCCAGAAAGGACTTGGTAGGTTTCATCTTGAGGCGGTGTGCGCACATTAAGTCGAACACAGTCCTCAGATCTTGGAGGTGATCATCTTTGGAGCGACTCTTGAAGGCGATGTCGTCGACGTAGCATTCTACCGTCTTGGGCAGATGCTCACTAAAAATAGGGCTCATGGCTCGCTAATATATAGCACCTGCGTTCTTCAGGCCGAAAGGCATGACCATATAGCAGTATACGCCTACCGGGGTCCGGAATGACGTATGTTTCTCATCGTCGGGAAATATCTTAATTTGGTTGTATCCTGAGAAGCCATCCATGAAGGACATGCGATCGAAGCCACAAGTGTTGTCGATCATTACGTCGGTGATTGGAAGAGGAAATTCGTCTTTAGGGCAGGCCGTATTTAGATCACATAAGTCTACGCAGATCCGGATCTTTCCGTTCTTTTGGACGATGAGCACGATGTTGGCTACCCAGTCGGGGTGTTGTTCCTCGCGGATGAAGCTACTAGCTATCAACTTGTTGACTTCAGCTTCGATTGAATCCATCACATCTGGCCGGAACCATCGTTGTTGTTGCTTGAGTGGTTTATCGTCTGGACGGATGCTGAGTTTGTGGACCACGATTTGGGGGTCCAGTCCTGGCATGTCTTCGTAAATCCAGGCAAAGATATTAATGTATTCCCTGGCGAGTTGTAATAGGGATTCTCAATCTTCGTCGAGCAGACCTTTGCTGACGAAGATAGGCTTTGGGGAGGTCTCGCACCTAGATCGTCTTATACAACTTCGTCCTTGGTAGGAGGTTCTCGTTGCTCAAATCGTATCTCCCATTGTGAACCCAGATGTTGGGCCTAAGGTTCCATCTCAAAGAGCTCGGGTGGATCCTCGTTGTCTTCCTCAAGGTCGGTAGACACCATGTTGGAGGACAATGTTTGTCTGAGCATGTTCCTGATGCTGACGTCGGAGCCACCGACTGACGATTCTGAAGAGTGTGAGTGATCCTCGTCTTCTTTATCTGAGCCCTCGGGGGTTGTAGGAGGCGTTACATATCCTAAGCCATGCTTAGTCTTATGATAGTAATCCTCGGGCTAGCCCACGGAGGAGGGAAGTCATAAAAGCGACCTTTGGCCTTTGTCGTAGTTTAATCCTTCAGTGACCTCCAGGTTGTATTCCACCTTTTGGATCAGATGTAGAGCCTGCGAGCTGTACCGATAGAGTGGCATTCTGCCTATCTCAGATTCTGGTTCTACTTCCTTTAGGATGAAGGACCGGGGGCATTCCACTCTGCCGAAGATGACGATCCTATCTCCCTTCTTCCTGGGTAGGACTAAGAAATAAGAATCCTGACTAGAGCGAAGTCGATGCACGGTGCAGGTAGTGGTCACTTGTGTGTGCAGATAAAGGCCCAGACCATGCTCCAGGGAGTAGAGTGTACTTATGTGCGTACAATATGAGTAGTTCAAAGATAGTCCTTTATTGAGGAAATAAGGTATATCTTTTGGCAGGATTACATCGTCAGGGGAAGGGATGTTGACACTGGCGGATATATATATTCCTCCAGCTCATCATTCTCCTTGGCTACCCCAAGCGTAAGCGACGGCTTTGGTGGTTTTCTGCATAATTTTACCACTAGAGGTCCGAAAGTCGCGGCCGCGATAAGGTCTTCCTTAGGTGGTCGACTCAGCCTGTGAAGACGAATAACCATTGGTTCTGAGGGTGTAGATAGGACAGAATCTCCTTTTAGTGATCGATTCGGCCTGCGAAGGCGGACGACCATTGGTTCTGGCAACACCGAAGGTACCGGAGATTCAGGTGCCTTGATGATGAGGGGCGCGGCCGCATCGGGAGTGCGAGCCTTGAGGCGGATTCTCATAGGCTCCTCGGGTGTTGGTGTGGCCTCGGCTTCATCATCGGCCTCGTTGCCACCTTCATCTTGGCGGACTTTCTTGTAGAGGATCGAGTCGGAGCAGTAGATCTCGATACCCTTAAACGGATCGACATCAGCGAACTCCATTTTAAAGAAACCGTGTTCGTCTACATATTTTAGACACTGGTGGGGGATGAATGGCACGATCATATATTCATGTATCCACATACGTCCCAACAAGATGTTGTAGGAGATATCTACGTCTATAACATAGCAGGTGACCTCTGTTTATAAGTCGTCGATCTGGCATTTTATGCGGATTTTGCCCAGAGGGTAGCTCCTCCCCTTGTTGAATCCACTGATGGCGGTATTGGTAGCCGTCAAACGATGCATCGGGATCCTTAGGGTCTGAAGCAAACTTCTCGGGATGATGCTGATCGATGATCCTGGGTCAATAAGCATTCGGTCCACCTTGATATCGCCAATATATCATGTATAGTACATGGGCCGATTGTGCCTATTGTTCTTGAGCAATATGTCCTGTTGCAAGAAGGTGATATTGGGTATCTCATTCATGGCGTTGTTGCAATGTGGACAAGCAGCAGGATCTTCGGTTGGAGGCTTGACTTGCGCCAGGTAGACATCGGCATTCTGCAGTGCCCTCACTCAGAGCAGCCCGAGTGTCTTTAGAGAGCCGCAAAAGCTCAAATAGTGATAATTTCGCCGGAGTATGGGCTAATTGTGCTAAGATGTCAAAATTATAGGGCCTTTCCAGCCCTTGTGGTGCATCCTTGCACAACGGCTTATCAAAGCCCGTCTTTTTCTGTTTGGACTTGTCTACCGGTGGGGGTTGAGATGGCCCGGGACCAGTGGTGGTAGGTACGACAATCGGGGGCGTATCATCGTGCATCGATGGTATATTGCGCCTGACCTTGTTACACCTGCTGCCAGCTCTTCAGCCGAGGAGGAAACTGTATAACATGTCTTAGATTTTCTGCCTTTATACTTGGCGGTGGAGGATGCCGCTGGCTGCGTCAAGTCTGGCACGAGGTCGGGATAGACCCACATGACCTCCCCACGTGGTGTGGCAAGAGGTATTAGCACGACCGCCTAGTCTCGAACTGGTGGAAGGTTGACAACGTTCATAGCCGCCTTAGGGACAGGGACTACTCCGTCTTTGGCTTCCGTCGGTGGAAAGTTGTCAAATTGAAGGGACACCATGTTGGCGGCGACCATCATGTCATCGAAGTCCAGGAAAAGATCCTTGGTGTCTATCAGACGTTGGATGTACCGCTTCAGGGTATAGCACTCCTGCGTTGGGTAATGGAAGTAGCGGTGGAAGTGACAGTACTTTGGGTTGGCAATCTCCGCCGCCTCAGGCTGACGTCTGACGTCGGGAAGCCAAATTTTGCCTTCCTGCATCAGCATATCGAAGATGTGTTTGACATCCGCATCTTCGAAAGAATAAGTCTCCTTTGGTTTTGGAGGCTCTGCCAGCTTTTGCTCAGGCTTCTTAGTCAATGTAGCGACCATAGCATGTTTCTCCTTTTTGTCGCGGCTGCTATTGCCGCTACTGTTGTTGTTGTTGTTGCTGTTGCTGCTGTTGCTGGGATGTTTGCCTTTTTCTCAGCAGTAGGGATGTGGATCCCCAAGTGCTGAGCATCCTTGAGCTTCTTCTCAGCGTTGACAACACTGACAATGAACGTTGTCCAGTCTTTGAACTGGCTCTCGCCCATCCAGAGTCTGACTGCCAGGAGCATGTTCTTTCGGCGTATCTCCATGAGTGTGGCCTCAGGATTGCCAGAAGGTAATCTTAGCGCGGCATGTCAGAATCGTTCGATCTAGTTTTGTTTCAGTTCATTTTCCCCTTGGGTAACGTCAATTAGAGAAGACATCGTCATATCATTTCCTGCCTCATAGAATCTATTAAGGAACAGACGCTTGAGATCGTCGAATGATGAGATGCAGTTATTTTTGAGGCTGTAAAACCAATCGAAAGCTACCCCCGTCAATGACCCGACGAAGAGCCTGGTAAGGATAGCATCACTGCGGGGTAAGTGTCCCGTGGTGATCTCGAAGTAGCTTATGAAGCAGCGAGAGGAGGACTTTCCGTCAAACATGTTGATGTTGAAGGACATGTACTTGGGCGAACACTTCCTCCACTCTATCGGGTATGATTGTCGCACCCCGAGATCACGGAGTGAGTCCCGATTGCTCATGGAGTCTAGGAGACCCGAAGTTCTCGGACATCCCTCCTTAATTTTTTAGCTTCATCTCCTGCCGAAGGCGCCGGCGAGCCAGGTAGGAGAGGATTACCGCCCGCGGGTGGAGCGGTCGTGTTTGAATCCCCGTTGGTCTTGGGGTCCAGGTTTGCTTGTCTGGAGGCTTTTGCTGGCTATGAGGCCATGTTTGCTTTGATCTCCAACATTGTCTAGGTCAAGGCTTCCATTGATGCACTCATGGTATGTATCATAGCTTCGAGCATCTCGATGTGTTGCCGGTCACTGGGGCTTTCATGGTCGTCTCCGGCCATATACATCGTCCTCACACGGGAAGAAATGAAGGGGACAGTGGATGTCGTGCTCCCTGTTTCGTACCATTGTAGTGAGTAATCTTCAAGGAGGGCGTGAGCCGCTGTGCCTTCTTCGGATTCAGAGGGGATACTACCCCCAGCGTAGAAGATTGTGTCCTCTTGGTGGGAGTAGCTACCCTCCGGGATCTCAGAGTCTGTTCCTTGAGAATCGTTGTCTCCTTGGAATGTCAGGTTGTTGCGTACGTCCAGGGGGACATTACCCCCAGTTTGGGCCACCCCCAGAGGTTCTGAGGAAGAGCTACCTCCAGGGGTTGACATCTTCTTTCTTGAGCAGGTGCCTTGGAAGACGCCTTCCACGGGTGCCGTCGTTAGTACTCTGGGTAATCGCCTTCGCGATGCCGTGGTAGAGAGCGTCGGACCGGAGGTATTTGACTTCTTTCTTCCCTTGGTGACGGAAAGCTTTCCAGTTGAGTAGCATGAGGCGAAGGAAAACTCCTCCTCCTTTGATACTTGTACCTGATCTCCGGGTTGTTGCCGGGTAGGTACTTTCCGGTGCAGTCGCTGGAAGGTCGACTGCCTGTCTGTGAGTACTGCTGCTTTATTGCAGCAACAGTTGATAACGTTGTTGGCGCAGCTATGCCTTAGAGAGGGCACGTCGCACGTCGCAGTTGTTTTCCTTGCTTTGTGTTTGTGAGCAATCACATCACGCAAATCATGCAAATGGTGTTTTAACTTTGCATCCTCTTTGTGAGTCCGGGTATCCCGGGCATACGGATGCCCAGGCGCTGTGTTTGCTCCATGGCCTGGGGTTCATACAAGAACTTGTCCCGAGGAACCGGTGGACGACTTTTGAGACTGACCCTGTCCATTAGTCCCTGTGGGCTGGACGCATGGGTCAGTCCTATACAACTTTCCGTCAGAGGCTCGCGTAATAACTAGCGATGCATGTTGGCGGTCGGTGTATGAGCAGTTGCTTGAGCTTGACGTGCTCGCACTGCTCTGGATTTCTTCATCTTAGCTACCGCAGGCTCGTAGTATGAAGAGTCCAGCTTTGGATTTTCACCATTCTCAGTGGGTCGCATAGGATATACGCCACATGAGATACGGTCGAAAACCGGGGTTCTGTTGCTATTGGGGCCGATTGCGGCCTGCTGTCTGCGGTTGTGAGTTAATGCAGCATGCGTAGTCTTATGCGGCCTCATCCTTGGCCGCATAGAAGCTGCCTCAGCACCAGGACGTCTGATATCGTAGTATTTTCCTCTACCAGAGTCTGGGTACTGAACAGTCTCTGCGTCAACCCGGAATGTCGCATAGATGTGGACGTTATGGGTGTTTGTCTGACGACCGTCATGGGCAACAGAGTGAGAGGCTGGAAGTGTCTACTCCGCAGCTGGGTGGGGCACGGCGGCCTTGGCCACCCACGTTCTATGGGTCTTCGAGTAGGGAGAACCCTTTTGGTTGGAAGAGGCTGTCGCATAGACAGTGGCCGCATGATGTGCGGTCCCTGCGTCATGGAGACAGATGGGGAGCTCATGCTCCGTAGTTGGACAAGGCTCAGAGGCCTTTGCCACCCACGTCCTGCGGGTCTTCTTGGGCTTTGCTTGCCTCGGAGAAGGACTCGTGCTGTCTCCGGAGAGCATGTCCTCGAACACTTGCTGGTCGAAGCGGACCACCGGCATCTTTTGTGTCAAGCCGAGCTTGGCCGCATCGGACTGCGTCACCGACTTCTCAACAGAGGAGAAGGAAGTCCCCAGCAAAGTCGCCATCGTGTTTGACATTTAATATCAAAGCGAGAACTGGGAGATCTAGATTTGATTTAACAAACTAAGAAAGTACAAAGAAGAGTCCTAGGTGACAATGTAAGTACAAATTTATTTTTTTGGGGGTGGCAATGGAAGGTTAGGAGTGTAGCAACTCTCTTTACTCTGTGGACGATCTGATGCAGAAGCACTTCTCTCTCCCTTGAGTGTTGATTCGCAGATAGCCAGCCTCTTGCATGGGGGTAGTGCCATGTTATTTATAGTTGTTCTGTGACCGCATGCTATAGATGCCGCATGCGTCCCTGTTTGATGACCGCATAGGGTTCTTTCCACGGAATGCAGTTGCAACTGTGGCCGCATGTCACGATGAAGCTGTCATGTGAGCTTGGTTATGATTTACTGTTGATGAGATCTCGGGGTCGTTTCAGCCCGTTGTATGTGTGACTTGGTCGTTTGGACGCGTAGCCCGCATCAACTGTACGAAGATCTCTTTAGTTGTAACAGAAAGATCTTTTTAGTTGGAATACATTTGGCCAGAGACGCATGGACCGCATGGAGTCTGAGACGCATGGAACGCCTGGAGTTTGAAACGCATCGGGCCAGAGACACATGGAACGCATGGAGTCTGTGACGCATTGGGCCAGAGACGCATTGAACGCATGGAACGCCTGGAGTCTGGAACACATTGGGCCAGAGACGCATGAATTTTTGTCGTCTTCTGCATTCGTGGCATTTGAACAGCTGTATACTGCCAAAAGTAATTATGACGAAGCCGTCAACCCAGATTCCAATCATCGGTGCAGGATTCGAGGCGGTCAGGATGTCTGTCTGTTTTTTCAGAGTCATAAATGCTCTGATGTGACTATAGGGACGATATGTCAAATGGGGCATGCGTCTCGGGACGTCATGTATCCGAGGGTGTTATACGTCCACCCATGTTATGCGTCCACCCATGTTATGCGTCTCTTGCTTATTTGTTGACTGTTAACTGGAACGCATAGAGAGATTTTTCATGCTTCTACAGGGACGATGTCGAAGATCCTAGCAATCCTTTTATGAGAAAGCGTTGGATATTTCCTAACAGAAAACTTGACCAACTCTAGAATGGCAGAATATCGACAGGGAACGTGGGAATCAAATTTTCTGGAATTAAATTTACTAAAAAGATATATTCCCTATTTGGTGAATATATAAAATAAAAAAGGATAAAAAACTGAAAAAGTACCAAAAATTTCCTAGAAAAAGATGAAAAACTGGGAAAAATACCAAAAAAAAGAGGTCATTCTTAAAAAAAAAAAAACTGAAAACACAAACAAGAATAAGAAAAAAAAATTAAGAAGACTAGAGCCTGGGGGGAAAATACCCAAGAATAGAAAGGATTTGCTGGAAAATTTGTTTAACCAAGTATTCACAATTTCCGAAAATTAATTTTTATAACCTGACCCAAATGGGAATAGAATTCCCACCCAAAATTCGACTGGGAATAAAAAAATTCGCGTACTAAACGCCCCTAAGATTGACATGATAGAACACATCTCAGTTCACGCAGCTGTGCTGGATAGAAAACATTCAACACCAGTAAAAACTCAAAAAGTAGCAGCAGCATTTTCAGCTTTCAGAAGCTGCCAAAAAATGGAGTAGCTTATCAAAAAGAAAATATGCAAAAGATGCTGTTACAAAAAAGATGCTGTCAAAACCTTGATAACGGTTTCGCTAAGTTCGTTTCCCAACATCAGCATCTAAGGCATATACTTCACTAACTATAAACGCACAGAGCAGAGAAAATTAGGAATCTGAAGCAACACCCTGAAATAAAGGTATACACAAACATGTATAACAAGAGTTTTCTTAGCTTATTTATATAGCAAGAGGAAACGGTCCCATCCAACTGTCATTTATTCGACTGACCTCATGTATAATACTGAGAAAAAAGAAAAGAAAAATGTGTTCCAGTGTTGGACTTCAAGAGTTCTGAATCCTTTCTTGAAAGAGATGGACATCACATGAATCTGTGAAACAAAAATAACTTAACAGGAACTTACATCTTCACCTGCACTTATTCAACACAAAAGACTTGGGAAGGCTCCACAAGGCTATTTATACCTTCCACATGACCATCTACGTAGCTCCAGATTAGATAATCTATAGCCGCAGACAAAAAGGATGAGACAGGAAGCGGCACCAAAATTTCCTTTTGGGATTGAACCCGAGACTGATGAGAGTACTTTATCATTGTGGTATGTTTGAAGACTTTGAAGAAGGTGCAGTATGTGACGATGGCGAGGTTGTCTTGGCCTGAGGTGGATTACCGGCTTGCTCGCTGTTGTTTTGGGAGTCATTTAGCTCTGAATTGTTCGTCTTATCAGATTTCTCGAGCCTATCAGGAGTATCTGCTACTGCTGTCCATGTGACTAGTGGTGGACTCCTCTGATTTGGAGGAAAGAGCACTGATGGGTCCGGAGCAGGAAGAGTAGGCATAGCGTAGTTGTAGTATCCCACCAAAGGGTGATCAAATTTGCAAGCTGAACCGAACCTGCAACTTCCATACGTACTGTAGGACGTGCACACGGCATGACCCTTCGCAATAAAATGACAAATGAGACGAGAAAAAAGAAAAACAGAACTGAAGTCAGCTTCTCATGAGTGAATTACATCTTGACTATGACAAATGAGAGTAAGTACTAAAAATTACCGGTCTTAGAGGAAGCCCAAAGGGTCCAAGGGTGAAAGAGCTTTCTGAATTCATTTTGGGGTGGTTGTACTTGCAACTTGTTCCGTACTTGCAGCTACCAGTTTTCATGTAATATTGGCATTCAGGTTGGTTGGGTCTCTCAGGGAGATTGGCTGCAGTGCTCGAACCCGATTGGGCATATGGCTTGGTACTGGATGTCTGAGTCGGTCCACGAATATCAGCAGATGGAAGATGGCTCGCAGTGCCCTGGCTTACATAAAGTTTGCTTAGTTTTGTTTGCACGGTGCTAGAAAAGTTCAATTGTGATGAAACAGTACATTGATAGAAGTTCTGAACTATCAAAACAAGAATCAGGCTTCAGAAAGAACTTTCAGAATTGAAAATTTTGAACTGGAAAAGTAGTGGATTTCTACTCACTATGTTTATCCCTTCCCTTCTATGAGCATCATGATAAGTCTAGCTTCTATATAGGTAGACATTTTTCGATCAAAGTGCCATTCTTTCAGGTTTATTTCATATGACGCCATTTATAAAACTAGAGAGACGGTCTCAGACCCGAGCAACAAATGAGTATTTTTGAGACAATTACTAAAAATAAAACAGGCATAGGAGAAATTCAAACAGTAGAATAACTTGTAAATTTGTAATACACATCCATTACTCATGGGAGAAATACTCTTAGGAGGACCAAGAACATGCTATTCGTGTAGGTAATTTACTTGTGATACTATTTACATAAGAATGTGAATTTGGGCAAAATTGTAGATTTCAATATGTTTTTTGAATAAGAATTATGGTAAATATCAGGTATTTAAAAAAAAAAATATGTCTAAGTGATAAGATGTACCTTCTGGCATGAAGAATGAAAAGGATTTGTTTTGAAAGGTAGTGAAGAAAATCTCTTGATTGACTATTTTTGGTTTTTTTTACATAACAAAATGAGGTCTTAATTACAAGATGTTCTCCTAATTAATGACAACTTTTCAGTTATTCCCAACGTATAACCAGAACAAAAGATTAAACAAAAGATTAAAACACATCCATTTTTTTCGCAAATATCTCACGTGATTCTTAATCTTCTCAAACATAACTTTACAAATATACTACTCATCATACATATTTTATTAATAATTTTTTTTCCTTAATTACAAGATGTTCTCCAAATTAATGACAACTTTTCAATTATTCCTGATGTATATCCAGAACAAAAGATTAAAACACGTCCATTTTTTGCAAATATCTCACGTGATTCTTAATCTTCTCAAACATGACAACTTTACAAATATACTACTCATCATACATATTTTCTTAATAATTTTTTTTCCAGAATATCTCCAAACTTAGCATGCAAAGTCAAAATATATAATATTTGCTCACGTAATTTCCTGTAGAACTAAACATACAAGTTCCTAAACAGAGTAAATGTTAGACATGCAACAACAACCATTCAGTAAAAGAAGATTTATTATCACGACAGATGAAGTAGGCTGGTTACTCCTCAAATAAGGTATATTTTAATTGAAGTAAAAGCAGTTCTGTGTTTGCAAGAGAGGATGCCTGAAACATTCATGATCAGTGAACTCTAATAATGAAAAGCCTATAAAGCTGCTTATCTACAAATATAAAATGAAACAGGAAACATTAAATAGTTCCAAGGCTCAGAGTGTTGGCTAATCATCTATGAGATTGGAACTTGAAAGAGGAAAATACTCTATATAGATATATATAAATATCTAGGTTCAACTGTGCCGAGGTTGTAGGAGCACAATGAACTCAGTATAATTTTTCTTTGGCGGTAATTTTTTCTCCGGGTCACTGTGTTGTGCCTCAATGTCAACCTATAATTTCTAGCTTGCCGGTACTAGCACACCGAACATTCCTAATAAGTGCTATAGCCAGATATGATCAAATTCCCTAGAATGACAAGTTAACATTAAATACATCTGTCATAAATTTTTATAAGTAAATATTCATCATACATCCAGCATCCAAGCCTTCTCCCACCAGAGGTCAGCTATTGAGCAAGAGAAAGCTATGTAGTGCCCCGTTTCTGGTGCACACTGTGTGGTTTGTGGCTAGTACGACCCAGTCGGAACTTAGTATTGGAAAAATCTTTACATCTAATCGATCAGAACGAATGCATAGAGAACCTTTCATATTGATGGATTGACTTCTGTTGGAATGAGTCCAAAATGTACTTGATTGTGTCTTGGCAAATGAATTTTATACGAGTATCTTCCAATACATTTTCATTGTAGTATTCATTGAACATTTTGTTGCCTGGTTTTGATAATTGTATTTTCGACGTTGTTTTTGATGAATTTTTCATTGTTTGCTTTCTTCGCTTTTTGCATTTATTATTGAGAATTCTGAGAAAAATGAAAGATAGAAGAAGCGTACTAATTCGATGTTGGTGCCATTGCAGGAGGACGTGTAACTTGCCGATAAGATGTTGGTACCGTTGCAGAAGGACGCGTAACCGAGGCTTGATCGTGCAAATTATTTCTCCTTCTTTTGGCAATTCTCTAAATCGGTGGGTGGTTCTGACCCTTCTTTCCTATTCCTTCAAGCCTTAATAAAAGAATTCTCTTGTTTTCTTGCAACGTTCTTAGATTGATGATACCATAGTAAAAGTAAAAGATAAAAGATGTCGCATACATGATGCTATTGTCAGTGTAGTCAAAGGCGCGCCTAAGGTGCGCCTTGCTCCTAGGCGCAGGGGCAGCGCCTCAGGGCACTCCAGGCGAGGCGCAATTCTTAAAGCGCGCCTAGGTGCGCCTTTTTCGAGCGCCTTGGAATAGCTAAGGCGCGCCTTGAAAATCTTGTGAAAAAATAACATGTTTAGACTATTTCTTTAACTGTTGTACTGTTTTTAGACTATTTTTTGAACTGATGTACTTTTTTTTTTATTGTTTTCTCTCTCACTCACTCAATTCAAAGTGATTGCAACCTAGACATGGGAGAATTTGAAGCACACATGTTTATCAATGTAGAATCCGATGTGAATATATATATATATATATATATATATAATTTTTGCGCCTCGTGTCGCTCGGACGCGCGCCTTAAGTGCGCCTCGGGCGATTTGGACCCTTTGCGCCTTGAGTGCGCCTTTGACTACCTTGGCTATTGTTAATGAATGAAACACTCGAAAAATAAATTGTTAGTGTACTTTTACACAAAAAATGTTATAGTATAAGCTTCATATAGAAAACGATATGAAAATGATTCGGTACTAAGATTCTAAGAAATAGTCGAAAATGTTTGGGACCAATGGGTCACCAAGGAATAGTTGGTAATGTTTGGGAACAATGGGTCACCAAGTGTGTAATTCAGAATGGAAAGTTATAATACGAGCATTGACTCGAGAAACGTGATGTTCAAGTAGAGATATATGTTTACATTTACTTTCAGTATTTATTACCATGCAAATTATACTTTATAGTTATGTTGAATATTCATTTGCATGGTCATAGACAATTTGTGCAAAAGGTTTGATAAAAAAATTTCAAACGGTTTCCGGGACATCAGATCCGTATCGAACTAGGCGAAAATTATTCGAACGTGCTAATGGGCACACGAGATATTGCGGGACCTTCATTGAAGCTAGTTACCTGCTCTGAAAGTACGTGTCACAATACCATGTAAAAAGTCATTCGTGGTGCTGAAATCACCAATGACCGTCATATAAACAGGCTGCATTGCTAATAAAATCTTTCGTAGGGACGATAAGTGCTAATCCTTGTTTATGCAAGTCCTGACAAATTGACTATCTAAGATATCATTGTTAAGTGATATGATTATGTTTTTCCTGCTTTTACTTTATATTATTGAATATAAAATGTCAATCGACCCTAGTCAAAAAATAGAAAGATCATCTTAATAATTGTTTGTTTCACTGTGTCGGTTTAGGTGAAATGGGTTGGTACCACTCACCAATGCATTCTCCAATGTACCGAACCTCTCCTCCATAGGTATTGAGAACGCGAACGTAGATAAAAGGCTCACACTGCATTTTTAAAGCTCTTCATATTCGAAATATTTTGAAGTTCTTTCTTTTGAAGCATTTGAGTTCATTGTAATAAAGTGGCATAATGTATGGAAAAAAGATATTGTTTCATGTCAGCATGTCATTTTGTTTTTGTTTCAATGGACGTAACCTGAAATGACATTTCAAGTTGTACTGAAAAATTGTATTCCGCTGCAAGAATTCAATAAAGAGCTATTTTCTTTCTATATTGTGTCTTCAATTTCCTGTTAATATATTGCTACAACCTTATTTTCAAATAATTATTATACATGCACATTCATGCCTTGTACAAGTACAATTTAGACTTGTACTGCATCATGTCTAGTGCCGACTTAGCGATTCGACATAATCAGAACGTGACAAGATCCATAAAAGAAATGACCGCTTTTTATGAGTGACTTTAAAGTTTAAACTGACGTAAATTTTCTGAGCTGGTGATAAATTTCTATCCATGATAGCTATGATCAACAAATTGTCTTGCCATAAACATATAAGGCCAGCTGGGAGATAGGCAAATTGACCTTTTTGGCCAAGCAGTTTAACCTCACGAGTCACGAGACCAGGGCTGCAATCGAGCCTAGCAGAGCTTTACATGGGGGAAAAAAACCGAACCGAACTCGAGCTTAAGAGTCATGTTCAAGCTCGAGTTGACTACAGAACAGCTCGGCTCAACTCGACAACTGCTCGCAAGGTGCACAAGCTCGAGCTCGTTCGTAAAGATTAACTCCCAACCACTAATAAGTGGCTCATTACTGTTGGACTAGATTATATGGCTTGGCTCTCTATCATTGTGGGCTTAGATAGGCTTTGGTCCATTGACAATGTTCCCAAACACCAATATTGAGTCGAGGTGCACTGGGTTGAGTTGAGCCATATCCAAGTCGAGCCATAATCGAGTCAGAAGAGTCGAGCTGAGCCAACTACTCTTCGAGCTTAACGAGTTGAGCTTGTTCACGAGCTTTTGAGCCAAGCTTCCTATGTTCAAGTCCGGCTTGTTAAGGGAATCGAGCTCAAAGTCTTCTTCAAGCTCGGCTCATTAAGAAACTCAAATCGAGTTGAGTTGAGTTGAGCTCACGAGTTGCTTTGTTCATTTGCAGCCCTAACATTAATTAACCATGTGCAGACGACCAATCTTGTCCTGCTAGAGGGTTTTCTACTTGAACAGATCTGTAACCTGTACAAATCAAGCCTGCACGTGGGTGGGAGTGTTAGACTGGCTTCATTCACATTGTTGGCCAGTAACAATTTAGCTCGACTTCAAGGTAACACGGTTCTCTAACATGTACGGAATATGCTCAAACTTCATGGTACCCATGGATCTGTAATAGGTCCCATGTTCAACTCTACTCTCCTTTATAGGTCTCATGTTCAACTCTACTCTGTAATAGGACCCATGTTCAACTCTACTCTCCTTTATGGCTAGTTTACTTTTAAATACCCTCACAACCACAAATTTGCAACTTGCTACCATAAACAATTGTTATTAGCAATTTGCTACCTTCAACTATCAAACTTTTGCAACTTAATAACTTCCATTAGGTTTTTGTCAAAATTAACAGTCACGGACTTTGCATGTGATTATTTTTTATTTCTTTTCAGATTCTTCTTTTACAAGGAAAAAAAAACCTTCAACTTTTCCTAATTACAATTTAGCCCCGTCTTCTTCATCCATCTTCTTTCGCTCCACCATCCTCCCCCATTATCCTCCCTAGCGCCACACACGTACAATCGCACCCAACAACTAGGTTATCAGCCTCTTCTCACCATCCTCTCCAACGAAACACCATGTACAATCGCACCCAACAACTCGGTTATCAGCCTCTCCCCACAATCCTCAGTCCACCAATTCAGCCTCCAAGAGAATTTAGAACAAGCTAGTTTAGATCTCTTATAGGATACTCTAGTTCTAACATATGATCCCTGGGATCTTCAGTTGATTTACCTCAATAAGATCTCTTATATTATCTTTGTTTCAGTCAATCACATACGTTTACATCAGACTGGAAAGTGGTCAATGATCATAAGCATTCGACAATCCTTCGGACAAAACTTCTCCATAAGCAACCCCAAGCTATTCTGTTTAGTTTTGATGATTTACCCTCATTTTTATATTTTGTTGTCACCGCAGGTGATTTATGTCTTCACCGGGTTCTCTTCAAACCTCTTTTCCAAGCTATTTTCTCCAAGTTGATATTCATGCCCATGCTCGACTGAAGGGAGTGACTACTCAGAAGACAGTATTGAGAAGTAAACTGTGTATTTGCTTGTAATTATAGCCCTACACAAATGAATGCGTAGAGTTCTTCGTGTGCCTCCCACATTCATCATGCCTCCATAGCTTCACAATTCTTCAACTGTTTTTGGAATCAGATAGATCCAAAATACTTATCAACTTGGTCAAGTCAATTGTTTGACATGTAGGCATTTGCATGAACAATTCAATATGATTGTTCCTCTCTAGATATTGATCTAGAGTCAAAAACTTTTATCTACTGACTCCTATCATTTCACCATAGTGGAAAATAAAAGAAACAATAAGATGTCTTTACAGCCTTCTCGAAAGTTCATGCAACCATTTTACTAGTTTTCAGATTATTAATGTCCTGAAGATTGTTGCGGCTGCTCGTAGCTTTCCATAGCCTCAGTCCACGAGGGTTGACTAAAGACAGCTGACATCTTGACATTTCATTACTGTTCATGATAGTATAAAACTTGACTTGTCAGCAGTTCAGACTAGCATGGTCTATAACTAAGATGCAACCGGACGGACTAGAATTTACTCCATAGAAGCCTAGAAACTACTAATTTCTTTCCGAGCCAATGAGTAACTATGGATAAAGAATTTGTATCCATATCTTTCACTCTTCATGCTTAAGTTGGGTCATTGCCCACCCTAGAGTGCCAGAAGCAGAGCAGTAAGTAGTCGCAGCTAAGGACCAAAATGGATGAAATGATGGAAGCAAGCAGTACTGAGTAGCACATGCATGGGGTGGTGCAAGGACCAAAATGGATGAAATGATGGAAGCAAGCAGTGCTTTATGCATCGATCAACATCTTTAGAAAAGATATAAGAAGATACAGTAGGTATGACATGGAAATAAATATTAGGTCATGACCATATTACAAATGTCAGCAGCCAAATGAATTCCCAAGGCTTGTAAGTTGATCTCAAGCTTCAGAATAATGCAAATGCATTGTTAGAACACAAAGGGAATTAGTCCAGGCCTAGGCAAGTGTGCAATATTTTCTATTACATCTACTATGATGTGGTTGATTAAAAGGTTAAAGCACCACCACATGGGACAAGCTTTGAACCTCCAAATATGATGAGAGGAAGATTCAAATGCTCTCATTTAATCCAATCCAAGTGTGAGAAATTATTACACTAGCAAGGAAACTCCCAAAAACCTAGAAACAAAAATATGCTATTTCTCCAACTCCAAACACTAAAGCAAAAGAAGAAGACGGTGGGTTAAAATGTAGACTAACTAAACACGTGAGGAAACACAAATAACCCTGTTCAAGTCACTGCCATCAGCAATAGTTAAGACCAGCCACATAAATTTCCCCGCAATTTGTAAGTTGATCACAAGACTCCAAAATAATTGTTGATATTGCTAGAAGAACAAAATTACATTTGTCAAGGCAAGTATGCAACATTTTTAGAAAAATATACTACGACAAGGTAGTCTGGAAGGTAAAAATACCACTGGTGCAGGCATAAGATTTCTACTCTGAACCTTCAAATATATGATCCAAAGAAGATACTCTAAGTACTTTTATCGAACCAAAGTGTGAGGATTCATTATAACAGCAAGAAAAAACAAATTAACGTAGAAACAAACTCTCACATCTAATTACAAAAATGA
Organism: Iris macrosiphon; assembly: GCA_036927795.1. Taxonomy (NCBI): domain Eukaryota; kingdom Viridiplantae; phylum Streptophyta; class Magnoliopsida; order Asparagales; family Iridaceae; genus Iris; species Iris macrosiphon. The sequence continues at coordinate 7,548,563 of JAYESA010000020.1, read as the reverse complement.
AGATGACCAACTTATGAAGCCCAAGTAAACTTTTTCATAACTGCAATTTAAACTTCTAGAAGTCTCTTTAAACTTATAACTTAAAACAGCCCCAAGGGATAATAATAATGCTGTCGTTCTATAGTATTGAGGTATCGTGGAAGGGGATTCTTGCTCTCTTTCTTATGAGAAAACAGAAAAGGGGAAACTTTATATAGGTCCTCCAACTTTATGTAAATTGGTACAGCTCCTTGTTCAAAAATCTATTAACCATAGATCCATATGTATCATCTTGGTATATGCGTATATACATATGTGTAAATGAGTAAATAATGGAACAAAAAAACATTTATTGGAGAACTACTCTCAAGTGTGTTCTTTTTCGATGTTCTCTTCCTTCAAAATATGCATGAAGCAACACGATGACTGGTGTCTCGTTATGGAGTTGGTGACAACCAAAAGTAGTGGAGAGATGAAATTGGTGTTGTGTCTGCCCTTGAACCCAATGCCACACAAGTTTGAAGTTTCTATGGATCTAAGAGACAAGTGATGGTGTAAAATCTGAATGCAATGACTCTTTGGCCAAATCCTGCGAGTCACGAATGTGGTTGACACAGGTAACCAGCTGGCTTAAAAGGGCAAAGAGAGAATGGTGTGAGACTTGGGTTTGGGATGGAGTAATGTGAAATCACGAGGAAGGAGGAAGAAGAAAGTGAAGATATCTAAAGGAGGAGGAAGACTAAAAAAAGAAAGGAAAAACTGAATTTAAATTCAGAAAATAGTACCGTTCTGTTAAAAAATACTTATTTTTATGTTTGAAAAACAATTGCTTAAATATTTATTTTCTATTTAAAGTATATTATAATAATTACTCTATCTTTATAATTAAAAAATAAAAACTTGATACTCTTCACGAAAGTGTTTAAAACAGAGGGCAAAATGAAGAAAGAGGATTAAGGATATACTTTTATTCTATTTTAATTTTTAGTATCATAAAAAGTAACACCTAACACAAGAAATTAGCATAAAAAACAATAGCGACATCAAAATTGTAAGCATAAAAAGATCATTAGCACGGAACTAGTAAGCATGTAAACACTAAAGTAACACCCAAGACACAAAACTAGCATATATGTACTAATCCAAGAGGTAAAATTAGTAGCAATACTTAAAGTAACATCAAAAAACTATAGTAGCATATAGAAAATAAGAGCAACTATCAACCGACAAAAGTAGCACATTGAAGCTAAAGTTACCCCAAAAATATTAGTAGCTTATAAAAATTAGGAGTAATTCACAACCAAGAAAAGTAACCCTTAATAAACAATGGAAACAACGATGGCAAAATCAATTATGTGCGACACCAAGCAAATAAAAAGTAGCACTCATCTTAATCGTGGTTGTACTTTCTCCATATCTCGTTGTTTTATCAGTATCACGTTATACCAGAAGTCGTGTTGCTTTTAGGAATAAATATTTTTAATAGTTAGTGTCGTCTTTTTGTTAGTATATACTAATTACTAAAATGGTTTTATTTAATAACTGATTATTGATATCTTCATTTCATTTTATAACTTTTGTCAAATGACTATTTATCACATCTTGGGATTTACAGTACCTTTTTAATAAATAAAATTTTGTTAATCAATAAAATTAAAAATATCTTCAATCATAAAATAAATACTTTATACATAACCCATATTATTTTCTGAATCTAGTTCTTTTTCTTCTTTCCCCTTCATCCACATAACTTCAACCCAAACCCAGCTCCCACTCCATTCTCCTTCCCCTTTAAGTTGGCCAGCAGCCCATATCAGAATTATGCTAGTTAGCGACTAATGGGATATGGCCAATGAGTGGTTGCATTCAGGTTTGGACTTCGATGCACCACCGGCCGGAAAGATCCACAAAAGGCTTCATCATCAGGTGTTTGAGGGTCATTGGGTGTTGGAGGGAGGACAAAGGAAGGCGATTCATGTATGTGGCCTCTGCTTTTGTTTCCTCCATTCATCAATACGACAAAACTATCAGAAGAAGAAATAGCCACACATGGAGAGAGAGAGAGAGAGAGAGAGAGAGAGAGAGAAGACTTTCCCAATCAATATAATAGGTGAAGAGGGAGCATAATGGCCCCTTTGTTCCATCATTTATCTATTTACATATCTATATAACAAAACGGAGTGGTCTTTTGCGACAAAAAAGGATAAAGAACGGTTTGGATTAAAAGATAGGAGGTATATCCAATGGGTAGGAATATGACAAGTGTATGTGTCATATGTATGGCAAAAGAAAGTCGTCTTTTCCGACAAAAGATAATTCTCATGGTATATGTTAGTAAGAATATTACTAAAGATAGTATTATATATCTATAAAAATATTATTAAAGATATGATGAAATGATATAAATGAGAATCAATTTGACAAACCGATCGACGAGTGCCGGAGCCATGGGGATAACTAGTATAAGTATATACCAAAACAGTACACAGGGATTTCTGAAACTACTTGACTTTCAACACGGAGTATACCAAACTACCAAATTCAAGAGAACTGTAGCCTCTCCCAACACAGAAAAAGAAATGCAACATTTGTCTGACACTCTGACTTCTCACAAGGAGAGCCCAATTCTAGCATGGATTCCCATTGTCAACTTTGAACCCCTAAATCCTTGGCACCTTCTACCAAACTTCAATGCATGAAAAGACTCCCTTATTGGAAACATTTCTACCATACAATAGCATGCCATTTAGAGAGCAATTTCATGCTAGTAAGTATTCTAGAACCAATATATAAAACAAGTAATTGTATGAAGATTTCATATGCATTGTAGAACCAGAATTCAGTAGTAGTAACAATTTGACAAGCAGAATTCTAACAGATCACTGTGATGCAATTATGTTATAATTGTAACAAGTTTGCATATTGAAGAAAGAAGATGACATTATATTCTCAGATGAAACACGCATATTCACAATTGGATAAATTCAAATGATGCTTTGAGTACAGAATAATGGAACATGGACATTTGATGCTAATAGAACCACAAAAAAAAAATTAAGTTTCACTTTCAAGTAATAGATGCTAACCATGTATGTGCTCCAACCTTGCTGGACAGGCATCGTCCCTTGGGAAGGTGGAAGAATAAAAGGCATGTATGCTGGAAGGCCTTGCATACGTGGACTTGGTATGTAAGGGTGTCTAGCTAAAGGCCATGTTGAAAGCCCGCCAATTAGAGGTATGTTGGATGAAGGTACCATGGGGGGTCCAGAAGGCCCGTAGACTGGGGCTCCAGCTGCAGGAAATATAGGACTCATTGTAGCAGGCTGGGGATGGTTGAACTTGCATGCAATTCCAAATTTACAAGTTCCATTTCTCATGTAATATGGACATGATTTCTCATCCTGTAAAAGAGTAGGAGTTAATAGTTAAGCATAGTATGCACCTCATGAAAACACTTCTAATTGTGAAACCCATCAAGTAAGCCAACTTCTGGTAAATGATTCGGGGATCCTGAAAATGAAGCAAGGGTAATTGAAAGGAAAGCAGGTACCTGACGCATTGGTAGACCCAGAAAATTCAAGGCCACGGGTCGTGCATCATGTCTATCCCGTGGATGATGATATTTGCATGTAGCTCCAAATTTGCATGTCCCGGTCTTCAGAAAGTACTGCAGTGTAATGTGAAAAAGGAATCATCAATTATAAAACTACCACTTACGGAAACTTGCATTCTGAAATCGTGGAAGACAAGATGCTTGAGACCCTAGCAAAGGTGACTTAGCAATGTTCCTCTCGTTTTCAATGGTAGGAACTCAGCCATTCAAACCAGTTTAGTTTTGCTTCTTCTTTTTTCTTTCTTTCTTTTTTTTCCTTCTCTTTTCTTCTTCCTTTTTTTGGGGAAAAAAAAGTTTTGCTAATAATTAGATGCACCTAACAGTCATATCTAAATCTCTTTGCAATCATCTGATGCTGAGTCTACTTGCAGTTATTGCCATGACGAAAATTGTTTGCAAAGGTTTCCAGGTGAATCTTCAAGCATTTATGATTTTTCCAAAAGTTTGCAACATTACCACTAAAACTTATTAAACGAAAGCCTCGTATGACATTTATTACTACTTTGTGCTACGGATACTCATCTCCGACGTGCACCCCCGTTAGAACCTAAGTTAGACATACATGATATACTTCTATATCTTGGATTAACATGACCATACCTTCTCTCTTAAAAAAATTGTTTGCAATGGCTTCCAGGTGAACCTCTGAGCATTTATGACAAGTTGATGGCATTAGCAGCACTTATCAAACAATCATATGGGATTTTATGATCCCCGGTATTAAGTAGAACCTAAGTCATACATTTTATATCTTACATTAACATGAACCGAAATTTGAGTATAGAATCTACTAAAAAAAAAAACCACGTATCTTATGATAGAATCCAATTTTTTTTTTGAAAACCTCTTTACAGCAGTTGAAATATAAAAAAGTAATCATGAATATAGTGACAAGTGCGGCATTGTAGTACAGTTGTAAAATTACATTGCTGTTATACAAGAGGCCTGAGCTCAAATCCTACCTACACCTAAAAGCTACAGCTTATGCATCTTAAAAGAAACAGAACTTCATGAAGAAATCCTTCCTCGGGAAGCACAACAGTTAAGGATGCCCTGTTCAATTGACAAAAGAACCTTGACTTCATCAAGGCTTTAATTAGGCCTACGAAGGTGAACTAGTGATAATTACAACCACTAGCATAATTCATGAAAAAATCTCACCATGTTTTAACAGTCAAGATGCAGGGTATGGTTTTATGCTTGAAAATGAGTTCATGCATTTGTCTATTGCTAGCACCACGGCTAAGGTTTCCTTGGTCTGACATGTCGGTGACATGAAATATTCCATCTGTTAAAGCTTTAAATGTGACAACCAAGCATGCTCTAGTACTAAAAGGCTAGGCGATATATAACATTACCCATACACTTCAACTTCCATATTCTTGACGTGCTAGACGTCCTCAGGACACTACAAGAATCTTCGACGTATCATGGCATCGCAATTCGGTTATTATGTTGACGCTTTAAATGGAAATATATCATATCAAATTTATATGCTATCAAACAAAGTCTCGACTCATTTAAATCATCATTGAAACAATTTGTTAGAGATATCTTTCTTATTATACCCATAAAAACACACTGCACTTGCACAGTTGATATCATCTCTTTGCTTAGTAGGTGTAATCTCAACGCTAAGTTCCATTTAAAAGTGGTACAGATGATATAGATACAAGAAACTTTTGACTTTTATTTGTTCAAAATTTGCAGCTAAGATATTTTCAAAGATACACTAAACTCATTGATTCAGCCAAGTGATTATAATGCTTCAATTATGAACAAAGCAAGAAAGCATGGGAAGATTCTAAATCAAGAAAGAATGGCTCATGGTAACCCTGTTCATGACTCATTCCATGTTATATCCAGTAGTACCTGATATTTCACAAATTGTCATTTGATCGACACAATTACAAGACCAGAGTGACCCGACAAATGTTGGGCAACTTCACTAACCTCTATGCCTAAATAGCTTCAGTTCCTCGTTGTTGTTATAGTTTTGTTAGATTCTTATTTCTCCACTTCTCCCAGTCCTTTCCGACTCTTTTCAACTCATCTCTTACTTTAATGCCCGTGGAATGCCAATCAACGCATTTGTTTGCAACAAGGAAAATTAAACTTCATTTTCAATAACATAAGATACCCAATAGCGATCTATCATAAAGTGTTAGGTACAATAATATTGTTATTTTCCCTCACAAATCGGAGGCGTAAATCGGGGTTATTTTCCATGTACAAAATATAGAAGTTCATGGAATATGTATGCATATCCATCTAGGAAGCGAGGACATTACAAAGCTGGTGGCATGCTGGTGTCACATCTTCTCAGGCACACAAATAACAGGTTGCATCCATGTTGCTATTTACATATCCATCAACTCAAGAGATATCAAAAGCATACATAAATAAGTGTAGAACATAGTGCAGCTTCTTCCAAGCAATAACACTCCCCATCAGCATTCTTGGTAACATTAAATTCTACAACTCCTATTTTCCTAAAAATGCAAGTCTATCCTAAGTCCTAACTACATTCACCAAGTAAGAAAGTTCAACACCCCAAACAAACGACGCACCTGGCAATCGGGTTGGCCGACCCTCTCCGGAAGCTGCTCAATATCCAGATTCACCTACATAAAAATGCAAACTTTACACACTAAACTTCGCCAAAGTGAACTACATAAAAACACAAACTTTACAAGAACGAAAGAAATTTAATAAACCCCTCACCTGCCCATTGTAGGTCGGGTGATTGTACCGGCAGTTGCTCCCGTAGCCGCAAGCCCCCGTCCTCAAATAGTATATGCAATCGGCCACCCCCGGCCGATCGGGATACGGACTCTCCTCACCGTCACCGTCACCGTCACCGTCCCCTCCTGCTTGATTATTGTTGTTGTTATTTTTCTCTTCGTGTACTTTCAGTCTCCACATCGACTCTACAAAACCATTCCATAGCAGGGAATTTTTTTTTTATTAATTGACAACGATCTACTATGTCCGTGTCGTGTCCGTGTCCGTACAGCACTGGGATCGAAGGAGGTCACCTTGGAGGTTGTTCACGGAGGCATTGGAGGAGCTCGAGACGCCGCCATTGTTGTCGAGCTCCCGATTCTCCGGCATTGACGAGCCTCCCTACGAAACCCTAACCGTTCGGAATCGATCGATTTCGGATCCGGCCGTCAAGTCCTTCGCATTCCGAGGACGGATCTCGACGAATCGACCGATCGCGAGCACGAATCCACCGATCGCGAGCTCGAACCGATCGATCGCGAGCTCTCGATAAAAAAAAATTCTCTCTTTTTTTTCTCGATCGAGAGAAATTTTGGGAAGAGATGTTTTTTTTTATGAGGTTTGGAATATTTATATATTTCTTTTCTACAAAGGACAAGTCTTCCTTCCGAAAAGTCGCGAGTGTAAAAATTACAAATTATGATTATTCGAAAAAATAATAATTTAATTTTTGGGGGGTGGGATTAATTAATTTTTGTATTTATTAGCACCGTACTATTTGGTTTATTTCTTTTAATCACGCGCGAAAGGGCGCTCAGGGAGTGGGCGGGTGAGGAGGGCGGGGCGGGCTGGTTGCGGTGGGCCGGGTGTCGTACGGAGGTGCGTGGGTCAGTGGTTACGTGTTGAAATATTTTATGGCGGATATGTCCTATATTTTTCTCTTTTTGCAGATTCTTATTTTTTTACATTTTAATATTATGAATTTTGAAATAATCCCAAATTCACTTTTATTGGAGTATTTGTAAAAAAAAATTGTTTAGATGCCGACGATATGCACGGGACTTTGTGCACGCTGCATTGTATGTCATTTTGGTCCACTGTTTGACACATCTCCAGCGGTTTGATTTCGAGAACGTCCGTCTAGACAAGGAGGTTATACATCTTCTCACTGACCACAAAAGCCAGTTGAGTTCCTGTAAGTAGTTGTAAGTTGTTCCAGTATTTTGATAGCCTGTTTGACGACGGACCGGATTGGCTAGTTGTTCAACCCTGTTCAATTTGTTAAAAATTTTCTTTTGAACTAAGATGTATAATATTTTCTCCCCTTTTTTCTAGCTTAGTCTTCTGAAAAATAATTCTTTTCTTATTAAATAAGACTGAGAACCTTCCTAACATATAAGGTTCACTAATATTCCAACAATGAAGAATAAAAGAACTTTTGTTATTGTCATGGTTTAATGATTCAATTTATTGGTTGGACTGGTGGTTAAAATTGATCAAACTAAACTAGATAATTATAAATTTTATTTTGGTTTTAAACAATATATTATTGTATGTGTGTTTAATAGTGATAAGATAATAGTTAAAGGTTTATGACTAGGAATATAGTTAAGTGTAATGAAATATGCTTTTTTTTTAAGTTTTACATAAATCATGATCCTTAACCAAACTAAATGAAACGAAATAATTTAAGTTGAAGATCCCAATATTTTTAAATAAATACATTGTTCTTGTATTTACTTGTAATTTGTTGTATAAATTTGTTTGAATATTTACCCAATATCATGTTCATATTGCTTCAGATCAAATATTTGTGTAATAAAATTAGTTGCTTAAAGGGACTTGATAGTAGGTTCGTACCATCTTAAAAATTGATATGTCCTACTAGGAGAGAACTTTAGAGTTATTAACTAAATTATTTTACAAATTTAGTTACATATTATGGGCCTATTTGTAACAAGGATTTGATTTTGATTATAGTTTACAACTAATTATGAAAAATAATAGTAATTTTGAAATAGTTTCCGTGTGAGGATTGTAATTGCAAATGGCAGATCAAAGAAATTGGACAGGTAGCCGGAGACCAGCTCACGCGGTCCGCGTGGTCTCACAGAGCGGTTCGAACTGCATCAATTAGTGTGGGTCCCACCATCAGAGCTTTATTTAGCCTTTTTCCGTCATAATCAACCAATATAAGCAAGTTGGAATTCAAAAATCGTCAACATGTTTTAACAATACTTGTAATAAATAAATTTGATTATTTATAATTTTATTTATAACTTGTTACTAGATTATTAACTTATGATAAATATAAGAAATATTTTAGCAAATTTTTTCATTCAAAATCTAAAAACTAATAATACCCCCCACTATTTTAAAAAATAGTTATTTATATTTACACCGTTACTGTTACATAACTCTATTACTCTCATTTTTTTATTTTATTACCATTACCCTCTCATTTAGTGTTTAATAATTGTGGGAAAGGTGAGGTAAATATAAAGAACACTTGAAAATTAGATAAATGGGGGTAGTGGTAATAAAATTAAAATCACGGATAACATACTTATGGAATAGTAATGGGATAAAAACAAATAACACTTTGAAATTAAGACATACCTCAATTTTTTGTACGAAACGGTCAAAATCTCGGTTAAGTGAATTCACATACACAGTTAACTCACACACGACGTTGTAAAATGATACAAATGTCCACGAAATAAATATCTATCAAATTCATGTCACATATTTGACAAGCTAGCATCATGTAAGTAAATATAATAAAAAATAAAGAAATCTACTTTAATATGAGACATTTGGTTGTAGATTTATTTCGTAGATACTTGTGTCATTTTACGACGTAACGTGTGAGTTAAGTGAGCACGTGAGCTCATTTAATCGAGATCTTGACTATTTTGTAAAAAAAAAATGGGGGTATCTTTTAGTTTTTTTAATAGTGACAATATGTGCTAGTTTTCATATTTTAAATGGGAGCACTTGTTAAAATATTTCTAAATATAATGAAATGTGATGCTTAAACAAAACAAAAAATTTCTTTGTTACCAAAAGAAATTTGTGACCATGGTTCTGATCAAAATTCTCTATCAGAGCTTGACGTAATTTTCCAAAAAAAAAAAATTACATTTAGAGCAAAGAAGTTAAGTGATATTTCCCTCGTACCACATGAGTTTTGGAAAATTATATTTTGAGAACGAAACGCCGTTCATATGGACGTAATATCTGATAGCGTAATGGAAAAATTCAATCACGAAAAATGTCATACGAAAGGTCATTTTTTTGCCAAAAAAAAAAAAAAAATCATTTCGATGGTCGTTTTTTATGCATATTAAAATTTGATTTTGTCGAAAACAGAATACGTTATAAAAAAACGAAAATGTGAAGAAGATGCCCTTCTAAAAGGACATTTTTATGCGTTCTTAATTAAGGTATGCGGGATAATTAAGTGGTCATTAATTAATACTAATTTTTACATAGAAAATGTTTTTCAGAAAGATATTTTTCTTACAAAACAAGAAAAATGCTCTTTCAAATAACGTTTTTATCCTCTTATCTGAATTTCACAAAATATGTGCTCTCATAACAATTTTAGCTTACTTTATGCTGTGAACAGGGGTTGAGGCAAATGGAGGGTGCACTGGGCTGTAGCCCAGTGCAAAAAAAAAAAATTGTAATTTTTTTATATATATATGTTAGTATAGATACAGTTCAGTGCAAAAAAAAATAGTAATTTTTTTATTATATATATGCTAGTATAGGTTTATAGTCCACCCAATACTCCATAAAGCTTACCCATTATACCAATCAACAGATGTAAAGAGTAAATAATTTGAGTCCAGAGACCTCAGACTCCGACTCTCTCACTCTCTGTCTCATAGTCTAGGGTTTATTACACAATAATCCGCGACCGATGACCGGAGACCCGCGAGGCCGCGACCACGACCGAGACGTTCCGGGTGCTCCCTATCTCCGGGTGCTCCCCTTCTCCACACTCCAGCCCAACCGGCGACCGACGACCAGGACGCTGCAGCCCCTCGCCCTGTCACGTCCCGATTCCTTGGAATCGATAGTCGTCCCCCGGGCGTGACCGCCTTGCGGGCCTAGGTTGCGCTCCGCACAAGGCTAAGTATTTTTATTTCGCATAGCGAGCACATATTCAGAGTACGCAGATAATTGAAACACATATTGAAACATGGAAAAGTTCTCTTTTATTGATAATATGAACATCTATTACAAACTCCTTGAACTGAGTCATAAGGATTGCCTCTATGGGCTTACAAAAGTGTTGACACAAAATGAGATAGCAGTCCTGTACATTACATCCTTTACTAAACTCAAAATATAAGACCTTGTGTCGGAACGACTGCTTTGCCACGAAGTTGCATGGTTACTTGGTGGCTAGCTTCTTCTTCAAAATGCTTCTTCAAAAGGTTGGCACGGTCGAGGCGTGCCTACAGCTTGGACTGGATTGGGGGTTTGTCTCCTGCTCCTCGCTAGGCTCTCCTTAGCGCGGGGAACCTGTTTCAACGAGGGTCAGTACATCGAAACGTACTGGTGAAGGCAAGCTAACCCAACTATACCAATCAACACATTGTTTTAATGAAGCATGCATATTTGTGGGTTTATATCTTGCCTTAGTTCATTTTACAGCAAGAATTAGATATAGAAATCAATGAAATAACCTGCCACCGCTCGGTGACATTTACCTGCCCGTTTGAACCACCTGCACATTTCTTACCATGCCTTCCCTGCCAAGAAGACACAAGTTAGTTGCAACAGGTTTAAATATACGAGGGGATCGCTGGCACGTTGCCATAATGGATGGGCTAGTCTCGGGACGGAATGACGTGCGGCGCAGAGAACAGGAGGTGCCACAAGTCATTCGATCCGAAGCAGGCGACTATCGTGAGTTCCGTCCGGATCGGATCGGTGCCAGTGCCCCAGCGACCGTCCGCAGGAACTAAGACCTTGTGCACAAGTTGTCCGTGATCAACGCAGTACACTAAGTTAACATTTGAGGCAAATCAGGCACAGGACAATAACAGGGCAAGATCTACTTTTGTATAGTCTTCCTGTTGAGTTATTGCATTGAAGATGAGTTCTATACATAGCACAGTTTTAAGAAGAAATATTCATTCTAACTTATTTTTATGCATATGATGAACATTCCAAACGAGCAGGCATATAAGTAAGTAACCGTTCACAAGTTTCATTTGACAAACAATATTTTCCAAGTCTATTCCCTTATTATCTTGATATCTTTTAGTTATTTACTTGGTATTGTTTGATCGGGGCAAGCACGAATACAAGATATAGATGTGAAGACTAGCAAGTAGGGCTAGCTAATCGGGTTGGTAGCCACTCACTTTAGTGGTTGGAAGGAAGGAGGAAAGAAGTGCTTTAGGAGTCCGCTCGAGCGACGCCTACTGCTGGATCACCTGTATTGACACGAACAGCTGATCAGTACTTCTTTCTTCCTTTCAGTTATCGGAATTGAAGTGCAGTCCTAAGAACGAAAGCAATAAAATCCATCAAAACCGTTCAAGAAAAACCCAAGCAAATCCGAAAACCAACTCAAGGCACGAAAGCAACAAGCGACAGCGAAAACTAGGCAACAAAGAATGCAGCGGAGAGGTCCCTCCTGACTCTGCCGCTAAGTCGATCCCGGGGGCACGGTCCACTGAATATGGGAATCGATTCCGAAGAGACAAATCCATAACGAGGATGAGTTCATGATTCAATCTATCCCGATCGAACGATACCGTCTTGTATTTCTTAGCCGCGCTCCCCGAATAGGGGAAACGGGGCACCACACGCCCCCCTCCCGCTCTCGGCTCTCCTAGTCTCCCTCTTCACCTCCTTTGGTAAAACACTATCATCATCACCATCCTCCTTTGAATTCATTTTTTGTAAAATCCTAACCCCCAAATATTTGGTATTTGGTTTGATTTTAATTTACTATTTAATAGGTCTTTGGAATATAATGGAAAATCAAGGAAACAAGAGAAAGAAAAACCCTTTTTTTATTCTTTAAACCAAGGGGTGAAACATAAGGAAGTGAAAGTCTCCCCCTCCTTCGAATGTTAATGTTTCAACCCCAAGGGTTGATCATAGGGATGAGATTATAGGTGATTTAAATTCTCTTGAATGAGATCTTAAAATTTGTATGTCATTTATTTTTGCTGTCTTAGAGTCTTAAAATTGTAAATATGAATATGATTCCGGTAATGAATTGAATCATTTTACCTATATATTTGTATGTCATTTATTTTTACTGTCTTAGAGTCTTAAAATCTATTCTACTATATAATTTCTCCCAACTTTCATGCTCATGTCTATTATATTTTCACCTATAATAAAATTAAGAAATTGTCGGTTGCTCTTTTAATAAACTATTATTTTTTTTCAAGTAATATAAAAAACGTGTAACGCACGTGCGTATATACTAGTTGTAAATATGAATATGATTCCGGTTATGAATTGAATCATTTTATCGGTAATGAATTGAATCATTTTCAGATGCTTGCTTCCTAGTATTCTTTTTTGAAATGCATAGTATATCTTTGGAATAGATGGAAGCAATTATATTTCGTAAAAAATTATCAATTAGTAAACATTACAAAAATTTAGGCATAAATTTTAAAAAAAATTATGTCGAATCATCGAATTTACAAAGAAAAGTCTGTCGAATTTTGGGCATAAAATTTTAGAATCTTATAGTAACTACTAGCTAGCCCACCCTATTCCAAAATCCTGGCTCCGCCCCTGGCTGTGAATGCAATTTTTGTTAGAAATTTTGTTGTTTTCTTTTTGAAAAATCAGAATAAAAATAAATAAAATAAAATTGATTTACCGGCCTCTGGGGAAGTCGTGCACGAAGCACTGCCCTAAGAGTTTATTCGGGATCTGTGTGCAGACGTTCCCGACGCTCCTAGTGGTAAAACTTCCGCACTACCGGAATCTCGTTGCCGCACACGACTTGGAGAGAACGACCAGAACTTAGCTCTGCCCAGAGCTCGAAGACAATGAAAATTGAACAGAATGTTGACAGAGGTTTGGAGTAAGAAAAATTTCTGAATAATTTTACAAAGAATTCAGTCCGAATATATAATACAATTGTGTAACGGTCAGAATTAAATTACGATTAATTCAGCCGTTACAAAATAAATCTGGACATGAAAAAATTGTAACGTTCAAACAATTGTAACGTTCAGAAATTAATTCCAACGTTTAAGAAAAAATTAAATGAAAGAAAGAAGAGGAGCAAAAAGATTTTTAGGGTTCCAGCCCGAACCCGAAGAGGAAATCGGATCGGCATTCGGCGCCCGCAGATGTGGGCGCGTACCCGCACCCGTTACGCGCGCCGAATCGAACCGAGCCGAGCCGGGCCGGGCGGCGGCGGCGGCGCGCGCGTGTGGCCCAAGGGGTTCCCCACACAACAACTTAATAGAGCAAAGAAGAGAAAGTACTATATGTACACAAGAGGGCTTTGCCCCATCCGATGTGGGACTAAAGAATGGAAGAGGGACTTGAGCTTTTGGAAAACAAAGTAAAAACAACAATCCCCCCCCCCCCCAAAAGGTCAAATTCCGAAACAGAGATAAGAGTGAAGTGAAAAGGAGAGAGAGAGAGAGAGAGAGAGAGAGCATATGGGCAGTAAAATACTATGCATAGATGAGATGGACTACAGCCTTGAATCTCACGTAGTGACTATTGCCTTAATCTAAAGAAGTGCTTGATGGACTATGCCTTGAATCAGACTTCTTGAACCAGATTTAGAAAAATAGCACACATAGTACGCTAGAGGTCCTTGGTCTATCGGTTGGCGCTTTTAAATGGCCATGCGCACTTTCCACATTCATGAGAGTTGTCTGGGATCGCCCTGTCCCATAGTCGCGGCCTTCACGACCTCTCATATAGGTAAGTCCTTAATGGTTGGTGATATGAATCAACCTAGCATTACAGCTTGGACCTATTAAGAGTTTAAACTCATCCTAACCATATCACACAGGAACACTGTCACCATAGGGATGGGGAGTCATTGTACACATGTACAGCCGCTTGGGCTTTATTTTAATGAGACTTTAATCTCGAGTCAGTGTTCCATAAAGTCACATAAGTTCAGCTTGTTTTTACCCATTGAACCGGCTTCTTGGGATCTCCAGTCAGACTCGGTTGGGTTGCCACTGCTGGTGACTTGCTTATGGGCTTAACCCCATCCCCCTCGATGATTCTAGGATCAAAGTCCTAGACAGACCCTTCGTCAAGTGATCTGCAAGGTTCTTTTCTGACTTTATATAGTCAAGAACCACATATTTGCCTAGTAGGCTTTTTATTGACTTGAAGCGCAGCTGCAGGTGCCTGTTCATCTTAGCATACACAGAATCATGCTTTAGTAGTTCAATAACAGATTTATTATCACAATTTATAGAAATTGCAGGAACAGGACTAAGAGAAACATGTATATGCATAATAAGATTTTTAAGCCATTCAGCTTCTGTGCAAGTTGTATATAAAGCTATCATTTCGGAGTCCATTGTACTCCTAGCTATGATAGTTTGCTTACAAGAGCTCCAGGAGATTGCAGCTCCTCCTAGAGTAAATACATATCCAGTAGTAGATTTTATATCATGTGAGTCGGTTACCCAGTTTGCATCTGAATAACCTTCTATGATATCAGGGTGCCTAGTAAAATAAAGTTTGTAATCTAGGGTGCCCTTGAGATATCTAAATACCCTATCCAAGGCAGTCCAATGAGACTGATTTGGGTTACTGGTATATCTACTTAGTCTCCCAATAGCAAATACAATATCAGGTCTTGTCCTGTTTGTTATATACATAAGGGAGCCTATCATCTGTGAATATTTATGTTGTTCCAAAGGTGGTCCTTCATTCTTTTTCAGTACAATACTGCTGTCATAAGGAGTAAGGACAGGTTTCTTATCAAATAACTCAAACCTTTTTAGCATTTTTTTAATTGAATGTGCTAGAGATAGAGTATAACCCTCTTTGCCTTTGGTCACTTGCATTACTAAAATTAAGTTTGCTTCTCCTAGGTCTTTCATATCAAACTGGCTAGATAAATAGTTCTTTGTAATATTTATCAATTTCAGTGATGAACCTAGGATAAGGATGTCATCTACATACAAGCATAAAATGATACAACTTTTACATGTACCTTTAGAGTATATACATTTGTCATACTCATTTGACAAGAAACCATATTCACAAATTACTTTGTCAAATTTATTGTGCCATTGTTTGGGAGCTTGTTTTAGGCCATAGAGGGATTTTACTAGTCTGCAAACTTTTTTTTTTGACCTTTAGCAATGAAACCTTCAGGTTGGTCCATATAAAATTCTTCCTCTAGATCTCCATTCAAAAATGCTGTCTTTACATCCATTTGATGGATTAGCATATCATGAATGGATGCTAAGGCCAAGAGAGTTCTAATGGATGTGATCCTAGCTACAGGAGAGTAGGTATCAAAATAATCTAACCCTTTCTTCTGGGTAAAATCCTTGGCAACTAGTCTGGCTTTGTATTTCTCTTTAGTACCATCGGCTCTGAGTTTCTTCTTGAAAATCCACTTACAACCTATTGGTTTATTCCCTAAAGGTAGATCTGTTAGAAACCAAGTGTTATTCTCCATGATGGAGTTGTATTCACTGTTAATGGTTTCTTTCCAGAAGGGAGCATCAGGAGACGACATTGCTTCTTCATAAGTTGAGGGATCACCCTCTATAAAAAAAGTGAAGAATCCTTCTCCTAAATTTTTCTCAATCCTATTCCTTTTACTCCGTCTTGGTTCTAAGTCTTGTTCAGATTGAGAGCTAGGTATTTTGACTTGAGAACTAGTAGAGGGTATGGAGGAAGAGATAGAACTTCTATCCTTAAAAGAAAATATATTTTCAAAGTAAACTGCATCTCTTGCTTCTATAATGGTATTGTTAGGGATTTCATTTACTTCTGAGTGAGTCACTAGAAATCTGTTGGCATAGCTGTCTAAGGCATATCCTATGAAAACAGCGTCTACTGTCTTGGGACCAATCTTCCTCTTTTTAGGTTCGGGAATTCCGACTTTAGCAAGGCATCCCCAAACTCTAAGGTAATTAATCCTAGGTGCTCTACCTTTCCACAGCTCATATGGAGTCTTATCTTTTGTCTTACTAGGAATCCTATTAAGAATGTAACAGGCAGTTAAAAGGGCTTCTCCCCACAAGTTATCAGGAGCACCAGAGCTGAGGAGCATGTCATTCACCATATCTAACAGAGTGCGGTTCTTGCGTTCAGCAACTCCGTTAGACTGAGGTGAATATGGAGCAGTTACCTCATAAATTATTCCATGTTCTTCACAGAAGTTAGTCATTTCGTTTGAGGTATATTCTCCACCACGATAAGATCTAAGGATCTTAATCTTCCTTTCTAATTGATTCTCAGCTTCAGATTTGTAGACCTTAAATCTATCTAGAACTTCATCTTTGGTTTTGAGAAGGTAGATGTAACAATACTTTGAATAATCATCTATAAACGTAACAAAGTATTTTCTACCGCCTCTGGTCAAAATCCTATTTGAGTCACATACATCACTATGGATAAGTTCTAGAAGGTCAGAATTTCTTTCTACAGATTTGAATGATAATCTAGTGTGTTTGGCTTGAACACAAATCTTACATTTGTGTTTGTCATCTATTGGAGTCTTGGGAATAAGATCTAAGGTCATCATCCTTTGAATAGAGCCTAGGTTCACATGACCTAGTCTGCCATGCCAAACATTTGAAGATTCTATATTAGAGACAATGAGAGAACCATCATACATTTTATTTATTGTACTTAAAATGAAAAGACCGTCTTTTACAAAGCCTTTTCCTATAAAAGAGTCATGCTTAGAAAAAACTACTTTATTTGCCTCCATTACAATTCTGTATCCTGAGGCTACAAGAAGGGATCCACTAACTAGGTTTCTCCTGACAGACGGCACATGAAGAACATCATGAAGAGTTAAGATTTTTTCTGATGTCATCTTCAGGTTAACTTTTCCTCTTCCAATAATTTGTGCCGTTGAGCCATCTCCTAGGGTCACACCTCCTCCACTTGATTCCTGATAGTTTGAAAAACAGGAGCGATCAAATAAAACGTGAACATTAGCTCCAGAATCCAACCACCAATCATCAGAATGGTAAGAGAGGTTAATAAGGGGTTGAAAGCTTACAGACCTGAAGGAACTCGAAGAACCTTTGTGAAGCATGTTCGCTTCTGGTCTAACTGAGCCCTTTCCTTTGTAGGAGGTCTGGACAGCTTCCTTCTTCCTATGATAGCAGTTGATGGCCATATGGTTTGTTTTATCACACACAAAACAAAACCTCTTCTGATCCTGAGTCTGACTGAAGTTTCTAGGTTTTTGGTTTTGGTGATGATGGTTTTGGTGGTTAGTCTGAAAGTTTTTCTTCTTCTTGAAGAAATTCTTTTTGGGTTTATAAGGAAAATTAGACTTGGGTTTTCCTTGACCTTCTACAAGGTTTACCTTAACTTTAGATTCAGTCTTAGGCTTAGACCTCAATCTAATTTGTTCTTCGGTTTTAATTTTCTTTAGGACTTGATTGTAGGTAAGATCTCCTTGTGTATGGATAAGATCCTTAGCCATATCAGACCAGGAGGGAGGTAGCTTGTCTATTAGGCATGCTATTTTATGTTCATTGGAGAAAGATGTCCCTTTGGCTTGAATATGTCTAAGGTATTCTTGGAATTCATGGAGCTGGTCATTCATTGGTTTGTTATCTACCATGAAATACCTATTAAAGGTTGAAGAATTGAACCTTTCTATTCCGGCATCATCACAGCCGTATTCATCTTCCAAGGCTTTCCAGAGTTCTTTAGCGCTCTTGTATTCAAAAAATATATCATACAAGGATTCAGATAATGCGCTTAGAATTCTATGAAAACAGTGGAAGTCTATCTCTTTAGGGGTTTTTGGTTTCGAGGAGGTGGACACTCCTATGTCAGACTCGGTATCATCAGAATCATTTGTGATGGGTGTGGACCCATCAATGGCAGAAATAAGTCCTAAGGTCGTGAGCCAAAATTTTATTTGGCTTTGCCATCTCTTGAAATATGAACCATCAAACTTAGCAGGTTTTGCAGTAGAGGATTCCTCCTTTCCAGTCATGATTGCGGTCAAAAAATATAAATTTATTTAATAACAATGTCTAAGATAATAGTTTAGGTGGTATTTGCTAATTCAATCTTAAAATCTTTAGTTTTTCAAGTGTTGATTAAATCAGGTTAGCTGTAGGGGCCGGTTCCCAGCTAGCGGTGGTCCGAAGACTCTTAAGTACCGTGTCGCTTAGGGTTGTTTACACCCGGTTGACAGAAGGACCCTTTCGGCTTGTGCCCGAGTTTGTCTCTACTTTGAAACTTTAGATTCAAGATTTTATTTGCAATTTTCTTTTACTAAACTCTTTTTTTTGTCCTAGATTGCTTTCAAAAATACTAAGTGATTAAAATGAATCAAATTTTATGTTACAACTGAAAGAAGTTTAGTGATCAAAATTGTAATTGACAAAGTTGTATTTGCTACGAAATCAACTATTAAAATGTATTTGCAATTGACAAAGTTGTGATTAAAATGTAGCAATCAACTTGTATTTGCTACGAAATCAACTATTAACTTGAACTCTTAAAAAAAACAACAGTAGCCAAATTTATTTATTTATTTATTTTTATTTATTTTTATTTTTTCAACTATTTCAATTCTTAAAAAGCAACAGCATTTATAAGCAAGTGCTTTCAAAAGCAAGTGTTTTCAAAACAACAATGACTATTTAAAAAGCAACTTAAAAAGCAACAGTAACCAATTCTTAAAAAGCAACAGTAGCCAACTTGTAAAACAGAACAACACAGCAAGTATTTTCAAAAGAATAGTAACGATTTAATTCTAACAACAGTAAAGCAGCAGTAAGTATTTTCTTAGTAACCATTTAAATTATCACAGCCGAATAAACTCTTAAATTGTTAGAAATTTTGTTGTTTTCTTTTTAAAAAATCAGAATAAAAATAAATAAAATAAAATTGATTTACCGGCCTCTGGGGAAGTCGTGCACGAAGCACTGCCCTAAGAGTTTATTCGGGATCTGTGTGCAGACGTTCCCGACGCTCCTAGTGGTAAAACCCCCGCACTACCGGAATCTCGTTGCCGCACACGACTTGGAGAGAACGACCAGAACTTAGCTCTGCCCAGAGCTCGGAGACAATGAAAATTGAACAAAATGTTGACAGAGGTTTGGAGTAAGAAATTTTTTTGAATAATTTTACAAAGAATTCAATCCGAATATATAATACAATTGTGTAACGGTCAGAATTAAATTACGATTAATTCAGCCGTTACGAAATGAATCTGGACATGAAAAAATTGTAACGTTCAAGAAAAAATTAAATGAAAGAAAGAAGAGGAGCAAAAAGATTTTTAGGGTCCCAGCCCGAAGAGGAAATCGGATCGGCATTCGGCGCCCGCAGATGTGGGCGCGGCACCGGACCGGACGGCGGCGGCGGCGCGCGCGTGTGGCCCAAGGGGTTTCCCACACAACAACTTAATAGAGCAAAGAAGAGAAAGTAATATATGTACACAAGAGGGCTTTGCCCCATCCGATGTGGGACTAAAGAATGGAAGAGGGACTTGAGCTTTTGGAAAACCAAGTAAAAACAACAATTTTCTGGGTTTTTTCAAAGCTAAGTACCTAACGTAATGCCCCTTTCAAAACAAAGTATAAAATACCTAACATATGCCTCCCTTTTTGATCCATGAATATAAGACCATCTCTTCAAAGTAGTAGGCATAGGAATACATTGAAAGAGCTCCACATCAACATGTTGGTGGGCTAGGCGTGGGTCAACCCAACTCGATTTAGGTTGGATTTGATCGAATTCGGTTCATATCGGACCAGGGTGATCGAGTACATGATCGAGGTCGGGCCCAAGCTAAAACCTATTCAGCCTACCCAAAATTCAGTTTGAGCTAGTCCAAACTATTTAAGAAAAAGAAAAAAAAAAAAGGTAAAAAGAGAGTAAGCAATGAGAAAATAACTAGTGAAGAAGGATATTTTTGAAAGAAAAACACAACGAGTCACTAAAAGTAAGAATACAGATTACATTACAGTTACATATAATTGCGATATTAAGAATTAACAAAAATAAATTATAATTAATTTCTAAACCTTAACAAACTTATTATATATATATATATATAGTTGGTGTTTTTTATTTGGCTTTGGAAATTTTAGTCCCACATTGGAAAACCATCCATGTGTATATCTCAATATATAACTATGCTTAGTTTTGGTATATGCACATGGGGTGGAGGTCCATATGGGTTGACATTTCCTAGAGAGTTTAAGTGTAAACCCCATTATGACAATCTTTGTTTTGTCATCACATTTTGAAAGTTTTTCTTAGGGGCTAAGTCCCGCAAGGACTTAACGACTCGGACTCGAACTCGTGCTCAAGGGTGCAAAGTGGCATTTGTTTGTGCACTTAGCATCGTCGCATGGCGCTCGTGCGCTCCTTTTTTTGCGAGAGTTCCATGCACGGTTGCTTGCTTGGGCGCATGCTTCGTGGAGCCATGCGGTCTGGAGCTCATGCGGCCTGGTGCGCATGTGGCCTGGAGCGCATGCGGCCAGAAGCGCATGCGGCTCGGTGCCCATGCGGCATGTGGAGAGTCTGACGTGGAGGGGACATGGCCTGCTTTCGGGGTTTGGCGGCGTTGTCTGTCTCATGCAGTGCAATGTGACTTGAGGCGCCGACGGCTCTGACACTGAACTCACTTCTATCACCTCCCGGCACGGTCGCCTTCTCACTGCGTTCGCCTCACTATCACTTCCTTGTCCTCTTCCGTCGCTGCCCTCTTTTCACTACTTACCGCGGAGTGGGCTTGTTCGCCTTCGACGGATTTGGGAGATCTGGTCGGTCAGCGCTTATGCGGCCTAGAGTTTCCTCGGGCCGCATATGTGCTGTTTTCTTCTATTTATATAGAGGACATCTTCTTTCATTTCATGGAGGAATATACAGATGAAAAATCGAGAACATCAGATCATATGCTGTCCAGAGTGTCTCCCTCCCACATGGTATTTTCGAGTGTTTTTGAAGGTGACTTTGAGCGTTCTATAAGTTCTTTTGTGAACTTGCTAGTTCCTTGGGACAGATCGTCTGTACGGCGAATCTTGCTTTGAGTAACGGTGGTTTTGACCACCCCAGTAAGGAGCTTCTTTTCAATTTTTTCTTTACTTCGTTCTTTCTCATTGTAGCATCTGCAAACGTAAAGAGAAGCACGTTTTACTTGTTGTAATCTTTATTTTCTTTGAAGCATGTTTGTAACATGTTCTTGGTTCGTGCTTCGTTGGAATCGAGTTATATCAGATGATGAACTCTTGTGTGAATTTCTGATCTCGACGACAACTTGGGTTCCAGTAGAGAGCGGACCTTCGGGTCTCGCTAGCAGCTCTGCTATGACCCGCATTCTACCATCTTTGATCCGTCGCGGAACACACACACACACACACACACATATATATATATAATGAAAATATATTCAAATTATTTTAATATAATTTAAATTTTTAACTACTTTCTCAACAATGTTATAGATTTTTTTAAGTACGCAGATGTTACGTATTAATAATAAAACTAATATTTATTTCTAAATGCATTTCATTAGTCCAACAGTTGATGCGAAATTACTTGACAACAATTAACAAATTACTTAAACTAATTAACATTAACTAATTAAACAAATATTATTAGACTGATGTAATTTAATCCTTACTAACCAGATAAAGTGTAAAAGAATATTTATTATTTCTAAATCTGATCGTTCTACAATCAGATAATTAGTTTTATGCTGTTCTAGATGGTAGACTTTATGATTTACTATTTCTGATAGAGATGACAATGTTTTACTTTACACTAGTAAACGCATGTAAAATAATTTGTTTTTAATATTATTGAAAATTATTTTAAATATAGATTTGTTATATATATATCCGGTCAGGATTGGAGCAAGTACACCTCTAACAGCAGTTCCAGTTAAATGATAAAAAACTATAAAACAGTTGTAGCAAGTAGCATAACGTGAAGGAAATAAAGTACGAACAAGGAAATATATATATATAGTGAATCCAGATTAGACACGAGGGGGTGATTCCAGTGATTCCAGTTGGGAATGTTTATATGTCTACTCAAGTATTTTTCCGTCCCGACTAATACAAGTGAATCCAAGACCCGACACGCAAATCAAGTATGAGTCCAGCCAGAAACATGAGTGATGCCTGTAGTGAGTCACGATGTGATGCCAGTAGGTGATTCCAGAATAGAGGTCAGAAACATGAAATATATGTGTCGTAAGTAAATGAATCCAGAAATACTAGTCCGTGTCGTGCCAGAAAAATTAGAGAATACTATACTAGAAGCTGAATCATAATAATCATCAGATAATGAAAACTATCAGAGAATGTACTCGCCTGACGTCCTGAGCAACTGGCGATCCGAACTGGCGTCGCAAGGACCTATTACGAAAAACAAGGTTAAACGGGGTTATAAAGAGTTAAACAGATATAAAACAGCTAAAAATAAGCTTCTAGGGTTGTTCTAGGTCAAACGGGTCAAACAGGTGAAATCTGGGTCAAAAAGTCAACCCAGGGTCCAAAAAGTCAACTATAGGTCAAATCTAGGTCAAAAGTTGACTTTAGCGGTCAATCGGGTCAACTACGGTCAACTCTAGGTCAAACTAGGGTGCCCCTAAAATTCTAGGTCAAAACTAGGTCATTAAGCTAATAAACCCTCAAACTCGCCTCCTTGAGATACCGGGATACCCTCGGTATCCGATATCTTAACCTACGCTACACACCCTGCCTATACCCACCAATATATATACTAACGCGTATATATATATATATATATATATATATATATATATATATATAAGAGCAACTCTAACCTTAATCCTAGGCAAAAATCCAATACCTCAACCCGATGCCCAATACCTTGAGTATCTCAAGGTATTGAGATACCTCGCATTAACCCTCTCTATCTCTAACTAACTAACTAACTAACTAACTAACTATATATATATATATATATATATATATATATATATATATATATATATATATGACCTAGTGTATAGGCAAACACCTCATCTCCGATACCCAAATTACCTCAATACCTTGGTATCTCAAGGTATTGAGATACCTTACCCTCTAACTCTAACTAACTAGCTAACTATATATATATATATATATATATATATATATATATATATATATATATATATATATATATATATATATATATATATATAACCTAGTATATAGGCTACCTCAATACCTCGATACCCCTAATACCTCAATACATTGGTATCTCAAGGTATTGAGATACCTAACTAACCCCCCTCTCTAACACTAACCATCTAGCTAACTATCTATGTATATATACATCTAGCTATATATCTAGGCAATTATATATATATCTAACACATATCTGCATATCTACATACATGTCTCTCTCTCTCTCTCTCTATATATATATATATATATATATATATATATATATATATATATATATATATATATATATATACTTATCTTTATATCTATCTATCTATATCTATCTATCTATCTATCTATCTATCTATCTATCTATATATATATATATATATATATATATATATATATATATATATATATATATATGCTGATAACGCGTTGCTGCTGCCGCGGCGCTGCCGCTGCTACCGCGGCGCTGCCTGCAGCTGTTCTGCTGCAGCCACTGCCGCTGCGCTACTGCTGCTGCGGCTGCTTGCTGCCGCTGTGCCTGCAGCTGCTGCCGCTTCCCTCTGCTGCTACTCTTAGATGCCCTCTTCTCTCCCTCACTCCATCTCACTCTCTCCCTCACTCTCTCTCGATCTTTCTCGCTTACTCTACTCATCTCTCATCTCAATCTCCCCATTCTGCTGCTGATGCTACCCCTTCTCATCCTCTCTAGCACACTCACACACACACCTCGACACATATGCACACACACTTACATACGCATATATATATAAGTTAAGTTTAGAGATAGAGAGGAGAAGAGGAAGTAGGGAAAGAGAGAATATGAGAAAGGAGATTGCAAGGGCCTTCAACCCTAGGTTGCATCTCATGTCTATTTATATTGATATGCAATACACCCACAATTACTATTATACCCTCATATGATAAATAACAAAATAAAATAACTCTAACACCCTCCCTCAAGCAGGAGCATATAGATCAGACATGCCCAGCTTGCTACATAAATTAGAAAATGGACCGCGAGCAAGTGGTTTGGTGAGGATATCACCTAATTGATCCTCTGACCGAACATAAGGAGTAACAATCTATTTCTTCAGCAACAAATCACGAACAAAATGACAATCCACCTCGATATGCTTCGTACGCTCATGAAACACCGGATTACTTGCGATAAACATTGCCGACTGATTATCATAATACATCTCCATCGGAATAGGAATCATAATTCCTATTTCATGAAGAAGAGATTGCACCCACATCATCTCAGAAGCTGTATGAGCCATCGCACGGTACTCGGCCTCTGCACTAGAACGAGCCACAATATTCTGCTTCTTACTACGTCACGTGACAAGATTGCCACCCACAAACGTACAATAGCCAGAAGTAGACCTCCTATCACTGCGACTGCCTGCCCAATCAGCATTACTGAACCCAGTCACCGTAAACAACTGGGAAGGTTTGTACAACAAACCCTTTCCAGGTGCACCCTTCAAGTATCGAAGAATGCGAGAGATAGCCTCCCAATGTGGTTGCCGAGGGGCATGCATAAACTGACTTAACTACTCCAACTGCATATGTGATATCTGGTCGAGTAATAGTAAGATATATAAGTTTGCCAACCAAACATCTATAATATCCAACATCCTCAAATAACTCTCCCCTGTCAGCATCAAGCTTGTCATGATAATCCATAGGAGTCTCAACTGGCCGACACTCCAACATCCCAGTCTCGGAAAGCAAGTCTAGAACATACTTGCGTTGTGACAGATACACCCCCTTCTTAGATCGAGCAACCTCGATTCCAAGAAAATATCGAAGAAGACCCAAATCCTTAGTATGAAACTGACGACTAAGGTAGGCCTTCAAGTCCGTAATTCCAGCATGATCACTCCCAGATATAATGATATCATCAACATAAACAATCAACACGATAATACCTGCTGAGGAAGAATGGCAAAACACTGAATGATCTGATGTGGTACGCCGAAAGCCATACTGAATGAGAACTGAACTGAACTTGTCAAACCAAGCACGAGGTGACTGTTTCAGTCCATATAATGCTTTCTTTAATCGACATACGAGTCTTTTATTTCTTGCTACAACATATCCTGGTGGTTGATCCATATATACCTCCTCCTGTAAGTCACCATGCAAGAAAGCATTCTTTATGTCCAGCTGATATATAGGCCATTGGTGATTAATCGCCACAGAAATAAGAATTCGAACTGAATTCAGCCGAGCCACTGGAGAGAAAGTCTCCATATAATCCACACCATTTGTCTGAGTATACCCTTTTGCAACCAACCGTGCCTTGAGGCGCTCAACAGAACCATCAGGGTGATACTTAACAGTGTACACCCATCTACAATCCACTATTTGTTTAACAACAGAAAGTGATGTAAGCTCCAAAGTCTGATTTTAATGTAAAGCATACATCTCCTCATCCATTGCACTTTTCCAACCAGAAGATGACATAGCCTGCTTGTAAGTTTTGGGAATAAAAGTAGAAGACAATGAAACAGCAAATGCATGAAAAGATGATGAAGCACGGTGTAATAAAACATAGTTAGAAATGTGATGCTTATTCTTTGTGGTACAAAGGCGTTGCCTTTTTCTGAGAGCAATAGGAAGATCATCTGGATCTGTGGTGATGGGAGCAGAAACCTCAGGCACGGAAGATGATTGGTTGAAGGCTAAATTTTGCAGAACTACTGGCCTGTCCTTGGATCTCTGATAAACCTGTAAATGGGGAATAGAGACAGAAATTGATTCAGGAATGACCGGAAGTGGTATGGAAGATATCAAATCTGTTGTAAAAGGAATACAACGGTCTCCTGATGGAAAGAAAGGGGTAGACTCAAAGAATGTAACATCCGCACTAACATAATATTTGCGTGACTGTGGACTGTAACAACGATAACCTTTTTGAGTACGGGGATAACCAAGAAAGATACACTTAAGAGATCTAGGAGCCAACTTATCTCGATTAGGTTCCAAGTTATGAATAAAGCGACATAGCCAAACACTCGAGGAGATAAGGAAAATGGTGCGACATCTGTATGTAATATAGTAAATGGAACTTTGTTATTTAATACAGATGATGGCATGCGATTAATAAGATAATATGCAGTAAGAACGGCATCTGCCCAATACTGTTTGGGGACATGCATATTGAACATGAGAGTTCGAGCCACATCTAAAATGTGTCGATGTTTACGTTCGGCTATACCATTTTGTTGAGAGGTGTGGACACAACTGGTTTGATGAATCATACCACGATCAACACAGAAACTGTTCACAGAAAATTGAGTATACTCTAAAGCATTATCAGAACGCAGAATTTTGATACGTTTATTAAACTGAACATAAACTTCATTATAAAAGACAGATAACACATTTGGAAACTCAGATCTTTCTTTCATTAAATAACACCAAATCATTCTGGAATAATCATCAATAAAAATAACAAAATACTGAAATCCTTTCGGACTTTTGACTCTAGACGGACCCCAAATATCAGAATGAACAAGATAAAAAGACTCTAATTGACGACTCTCACTACGACGAGGAAAGAAACTACGGTGATGCTTGCCTAACTGACAAGCCTCACATTCAAGACTAGAAACATGACTCAAACTAGGAACAACTTGGCGCAACTTAGCCAAAGACGGATGTCCCAAACGATAATGTCACTGCAACGGAGAAGTAAAAACAGAAGTGAAGGCCTTTCCAGGTAGATCCAAGTAGTACAGTCCATCTTTTTCATGCCCCGAACCAATCGTCTTCTTCGTCCTGAGGTCCTGAAAAAATACACGAATTGGAAGAAAATGTCACAGAATATTGAAGAGATTTGGTTAACTAGCTCACAGATAACAAATTAAATGGAAAATTAGGCACATATAATGAATCAAATAATGATAGTGATTGAGTAGGGTGAATGACACCTTTCCCAAGCACAGGACGAGTAGACCCATCAGCCAAGATAATATTATGTTTCATGGAACTACGATTATGAAAGATAGATGTTATACCAGACATGTGAGAGCTTGATCCTGAGTCGATGACCCAAGAGGTGGATGGTGACTGGGTTGCCACAAAAGCAGGATTACCTATATGTGCCATGGTTGCAGTAGGTTGGGAGGTGGTACTAGCAAGCGCGTTCAACTTCTGGAGGATCTGTTGAAATGGAGATGAGGTATCGGACGTTGAAGTCTGATTGAAACCCGAAGTATCATCTCTGGGAGCAGAAGTGGTGTCCTGGGACTGCATATTTTCATCATGCACTTGATGTACATATTCTGGTTTGCCCCATTTGTCCCAACAATAGTCTTCTACATGACCGAGCATTCTACAATAGTTATACTTTCGTGGTTGACCACGGCCAACACCACCACCATCGCGGCCACCACCACCACCGCGACCACCACCACGACCATTGTCTCTACCACCACGGCCTCCTCCTCGACCAAAACTACGACCACCATCTCTACCGCCACGTCCAATACCACGTCCACCACCATGACCAACAGCACTAGAAACTAGGGCAGAAGAGTTAGTACTCGGCACCACAGAACTCTGTCCCAGAAAGGAACGATTGAGACGGAAGAAAGTATCTGCCACCGTAGGTAACTGCTCTCCAGCAAGGATTTGAGCTTTATAAGGTTCGAGCGCAGGATCCAAGCCAGCTAGGATGAGTGAAACATGAAACTCTTTCTTCTGTCTCCGAGCTTCCTTCAAATCAGTAGTAACAGGATGATATTGAAGCAGTTCCTCCCACAAAGCTTTCTTTAAAGCCAGATATTCATTAACAGGCTTCCCTTTTTGCTTTGTATTGAACAATAACTCGTACAACTCATAGATACGGGCAACGTTTCGCTTCTGCGAATAAGATTCTTCAGAGATGCCCAAAATCTGTTTGCTTGATTCACACCACTGAACATTAGCAGCGATATATGGTTCCATACTATGCCACAACCATGACATAACGTATGCATCTGCACTCATCCAATCTTCATACTCAGCGAACATTTCAGGCAGGAGTTCTTCGGTCAAAAACTTTAACTTCTTCTTCGCCCTTAACACCACTTTGATAGACTTGGACCAGGCAAGATAGTTCGCACCATTGAGTTTCACCGCTGTAATCGACTTTCCCAATTCATCATTATGAATAACAGTAAAAGGAGAACCACCTCCGCTACCACCACCACTATTAACCTCGCTAGAAGATTCGGTCCCCACCATACTTGCAGATGCAATAGAAAGACGAGATCTTTGAAACCCTAGATCTCACAACGAATCTCAACCGACGACGAATAACCAACAGAGATCTGTAGAAACCCTAGATCTCATAAACGAACCACGAACGACCACGAACAATGAACGACGAACGGCGAATCATGAAAAGTAGACGAAAAATAGCCGGATTTTTTTTTCCGGGGTTGCCGCCCCGAACCCTGCAATCAGGGGCTACCGCCCCCGAACCCCTGTCGAACTCACGGCCGAGTTCAATCGGCCCTGTCGAGGATGGGATGTACAGTACTTACAAATATATGCTCTGATACCAAGTTAAGTTTAGAGATAGAGAGGAGAAGAGAAAGTAGGGGAAGAGAGAATATGAGAAAGGAGATTGCAAGGGCCTTCAACCCTAAGTTGCATCTCATGTCTATTTATATTGATATGCAATACACCCACAATTACTATTATACCCTCATATGATAAATAACAAAATAAAATAACTCTAACAAACAATATATATATATATATATATATATATATATATATATATATATATATATATATATATATATATATGTACATACTAGCATATATGTATACCTACACACACACACACACACACACACACACACACACACATATATATATATATATATATATATATATATATATATATATATATATATATATATATATATATATATATAAACACACACACATACACACACACACACATATATATATATATATAGACTCAGATACATATATACATACACACACATACACACACACACACACTACATATATATATATATATATATATATATATATATATATATATATATATATATATATATATATTATATATATATATATAAACATTCTATATATATATATATATATACAAACACATATATACATATATCTATATTTATTCATATACCTATATATATATATATATATATATATATATATATATATATATATATATATATATATATATATATATAACCACACTCTCACACACAACACACACACTAACACTCAAACACACACAACACACAAACACACCAAGTGTCACGCCCCAGTCCCAAAATACGTAGGACTAGGAATACGTAACATGTCAGCTACGCATTCGACCAGACTCTGGTCCGATTCGAATACGTATAAGCTGTACTAAAAGGGTCACTATCTATATAGTCAAGTGAATATGAATACCTATGCCTCAATCCACAATGAACAGAATATACAAGAATGAGCTACATGTGCTAAAGTCGGCCGCCAGTAACCCATAAGCTCGAATAGACTCGAAAATGAATGTGAGTCTATAAAACTAGGCTATATCAGCAGATGAGTAAAAAATATGAATAATAACCAATATTTCGGAAGAAAAGATGTAAGTACCTGGCACCAAATTCCTATAGATAAAGCAACACACATTAGC
>JAYESA010000020.1:7514890-7518132 GCA_036927795.1 Iris macrosiphon | reverse complement strand
AACACTAATAGAGTGCCTAGCTCTGATATAGAGTCTGGCCTCGCCATAATAAATATATATAAATCAGCCTGTAGCCTGTGTGTCTCTCCCCCACCCAATGTAACCACGCATATCATGACCATAACGTCTCATGTCCATGTCAGCGGGATCATAGCTAATGCACAAGTCATATAATGTCTAGGAATATAATGTATATGTCATAAACCTGTATCCTATACAGAATCACCACGAATATTTCAGGACGATTCTGTCTCATGAATAGTGTCAAGTGTCCTGGGTTATGATGTACTTGATAAGACAAGTACGAGAATGTAAAAGGTCACGATATCCATCTCTAAATGACGTTATACAACTCTGCGTACGGTGTTGGCACTCGACTATTAATAGGACGCTAAGTAAGTCACACGGTCCTAGGTCAAGCATGGCACAAACATATATAAGTCAAAGGGATAAATAACAAGAACTGCAAGTTTGGCAAGGTACACTTGCCTGTGGTTCTGGCTCCAACTGTAAAATCTTCAGGAACGTCTCCGGATGCTGAAACAAATATTACCATCAGGTTCAGAAAATATCAAATAGCTAAAAATGCCTGTCCTTGAGTCTAATTTGGAGACAAGGGCAAAAATGACAAATTTTGGGTCAAAGCGGGGTCCACATGTGGCCCCCTTCGCACCGAAAAATGTGTCAGGGACAAAGGTCTCCAAATCTGTCCAACTTAGTGTCAACAGGTCAGGAACGATGATACGAACCCAACGGAACTTCCAGAATTGGATTCCGATGAGCCGATCACAAAATCACCCGTCAAGTGGAGCCTATGGGGCCCACGACACGCGATTTTGTCAACGTTCTCAGAATCGAACCAAACTTGGGTCACAGGACCAGCGTATCACTACGAGTCCGATGGCGCAAGTTTTGTTTTGATCCGACGTGTGTACACAAAGTTACGACGCGTTCCAGAAAGGACGGATACGGGACGATGTCCGCGGATACGCGTTGATTCCGGTGTGCACGCACATCCAAATCAACTTCTGCGAAATCCTGCACGTCCGTATCAACGACGCGCACGTATCGGTGAAGACCGGCACGCGACCAAGTCGTCCCGTTTGGCGGGGCGGACTCGGTTCCGGGGTTGAAACGGGGCATTGTTTTTTCTGTTTTTGGATCGCGGATACGCGTACGATGCACCGAGCAAGTTGCACGGACACCGAGAGGGTCACGCAGGGTTCGCGATGCAACAGACGGAATCGAAAACGGGGGTAACGAGAAGAGAGAAATAGGTACCTGAACAGGGCTCAAAAAACTGACTTTTTCTCGTGTCCGACATGACACGAAAACCTAGGGTTAGGGTTTCGAGTCACTGCCGGAGCTACGGCGGGGGAGGCCAGCCGGAGGGGGCTAGGGCGGTGCTGGCAGCGAGGAGGCTGGACGGCAGTGCGCGGCAGGGCGGCCCGGAGGTGGAGCACGGCGACCCGGCCGGAGAGGTTGCTGCTAGGGCTCGGGCCTGGTTCGTTGGGGAAGGAGGGGGAAGAAGGAGGAGGAGATGGCGGTGCTGGCGAGGGTGAGGCACGGCGGGGAGCGGGTGGCGGCGTCTCGGCGAGGGGAGGCAGTCGGAGGGAGCTGCGGCACGGCGGGGAGGAGGAGGTCTGGCCGGAGGGGAAGCGGATTGGGGGATTATATATAGGGGGAGCTAGGCGGTCGGGGAGGCCGAGGGAGGCGGCCAGGACGTGGCCGAGTCGGGGCCGGGCGAGGCGCGGCGTGGCGCTGGAAGCGGGCGGCGCTCCCGGAGGTGCGGGGAGCGGCGGCAGAAGCGGGCTGGCGGAGCGGTTCGTGCGGGGGTGGAGACTGGTAGCGGGTGGCGGGTTTCGGGCCGGTCGGGTTTGGTCGGGCGGACCCGACCCGACCCGCTAGGCGGGTTGGATCGGCCCGGTCTAGCTGAACCGGGTTCGGCCGGTTCAGTCCGGTTTGAACCCGGTTCAGTCCGGTCTAATTGGGTACTTTAATTTTAATTATTTAAAAAAATGGTTTTCGGGCATTTAAAAAAAAAAAAAAAAATGTTTTCGGGGTCCAATAAATTTCCAGAAAATTACCCTAAGTCCAGTATTTAATTTTACACCATAAAATATTATTTTCATAATATTTTAATATATTTTAAAAATATTTAATTTTATTTAATGCCGAAATACCCTGGTTTTTAATTAGTAAAAATTCCCAAAATTCCCAAAAAATTCTGAAAAATCCAGTTTTGAAAATCTTGAAAAATCAGGGGGTTTACACCAAGACACGCACAACCACCCCAACACATATATATATACATATATATAAAATATAACTCGAGAACGCTAATACACACTCCCCGAAGCTAAACCAACCCGCGCACAAGCCCAAAACTAGAAACCAAGTCGAAATGGCCATTTGGTCATTTCGACAAACACGTGGAGTGCGGCTCGCGATACCTCATGAAACGCACACCAAACCTACTCAAAATTGACCTAAAATTTATCCACAAGTTCTAATCGATGTCTAAAACCTAGAAAAAATGCTAACTCTCTGATTCTAGGTCCGTGGCAAAAACCTGCATGCATGTGGAACCCACGGCGATGAAAAACTCCCAAATCGCCTGGAACGCCCAATTCTCCGCGATACGACCTCACGTGTCCGAATGGGGACACGTACTTACCCTCAAGACACCCAAGCACGTCTACCTAGGTCTGTCTAACCTAGAACATCACCCAAAATTGGGTCAATCTCGGATTTCACCCCAAAATTGACACAAAACCTAATGTCAAAGTCTCCAAACACATCCAAACAAGCTCCAACTTTCTCCCACGGGTAGCCCTAAGGTCTAAGAAGGTTCTAAACTACTAATTACACTATATTAAAGTAATCACAAGGGGGAAAATTAGAGTTTACCTCTTGAAAGTTGGAATCCCAAGGCCCAAGTCTCCAAAAACCTTAGAAATCACCACCCTCAAGCCTCCAAGCCTCCAAGCCAAGCCTCTACACTAAGTCTAGGCTCTACACACCTAGGTTAGGAAAAAATAAAGGGTTAGGGCTTACATTAATGAAAGAAATAGATGAAGGAAGAGAAAATGGGTGAAGCACTTACTTGAAATTGAAGAAATTGGAAGAAGGAAGAAGAAGAGAATGGAGTGAAGAAGAAGAAGAAGAATGGAATAAAATAGAATTTGGGGGGGGGGGGAGGGTGCTGGTCATGTTCGGCTAAGTAGGAATTAGCAAGGGTT
>JAYESA010000020.1:7242390-7509890 GCA_036927795.1 Iris macrosiphon | reverse complement strand
TCATGTTCGGCTAAGTAGGAATTAGCAAGGGTTAGGGTTTGGCATTTAGGTGAAATGACCAAAATGCCCCTAAATCAAGTCATCCTATTTGGAGTTTGGGGTTCCAAATGCACTCAAATAAATCCCTAATCACTCTAACTAACTAATTAAAATATAAATAACTATTCTAAACCAATAAATAGGTCTGACAAGGGTGTTGGTTGGGTCTGACAAGGGTCTACTAGGGTCTGACATGGGTCCAGGCTAGCCAAAACCCTAAAATAACTAATAAAAATAAATACAACCACTAATTAAATATTAATACAAATATTTATGATCAATACACAATTTACCAAACTAAAAAAAAAAATCTGCCCTGGAAATGGGGTATTGACAGCTTCGGCCTCAGCCGCGCTGTCCTCCACGGCGGCCTCAGCCTCCACGACGGCCATCCCATCCATATGAGGTAGATCAAATCCCAAAGCATTATCTCCCAAGACAAGGGGCGCAAGGTCAGGAGGAGACATATCACCACGATCATCTTCAACATAATAGGGAAACTTATTCTCATAAAATTTAACATCTTGAGAGACAAAAAAATCACCAGTAGCTAAATCATACAATTTTTAACCCTTCTTGCCATGGGGGTATCCTACAAAAATATACTTCCGACTGCGAGGGACAAACTTATCCATCTTAGCTTTTTGGTTGTGGGCAAAATAAAGACAACAAAAAATATGTAATCCATCATAAGAAGGATGAGCACCAAATAATATTTTATAGGGGATTTTAAAACCAAGAAGGCTCGAAGGAGTTCGATTGATCAAATAACCAGCTGCCAAAATACACTCACCCAAAAAAGAAATTGGCAAATTTTTCTGAAAACGTAAAGCACGTGTCACATTCAGAATATGTCTATATTTTTATTCGACCCTCCCATTCTGCTGAGGTGGACCTACACAAGATGTCTGAAATAAAATACTATTCTGTTCAAAGTAGTCGCGTAGGCAATTAAACTCAATACCATTATCACTTTGCACAATGCGAACTTTGGAGTTAAATTGTCGCTCAATCATAAAAAAATAACGAGAACATCTTGTATACTTCAGTCTTATCAATCAACAAAAATACCCAAACAACACGAAAAAAATTATCCACAATCGTCAAAAAATATCGAACTCCACACGAAGAAGAAATATGATACGGCCCCCAAAGATCATAATGTATCAAATCAAAAATTGCAACAGCCCGAAAGTCACTGACAGGAAAGATACCTCGAGTTTGATTTGTCTGATGGCAAACTTCACATGCCTTATTCACTAAACTACTAGAGCTACTGACAACAGAAAGTGACTTTACTACTTTATCAGAAGGGCCAAGTCGCTGATGTCAAATGTCCAGAGATCTCGTCGTACTCACTGCCAAGGCATGAGTCTTCGGTACAATACGAAAGTAGTAGAGTCTGTCCCGCCGTTCATCGACGCCAATCAGGTTCCTCAAACTGGGGTCCTGTATCACGCACAAAATTTTAGTGAATTGTACAACACAATTTATATCATCAATAAGATGGGCCAAATAAATTAAATTATAATATAATTTAGGTACGAATAGAATATTTATGAGAACCACGCTTGGTGCAAGAGCAACACACCCACAATACGAGGCAACCGTAGTCCGTCCGTTCGAGAGTCCAACCGGACACTCCTCTATTGCAGTCACCCCAGACAATAAATCCAAATTCTTTGTAACATGATTCGAAGCGTCTGTATCAATAATCAAAGGTGCAATGGACTTACCCACCATACGATCCTCCAGAGATTTGGCCGAAGAATTACCAAGCATAGAAATAAGTTGTTGCCATTTATCCGGAGTCAATCACGGCACACCGTCGTCGCCTGCACCATCATCTGTCATCCACGGTTGTGCAGCAACAAAGCCACGTCCTGCCACCGCTGCATCCACTTTCGTACACCGTCCACGTCCACCACCAGCTGCATGTCCGCTAAATCGGATATTGAGCGAATCTTACAATGGTTTTGCCTCCTCAAAGTAGGGTTTTATCTTCTTCACCGAAGCATCGATAGTATGCAAAATCCACTGCACAAGCATCGATTGGACGTAATACCAATCCTCCAATTGATCCTTCTCCAAAGGTTTATTGATAGACCAATCAACAAACCCAAATTTTTGTCTAGCCCGTAGAGAAAGCCGAATAGATCTCGACCATTCCTCATAATTCTTTCCACGAAACACTACTTTCATAATTGTATTACCCGGATTGTCATTAGAACCAAGGTAATACGGGGATGTGAGATCGATCTGCGATACCGTCGGCGTAGAAGTTTTGCCGCCGCCGCCGCCACTCGTCATGTCGTTGTCGCTGCTTGATATTTCGCCACCGCCGCTGTAGAAGCATAAAAAATACGCTGGCAAAAGCTACGCGGCGTATTGATACAGAGCAGCGCAAACAAAGGCCTTCAGTGCCATCAGGCGTAAGAGCTCAAGGGTGCAGCGCGTCCAAAATTGCTTCGGCGTAGACGGGACCCCCCTCCATCGCCTCCAGGGCGTAAAAACTCAGCCGCTCTCAAAGCAGCGTTAAAATAGCGTACGAGGAACGCTTCGTCTTCCCCGAAATGAACCTGTCAAGTCACGCAGTGAACCTGGCCTCTGACTCCTGACAAAAAGTGCTGCACGGCGACCCAGACGACGGCTGGAAACAGGCACAGACCCCTCGGGACGCACACCACAGTATGATGGCGGATCCCTGCATTTAATGCAGAGGATTGGGTTAAGATACCACCGAACCGTCGTTTACTGACGTCCCCTCAGCATAAACCGCTCTTTTTCGCACAGAGGGATACGCTGCATTGTTTTACACAGGCAGGCATAAGCCGGTTTACGTTCCGCAGTAGACAAACCGCCTGCCACGTCAAAAGCTGCACATCGTACGGGGCTCGAGGCACGTCTCTACGTCTAATTGCACGGAGCGGTGACAGGTTCAGTCAAGGCACGTTTCTGCAATGGATGCACAGAAGGGCTGCAGACCTTCGAAACACGTCTTCGCATTTAATGCACAGGATGATGGCAAATCTCTGTAGAAGATTTGATTACATCTTCGAAAGCCGTGATTCCGGCTAAGACGTCCCCGTCAGCACTCGGGCACGGTACGCAGCGGCTTCTACGCCCATTCAAGACCTGTGCCCCTTCGGCTCTCAATGCCTCTCCGGCTTCAACGCCCCTCCGGCTCCTACGCCTATCCGGCTTCAACGCCTCTCTGGATCCTACGCCTATCCGGCTTCAACGCCTCTCCGGCTTCTATGCCTATCCGGCTTCTACGCCTATTCGGCTTCTATGCCTATCTGGCCTCTGTGCCAGGATGACAGTCATTTGGCTTCTACGCCAACCGTTTCTACACACGGGATACCTACCTGCATGGCTCTTACGCCGTGATCTTCGTAGCAATAGTACGCGTTGTGTTCCCTTAGTTGGACCCGCGTCATACGCTCATTCAAAAGATCATCCATACGCAGGCATTGGTTACTTTAACCGTTGTGTAAAAGGGTGTTGTACTTCCCACTCCTCGGTTTTTACACCGACGGAGTGGTCACTGTCACCAAAACTCTATAAATAGAGACCCCTATCAATGGGGAAAAGGGGAAAAAAAAAGGATTATCATCCATGAGAGAATTATCGTCCAAGGAGAGAGAGAGAGAGGGAGAGAGCCCGGAGAGCAGGCAAAGAGCAGGGATCGACGACCTTGGCCTCGTGTGTCCAACCTCTTCTGCAACCTTCGAAGCTGCTACCTGTCTTCCACGGCACTTCTTCAACATCGTGTGGTCCAAGGGCTAAAGTGATCGACCGCAGATCAGACACCTATAGCAATTTATACCCAGATTAAATAAATTGTACTCCCACATCCTCGTATAGGATTACATTGTACAAGTTTGTTTGTAAACAGAAGGACGCGGATTTCGCATAAACCCCGTCATTGAAATACAATTTTATTCCTTTCGTTTAATACCACAAACAAGATGGCGACTCTGCTGGGGACATCTTTCTCTTCTGACGAGGAAGTAATTGCTCAACACGATACGGTATCCGTGGGAACCGTGAAGAAGACGCTGGTCGTTCATTTCGACCAGTCAGCCTACGAAGACATGCTTTGAGCCGGGGGTAGCTCTCGCCCTCTCTCCGTCCAGGACAACAGGAAGCTGCGCAATGTGTGGATGCCCAAGACATCCTCTACTATTCCTGTGGACTCTCCGATCTCTCCGGACTCTCCGATCTCTCCGATCTCTCCGATCTCTTCGGCCAACGAGGTTGTAGCGACGCTCCCTCCGTGCCCCGCACGTAAAATTCAGTCTCCTGCTACGCGCGGTACAGACAAAACTTCGGGCGAAGCCTTAGCGCTAACCCCGAAGAATCCACTGCGCTTTACGCGTAGGAAACAGTCTCCCGCTACGCGCGGTAAAGACAAAACTTCGGGCGGAGCCTCAGCGCTAACCCAGAAGCCTTCACTGCGCTTTACGCGTAGAAATCTGTCTCCCGTTCTGCGCGGTACAGACAGAACTTCCGATGGTGCCTCGGCGCCAAGACGGAAGAACAGATCTCGCTCCACGCGCAAGACATCATCTGACCTCTACGATAAACCAGATGAGCGTTGTGATCTTCGCGAAGGAAAGCAAGCGGCAGGCTACTTAACCTCTCGGCCTTCACGCCAGCGAAGGAACAAAATGCCTACCCTCCAAATTACGCAAGAAAACGGCGGCCGACTGAGGATCTCTTCAGCTTTACGCCAGTCGGAGCGAATCTCCGAATCACGCCAGGGAAAGCCCTTCGGCGTGAAACAAGTCCAGGTTGCGGGAGGACGTCCCCCCAGAGGATTGTCCGCCACCCAGACTGCCAGCCTGTTGTACACAGGTGGCGCGACAAGAACCTTGGTGCCCGACCCCCGCATGTCCGCAGATGGAAACGAAAGGGACAGGACACCGTCAACTCCTCCTGACCTACGTACACGTCTGATCCAGAGACGCAAAAATGGGAGTCGTGAACAGGATCCAGAGCCCCTAGGCGGCGGACGGAGAGAGATCGTGTGGGAGGACGCATCGCCACCCAATGTCATTACGATGTATGAACCGTACGGGAACTTTATTGTCCCCTCAACTCATGACTACAGGCGTCCAATAGTCTTCATCCGCAGACAGGGCGGTCCGATGGTACAAGAAGATTTCCGGGAGTCTAAAGAAGGAAAAATGTAAATCCACAGGTATAGCTCTCAAGCTCTGAAGATCATACAGAACATGGGTTACGATTTAGAGACGAAGCAGGGCCTCAATTATGTAAAAGGCAGACGAACGCCGTTACATAGTAGTCCTTGCTATCGACAAACTCGTTTCGGGTTAGGGTATACTGCACCCCCTGCACGCTCCGAACTTCCAAAGGATAGTCCTGTAAAACCAGAAACGGGTCCTTCCAAACCGACCTCCAGGAGCGACAAAACAGGAGGAAGAACCCGCCCGAAGTCCAGATATAGTACAGCAAGGACAGCTGACCCGGAAGATCAAAAGGCTCAGGCATCCGGATCGCGAAAACTGAAAGAGACTTTTTCCTTCAAAGAAGACGACGTCGTTGAAATCTTCAACATGTTGACAAAAGCAAACAAACTTCGGGTTCTGAACGTCAGATATCCCGAGAGCACCGGCGAAGTCAATAACCCGGATTACTGTCTCTTCCATCGATATATTCATCACCCTACGAAGGCCTGCCGTTTGTTAAAAAGAAGAATTCAGGAGCTGATAGATGACAAGGTCATCACCTTGCACCTATGAACGAGGAAACGACCATCGTGAGCAGGGCTCACCTTTCTGGTACGGAATGGTGAACCCCTGAAAGTCTCCCCAGTGGACCCTACAGGCCTACCCCCACTCGAGAAAAACACTATATAGCAAAATTTTTATCACTACCTCTGAATAAACTTTCGGCTATTAGTTATCATCGAACGTCGTCTAAACTTAACATTCGTACTTAGCCCCAAGTACCCTAGTAATGTTAAGCCCACAAATGCGGCCTGTCCCAAAGATGAATTCCCTCTTCCTATCACCGACATCATGATCGACAACACCTGCGGTTTCGAACGCATGTCTTTCATGGACGGGTTCTCGGGATACAATCAGATCAAGATGCATCCTGAAGACGAGAAGCACACTGCTTTTCGGACACCACTGGGGGTATATTGCTATACGGTCATGCCCTTCGGATTGAAGAATGCCGGGGCTACATACCAGCGGGCCATGAGTAACATATTCCATGAGCATTTACGCAAAATAGTGGAATGTTACGTAGACGACATAGCCGTACTAAATCTAAGTACGCCAATGGTGTCAGGTCCACAAAATCTGCTACGTCCATATTACCTCTAGCAGGGCTTGTCCTCAAACCTATTACTTGCACCTAGGTGCGCAAAAAGCAATAGGCCCACAAATCAGTCATGTCCATATCACCTCTGAACTGTATTTCCTGGGAGAATCTGCCATGTCCATATCACCTCTGAACAGGCTTTCCAAGATTCTGACCATCGATTATCACCTCTGATATCGATCGTCACTTCAACTAACACCCGTACTAAATCTAAGTACGCCAGTGGTGTTAGGTCCACAAAATCTGCTACGTCCATATTACCTCTAGCAGGGCTTGTCCTCAAACCTATTACTTGTACCTAGGTGCGCAAAAAGCAATAGGCCCACAAATCAGTCATGTCCATATCACCTCTGAACTGTATTTTCTTGGAGAATCTGCCATGTCCATATCACCTCTGAACAGGCTTTCCAAGATTCTGACCATCGATTATCACCTCTGATATCGATCGTCACTTCAACTAACACCCGTACTAAATCTAAGTACGCCAGTGGTGTTAGGTCCACAAAATCTGCTACGTCCATATTACCTCTAGCAGGGCTTGTCCTCAAACCTATTACTTGCACCTAGGTGCATAAAAAGCAATAGGCCCACAAATCAGTCATGTCCATATCACCTCTGAACTGTATGTCCTTGGAGAATATGCCATGTCCATATCACCTCTGAACAGGCTTTCCAAGATTCTGACCATCGATTATCACCTCTGATATCGATCGTCACTTCAACTAACACCCGTACTAAATCTAAGTACGCCAGTGGTGTTAGGTCCACAAAATCTGCTACGTCCATATTACCTCTAGCAGGGCTTGTCCTCAAACCTATTACTTGCACCTAGGTGCGCAAAAAGCAATAGGCCCACAAATCAGTCATGTCCATATCACCTCTGAACTGTATTTCCTTGGAGAATCTGCCATGTCCATATCACCTTTGAACAGGCTTTCCAAGATTCTGACCATCGATTATCACCTCTGATATCGATCGTCACTTCAACTAACACCCGTACTAAATCTAAGTACGCCAGTGGTGTTAGGTCCACAAAATCTGCTACGTCCATATTACCTCTAGCAGGGCTTGTCCTCAAACCTATTACTTGCACCTAGGTGCGCAAAAAGCAATAGGCCCACAAATCAGTCATGTCCATATCACCTCTGAACTGTATTTCCTTGGAGAATCTGCCATGTCCATATCACCTCTGAACAGGCTTTCCAAGATTCTGACCATCGATTATCACCTCTGATATCGATCGTCACTTCAACTAACACCCGTACTAAATCTAAGTACGCCAGTGGTGTTAGGTCCACAAAATCTGCTACGTCCATATTACCTCTAGCAGGGCTTGTCCTCAAACCTATTTACTTGCACCTAGGTGCGCAACAAGTAATAGGCCCACAAAACAGCTATGTCCATATTACCTCTGAGCTGTAAACTCTAGTAAAGCCTATCACGTCTATCTCACCTCTGATAGTACTTTACCTACAAAAAACTTGGCCAAAGCACGTTCTATCATGTCCATATGATCTCTGGATAGACGTGCCCTGCTGAAGTTTATCGAGAGTTTATCACATCCATACTACCTCTGATACCACTCTCGCCCTAACCTGTCATTTACATTCCGAAATGATGGGTCCAAAGTTAGGAGAAAGTCTCTTTTTATTCCCAAGAAAGAACAAAATTACATCTGGAAAAGCAAAAAAAAAGAGAGAGTACATCATTGCGGCGGAGCAGTCATGTCACGGATCTGCCGCGCTAGCACGGCCATCCTCTCGTCCCTAATGGCCAGAGCATCATCACGGGCCCGCTCCAGCAGTGCCTCGTTGTCACTCGAATGGGACAGCTCGGCTATCGTCCGACGCACGCCCGCACAGGCACCTTCCGCGCGATCCAGATCCCGCCGCGCTGTGCTCAGTCGACCGGCCACCACATCCAAGCCTGCCAACGACTGGGAAGCCCACTCTTCTGCCTGAGCGAGTTTCTCCCTCAACCTGTGAATCCTCGCTACATTTCCCTCGTGCTCAGATTGGCACGTTGTCTGGAGGGCGAGGATCTCATCCACGGCGGCTTTCCTCTGAATCGCCTCCAGCTGGCGAGTTCGAAGGAGTTCCTTCAGGTCTTCCATCCGTTTGGCAAGATGCGCAGTCATAAGACCGTATCTGGTCTGGGCCTCAGCATCAAGACTGCCCTGAGCCAACCGCAAATACTCGTTAATGGGTTATTCTAAACCATTAACCATCGCCTCCAAGGCATCAGCTCCCCCGGAATCGCCGAACTCCCTGACAACCCCGATCGAGAACTGGGCAGTTCTCTTCAGGCGCTCGAAAT
The DNA here is from genome assembly GCA_036927795.1 of Iris macrosiphon. NCBI lineage: Eukaryota > Viridiplantae > Streptophyta > Magnoliopsida > Asparagales > Iridaceae > Iris > Iris macrosiphon. The sequence continues at coordinate 7,501,178 of JAYESA010000020.1, read as the reverse complement.
CCAGACTCTTCGCCAACACCATTGATATCATCGCTCCCAAACCGGTGTAAAAGAGGCTGGTATGTTGCTCAGTCAGTGCAACTAAACCCAACTGAACGCCAGGAGAGACCGCGATATCAGCGAGTCCTCCACCAGAGACGATTGCAGACGAGGTAGCCACAGCTGCCGCCTCGACGATTGGTGCGACCGAAGGCAAGGTCACGGTGACAGGCTCATCCTCCTCTCGAGGCGACGAAACCACTCCGGGCGAGCTAGCCCCCGAAGGTGTTTTCTCCTCAGGATCAGGTGCCTCCGTATCACCACCAGGGGCCGGAGCAGAGCCGGAAGGCGCCTCAACGCTACACTCCCCGTGGGCTCCATCCCCTGAGAAGAAAGAACCCGAAAGTCGACATCAGTACAACGGTAACCTTTCTAAAAGGAGACATGAAAACGACATTTACCCGGGGCCAATGGTATATATGGCGCATCTGCAGCCGAGGCAGCTAAACCTTGCTCTAAGGACGCAATGCGAACTATCATACCTGGGGAAGGAGGTGGACCAACTGACATCGCCCGCAATTCCTCCAAGTCTCCACCAAGACGCGATCGAGGTTCGTCAACTGGAATCTCGCTAGGCACAGCAGGAGCTTTATCCGTTGCGGGTCCAGGGAAGGATCCTCCCATCTGCCATGGCCACCTAGGCGATCTCGTTCCACTACCCGGAGCAGTAGCCACAGCAGCGACCCCTAGCGAAGATCCTCCGGCGCCGCCAACCGAAACCATAGAGGGTCCCTCTCTAAAAAGCGAGGAACCTCCAGCCAAAGACTCATCCCCGACATGGGGAGATGTAGGCCCACTCCCGGTAGCTTCAACACCAAGAATGCGGAAAGGGCGAGCAACTGTCTCCTTCCTCCTCTTACGAACAGAAGCCTCCTTAGGAGCAGGCGCCCTTCGCTTCTGAGGAACTACCAAAGCCCCCGCAGGCGGAGGCACTTCATACCCCGGCATCGACTCCAGGGGTTCATCCGGGGTATCAAACTCCTCACCCTCATCGGGAGAAACCGAGGGAACTTCAACTCCTCCCCCGGCAATGGGAGAGGACACCCTAAGACTTTCGCGTATATCGAAATCGCGGTGGAAGGTGTTGATCGCCACGTAAAACTGGGCGTAAGAATGAAGGATGCGCAGCTCCGTAGAGGGGGTGACATCCGGCACGACGAAGGCTGCTCCAGTGCAACCCATGGTAAAATACCGCCATCCTCTGGCTCCATCAATGAGCCCGCCTCTGGACCTGAAGCTGGTGACGGCATTGCCCACGTGCAGCTGGCCGTACCCAAATTGCCTGGCGAACCGACTAGGCAAATAAGGCTCGAAGAAGCAATGGTCTTCACTCCTGTACAGGAGATGGGAGGGTCTAATGCAGACCAGCCAATTAAAAGCCTCCGGAGAAAGATCGGTCTTCTCTCTACCCGAGTCCTCAAGCCTCATCCCTAATTGATGGCAATCTACGGGAGGGAGAGTACAGAGGAACTTCCAGCCATGGCTGAGGTTCAATGCCAGCCGACAATCTAGGACGGTGTCCACGTTCCAGGGAGAATCCTTGTAGTTCAACAAGAAATTTCCTCCTGAGCTGCTACCAGAGCCAGGAGACATCACCCGGGGATTGTGGAGAATTAACCAACCCATCAGATACAGGTATGGTAATTCCACCCTGGGAAAACTCTCACGCCGGGCTTCATCAACAAGCAACCCATCGGTCAGAGCTCTCAAGCCCGCCTGTATACGGCACACCATGGCAGGAAGCAAGCCCAGTCTTGCCCCGAACACCAGGCGCACTGCCGGCCACAAGATGTTCCGGTGAATGCGGTCCGCGGATGCAGTACCAGGCACTACTACTCGACGCAGCCATAACGAAAGGAAACCAGCCAGCTGGGCTTCCTTGGATAGAGACCCGCGACAGCGCCTCAGGTAACTATGGGCCGTAGTACCTTCGGGGTACTTTCCTACCCTCTCAACGAGGATCTGGTCCGAAGCTTTGGCCTCCTCCATAAGGCCATCCACGACCTGGGCACTAAGCACGCCCAAACAGTTCACGGGCTCATTCTTGCCCCCCGAAACTTTCTCCAACCTGGCAGCTCTAGCTCGGTGGAAGAAAAGATAGGACATCCACTTGGTAGTGTGGGCCAAACCAGAGGGCTCGTTGTAAAAAGTGGTGCAGGCGAGATATTGGCACATCAGCTCCTGATACACATCCGCCACCCGAGGGTCCGAATCCCCCAACTCCCGGTTGGTGGGAACATACTCTTCATACGGGGTATCCCCCATCGGCAGCCTCGAGACAACCGCCATCTCATGAAGGGCCAATCCCAACTCCCCCAGTGGAGTGGCAAAGGTCCCAGTGAGCGAAACGTATCACTCCATCAGTGCCAAGAACAAATTAGGGTTGGGAGGCAACCCGACGCTCGTCGCGCTCACAGCGGCATACAGTCCAATGCCCTCTAGCTCTTGCCGAAAGCGCTTCAAGGCCCAGTTAACTAGGCTGGTCCATCGGAGGTTTGCTGGGGTGACCCACCCATTACACCGAGGATTCTCCTTGGGGTACACCCCACCTCGTCCCATGAAGCTGTTGCAGAAAGTCGACAGTTGGACCGGCTGGATCACAGAGCTGTCTTCGCTCGGGACGCCACCCGGGTACAATCCTCGGAACAACGTCACAGGACCAGAAGGACGACTGACAAACGATCCCTGGTCAGCTCCTTTCTGATGAAAGATCTTCCCCGGCTTGCCATGAAGGTCGGGAGTCAACGTCCACGACATCTTTCTGGGATGAGTGGCATGGAAGAAAGCCGAGATGGGATAATCCCTCGGCATCGTCGGCAGGTACAGAACCAAGCTATCGACAGCAAAGACCCAAGGTTCCCTCTTAGGCTTCGTCTGGGACCGCTTGTCGATCATGTCCCCGAAAAGGAAAGCCGGCTTTACGTACCGCTCTCCGTCTACATACGTCAGGGGCTCCGCATTGATCATACTCAGCAGTGCCCGCTCGCCCTGAGCCGCCAACAAAAATCCCCTTCCCTCAGGATACTGGGATCCGGAGAGGGGAAATGCCACGTGGGACAAGTCCTCCAGGTAGTTCGAGTGCAGCATCCCGGCGGAGGAACCCATCACCTCGGTCAGCGGAGACTCACCCAGGTTAACTACAAAGGTGCAAAGAAAGTATGTCATTTCAAAAATCTTGCACAAACATACAAAACCAAAGAAACGACAAACTGTGCTCTACGCCAGGATTGTACGAATTCGGTTATTATACGCCGGGAGTCCCCTCCGCAAACGTAAAATGCTTATTTTACGACATACGCCAGTTTTTGGTAGCCAGAGCTTTTACGCTCGGAACTACGAAAATATGGCGCCTTTACGCTAGCACACGAGAAATGTGGGCGTAAAAGATGAAAACGCCTCCGTGCATCATCTTTCTCAGAAGAGGCTATCAGCATAGAAGGCGACCTAGCGCGGTCACGTTCAACGTGTGCGAAGGATTTTCGTTATTCTTGTCACCCCAAAGGATCTACCTCTCAGACCGGGTGCGCTGCCCGTCGACGGGATACTTCCGGAAGGAAGTCCACCTTGCCCGACCGAAGACTCCCTCGCTGGGGCAGTGGGAGAAGAAGAAGAACCTATGCTCTTTCCCTTAGCGGAGGAGGTTTGCTTCGTCGCCATTTCTGAAAGCTCGAAGTGCTCAGAGAAGGAATGAAGGAGAAAAGCTCGAACAATCAAGAACTCTCGTTCGCAGAAGACGGATGAAAAGTTTCTCTCTCCAAAGCTTGGGATATATATAGAGTCCGGATCGACTCCTCGAATCCTCGGACGGACTCCTCGAGACCCTAACCAAGTCTCGCATTAATAGTCGGATATGATTGGGTGCTACGTCAAACCACTACCCTCAAAAGACGGACAGTCAGCGAATTCAAAAAATTCTTCGCGCAAGACAGTTCAGCAGTTCTACGCTAAAGGAGCTTTCTACGCTCGACAGCAACAGATCTACGATTTTACGCTCGCAAGCTACAAGTCTATGGTTTTTTCTCGCCCGGATGCCTTTGTGCTCGGTAGCTTTTACGCTCGAGAGGCGACAAACCTACGGCTTTACGCTCAGCAGATACCAAATCGATGATCTCACGCTCGGTGGCGCTCAGTTTACGCTCAGAAGCAACAGATCCGCAGAACTTCACGCTTGAAGAAATTCTCTTTTCAGGAGCTACAGATCCACAAGTCCTACGCTAAAGGAGCTTTCTACACTCAACAGCAATGATTCTACGGCTTTACGTTCAAGCAGCTATAAGTCTATGGTTTTTCTCGCCCGGATGCCTTTGTGCTCGGTAGCTTTTACGCTCGAGAGGCGACAAACCTACGACTTCACGCTCAGGAACCACAAGTCTACGACTTCGCGCTCAACGGTGTCTTACGCCCAGACGCTACAGGCTGAGGATTTCGCACTCCGCGACTTTTCGCTTATCCAAAACAGTCCCCGACCCGGTCAAGTGCAAAGAGTTCACACAGAAGATACTCGTTCTTGACCCCAAGTACCCGAAACGGACAGAGTACAACCATTAAGAAATTACTCTTTTCGGGTCCTAAAATTGGAGGTTCATCCGGACTCCAGTCTGAACATCTCGTCTGTCAAAGATGACAAAGCTCAGCCAGAATCCTCGACCCTGTTTCAAGGGAGTTCCGAGAGATCATTCTTGAAGACGAAGACTGAACAAAGTTCTGCTCATCAGAAGCAGCAGTTCAGAACTCTACGCGGTTCCTTAGCCCTAGCAACATGACAGTTCTAAGTGTTCAAAATGCTAAAGCAGCGCTCTATGCACTATCCGCTGCACGTAAAGAACAGGACAGAACCTAGTACTCTCTATACAGGGTCGCGTAAAGTATCAGACGTGTCGAAGCTGCACACATTCAGACTTTACAGCAACGTATGGCAAGTGATCATATGAAGAAAAGACGACTTTATTGAAGATTAAAATCATGATTACATATGAGGGAAACCCTGTCTACAGGGGTTTTTCTCTACTTTTCATGATTACATATGAGGAAAACTCCGTCTACAAAAGACTCCCTTGTCGTCTGAAGATCGCGCTCAGATCTTCCTCTTCCTCCATGGCTGTTCATGACCACCACAGTCATGAACAACAAGATCCTCCATTCGCCATGGCCGATCCGGTTGGGGTTTTCTTAAACCCAACCCAATCAGGACGACAGATTACGATTTGTCCAATCTCGTCCGCAGGGGTCTCAGGAAGAAATAAACAGTCTGCAAGCTGTGTGGTCCAAAGCGGCCCTTCCTCTCCCCTGATGCAACGCCATACAAAGTTGCTGATTATCCCGAGCAAGGGAGGCTAAGATATCCTTCCATGATCCATCGCTGCAGTGGACACTTGCTCGAAGACGCCGTCTTTTTCGGCTCCCAACATGCTGGAAGAACATGATCTCCTTCTTCCTCAGATCGACCCGACGAACTCCGGCGATCATTTTAGCATGGTGATGGAAATATGGGAAAACAGGTTAACCCCCCGCCTTTTTATAGGCAAAAAAGATCACAGCGGTCCCCAATAAATCTGCCATAAAGGCCGCACCGACCATTTCAACGCTCCATTCAGAAACGTTTCGAGTCACGAGGGGCCATTCATGCTTCATTCAAAGCGTTTCAAATTCCAAAGGATTTTAAAAGCTTTGAAGGGGGTCTTGTAGAAGCATGAAAAATACGCTGGCAAAAGCTACGTGGCGTATTGATACAGAGCAGCGCAAACAAAGGCCTTCAGTGCCATCAGGCGTAAGAGCTCAAGGGTGCAGCGCGTCCAAAACTGCTTCGGCGTAGACGGGACCCCCCCCCCCATCGCCTCCAGGGCATAAAAACTCAGCCGCTCTCAAAGCAGCGTTAAAATAGCGTACGAGGAACGCTTCGTCTTCCCCGAAATAAACCTGTCAAGTCACGCAGTGAACCTGGTCTCTGACTCCTGACAAAAAGTGCTGCACGGCGACCCAGACGACGGCTGGAAACAGGCACAGACCCCTCGGGACGCACACCACAGTATGATGGCGGATCCCTGTATTTAATGCAGAGGATTGGGTTAAGATACCACCGAACCGTCGTTTACTGACGTCCCCTCAGCATAAACTGCTCTTTTTCGCACAGAGGGATACGCTGTATTGTTTTACACAGGCAGGCATAAGCCGGTTTACGCTCCGCAGTAGACAAACCGCCTGCCACGTCAAAAGCTGCACATCGTACGGGGCTCGAGGCACGTCTCTACGTCTAATTGCACGGAGCGGTGACAGGTTCAGTCAAGGCACGTCTCTGCAATGGATGCACAGAAGGGCTGCAGACCTTCGAAACACGTCTTCGCATTTAATGCACAGGATGATGGCAAATCTCTGTAGAAGATTTGATTACATCTTCGAAAGCCGTGATTCCGGCTAAGACGTCCCCGTCAGCACTCGGGCACGGTACGCAGCGGCTTCTACGCCCATTCAAGACCTGTGCCCCTTCGGCTCTCAACGCCTCTCCGGCTTCAACGCCCCTCCGACTCCTACGCCTATCCGGCTTCAACGCCTCTCCGGCTTCTATGCCTATCCGGCTTCTACGCCTATTCGGCTTCTATGCCTATCTGGCCTCTGTGCCAGGATGACAGTCATTTGGCTTCTACGCCAACCGTTTCTACACACGGGATACCTACCTGCGTGGCTCTTACGCCGTGATCTTCGTAGCAATAGTACGCGTTGTGTTCCCTTAGTTGGACCCGCGTCATACGCTCATTCAAAAGATCATCCATACGCAGGCATTGGTTACTTTAACCGTTGTGTAAAAGGGTGTTGTACTTCCCACTCCTCGGTTTTTACACCGACGGAGTGGTCACTGTCACCAAAACTCTATAAATAGAGACCCCTATCAATGGGGAAAAGGGGAAGAAAAAAAAAAGGATTATCATCCATGAGAGAATTATCGTCCAAGGAGAGAGAGAGAGAGGGAGAGAGCCCGGAGAGCAGGCAAAGAGCAGGGATCGACGACCTTGGCCTCGTGCGTCCAACCTCTTCTGCAACCTTCGAAGCTGCTACCTGTCTTCCACGGCACTTCTTCAACATCGTGTGGTCCAAGGGCTAAAGTGATCGACCGCAGATCAGACACCTATAGCAATTTATACCCAGATTAAATAAATTGTACTCCCACATCCTCGTATAGGATTACATTGTACAAGTTTGTTTGTAAACAGAAGGGCGCGTATTTCGCATAAACCCCGTCATTGAAATACAATTTCATTCCTTTCGTTTAATACCACAAACAGCCGCCGCTCGAAGAAAATGTGCCCTATCCGTCAGGCTCGATACCATATGAAGAAGTGATAGGAGATAATATTCTAGGTATTTCATTCATCATGATATTACATATATATACATCCACATATCAACTTGGGACCTAAGTCACATGTCCAATCACCATAAATATAATTTAATATAATTTAATCCCAATACTCCAATCACCATATATAGTCAGCCAATCACCATATATAGCTAATCACCATAAATGCAATTTAATGATACAATTTAATCCCAATAGACCTACTTTTAAAAATATGGTCTTATTTTCTGGGGTCTATAGTTTCACACCCCGATCCCGAAGGTCCCGACAACGCCCCCGCCAGGGCGTATGCTGTTTGCCATCGAGACGTGATCCCGTGCGAGCTTGGGGTTGAACTCACACAAGGCAACATCGTTAAAGTTTGTGGCTATCATCGAATCGATCGAGTACGCAGCGGAGGGACAGTGTTACAAACAATAATCCATCTGAGTAAGCGGGACAAAGCTCAAGACACGAGGTTCTCTGAATACAATGGCATCGTTCCATACATTATGCTCCTCTATACAAAAATAGCTCAAAATATCTCGATACGACTCAAGGCATCGAAAACAGATTTTTTGGTCCTGGGGATGAGGCACGACTATCGCTTCCTCGGACGATCTAGCACCTGCGAACAAGCAAACTGTTGGTGGATCAGCACTTTGGAAAAAGTACTGGTGAGTCTAAAATCAACGAACAGAAGCAAGATTTACTAAAACCAACACTAAGTAATTATGTTATAAAATATTACATTACTAGTGATCTTTCTAGTTTTACCTAGGTTCGTTACATGCAGTACATGAAGGGAGTCATATAAATTCTTTTGGAAACATCTTTGAAAATAGAGTTCATATTTTATATACAAGCAAGCAGGCAAGGCAACCAGTTCATGCACGATAAGCAAGTTCAATTACTATCTCTGGTGTGCAGCATGTTTCGTGAGTCATATTCATTTCTTTAAAGACTCTAGCATGCATCTAGTGGACTATCTTCTTATACTATTCAAGGCGATCATCATATTCAAGCAATCATGCAAGTCTAGGTGTGATGCAAGATAATATGCGAAATAATATATCACTTATATAGTGATTCTTACCCCTTGCCGAACGGTTATCCCTGCAGCAGACATACAAATTAGCAACATATGCATATATAAACAATGTTCTCTTTTCCTGTCCATCTCTGCATCAAACAGTTAGGTATGCAAGAAGGCTAGCCTAGCATGCGCCCTAACTATATGATGGTCCATGGAAAACCCATGAATAGCAGCTGGAACTATAAGCTCAGACTAACTATTAGACATAATACCCCCTAATCGCGAGGACTACAAGCCACATGGTGCTTCGATTATCTCCCCCAAGACGAACGATTCACAGTGCCCCAGGAAATGCTCGAGAGACAGTACCTTATGCACAAGTTATCCAAAGATCGATGCGATGAATGCGATTCTATCAAAAAAAGACTATATAATGCACATATTCGTAACAAGCAAACATGATATCAAGCGATAGAGCCAAAGCTCTCAATTCTCTTCTTTTCAATCTATTCGATAGGTTCGATACGATCAATCAATTTGATAGGTTCAATCATTTTGATAGGTTCAATCTTCTTTCTTCCAATCAATAGATAGGTTTAATATCATACAATATAAGTTATTCAAACAATTTTATCTTTCAAGCATCAATGACAAGCAAAATATGGCACAATTCTTCTATCTTCTTTAGCTAAGCATGCAGTTCTACTCTTGTTTAGCATACGATGGAAACATATAAACATTCTTTTACTCTTGTTTATTAGCATGCCAGCGGTTCGTTCGATAGCGGTGTCCATGTAGCTAAGCATGCAACATTCTATTCTTTAACTTAGCATGACAATGGTTCTATCTCCCTTAGACAAGCATACAAGTTTTCTAGTTAAGCATGCAGGTTCTCGTTCTATCATTCTCATGCGATCATTATCTTATCAAGAAAACAAGCATTGCAAAAACTCAGATTCATTATTAAGGCGTGCATGAATCAGAGAATGAAGTTCTGCCTACTCACCTAGATCAGCCATCTTCTGGTTCAACAAGAAGCTCTTCAAGAAAGTTTTTTTTTTTGAGTCAGCAAATCGATATCTATTGCACATAGTGCAAATATGGAGTGTGGCACTACAATAAGGGGAACAAAAACTATTATCTTAGTTTTGAACAATGATGTCTGTTTAAGGCAGTATTTTTGTTTATAAATAAAAGAAAAAAAAAGAAAAAAAAAGGAGAGAAGACGTGAAAATCAATTTTATATGTTTTGTTAGGATAAGAAGTGAAAAAGAAAATAAATGTGGGAAACAAAATAACTTAATATAGATTTTCTATATTTTTTTTCCTCCTAAATTGGAGAGATTTTATTTTCTCTCATAGTACACACTCTCTTTCTCTCTCTCTCTCTCTCTCTCTCTCTCTATATATATATATATATATATATATATATATATATATATATATATATATATATATGTGTGTGTGTGTGTGTGTGTGTGTGTGTGTGTGTGTGTGGTCCGAATCAAGATACCCGTCCGCGGAGTCCCGTCGAAGTCCTGCCCCTAGGGCTGCAAATGAGCCAAGCCGTTCGCGAGCTGCTTGTCACGACCCGATTCCGTAGAATCGTTGAGGCGTCCCCCGAATCGTGACCGCCGTGCGGGCCTGGGGTTGCGCCCCTATAAGACTTTAATGATTTGCATAGCAAGCACATATTCAGAGTACGCAGATAAATTGAAACACAGATTTGAAACATGGAAAAGTTCTCTTTATTGATAATGAACATCTATTACAAACTCCTGAACGAGTCAGCTAGATTGCCGCACGGGCTTACAAAAGTGTTGACTCAAAATGAGATAGCAGTCTTGTACATTACATCCCTTTATAAATTTCAAAATGATAAAGACCTCCGGGCTGGAGGACGGCTTTGCCACGAAGCTGCATTTGTGTATGAAGAGTTACAAGCTTCTGTCTTCAAAATGCTTCAAGGGGCGTGGTGAAGATGCGCCAACAGCTGGACTGGATCGGGAAGACGACTTCGGCTCCTCGCTCGGTTCGCCTTAGTGCGGAGAACCTGTTTCAACGAGGGTCAGCATGTCGAAACATACTGGTGAAGGCGAGCTAGCCGAACTATACCAATCAACATATTGTTTTAATGAAGCATGCATGTTTTTGTGGGTTTCTATCTTGCCTTAGTTCATTTACAAGTAAGCAGCATATAGAATTTTCTGAAATGAACGTGCCACCGTTCGGTGGATTTTACCTGACCGTCTGAATTACCTGCACAATACTTACCATGCCTTCCCTGCCACGAAGACACAAGTTAGTTTGCAACAGGTCTAAATATACAATAGATCACTGGCGTATGCCAATAAGGACACTAGTCATAGACGAGAATGGTTTGCAGCGAAAGTACAGTGGGTGCTACAAGCTATTCCGTCCAGTACAGTTGACTATACAGTAGAGTTCCGTCCGGACCGGATGTGCCAGTGCCCCAGCGACCGTCCGCAGGAACCAGTTACCTTGTGCACAAGTTGTCCGTGATCGAACAGTATGTTTACTAAGTTAACAGTTCATGCAGTTGAGGCAACAAGAGTACGGGACAGTAAGTATTGCATGATTTATTTAACATAGCCACATTGAACAGTTTAGCGCATACAATGTGTTCCATACTTAGCACGATTCATAGAATAGTTATAAACAAACTAGCATACAGTATAATAACAGTTCACAGTTGGTTGACAAGCAATACAATCCAAGTCTATTCTCTTTTAATCTTGGTTTCTTTTATTATTACTTGGTATCGTTTGATCAGGGCAAAGAAGAGTGCAGATTTATAGATGTGAAGCTTGGAAGCAGGGCTAGCTAATCGGGTTGGTAGCCACTCACTTAGATCGTTGGAAGGAAGAAGGAAAGAGGCGCTTCACGACTCTGCTCGCAAGCCGCCTACTGCTCGTTCACCTGCATTACGAACAGCTCGATCAATACCTCTTTCTCTTCTCCAATCTCGGAATTGAAGTGCAGTTCAATGAACGAAAACAATGAAAACTATCAAAACTGTTCAAGAAAAATAAGCAAATCCCAAAACCAACTCAAAGCATGAAAGCAACAAGCGACATCAAAAACCGAGGCAATAAAAGATAGCAGCGGAGAGGTCCCTCCTGACTCTGCCGCTAAGTCGATCCCGGGGGCACGGTCCACTGAATATGGGAATCGATTCCGAAGAAACAAATCTTTAACGAGGACGAGTTCTTAATTCAATCTATCCCGATCAAACGATACCGTCTAGTATTTCTTAGCCGCGCTCTCCGCACCGGGAGAACGGGGCGCTACATCCTACCCAACTAATTGGAAGTTTTGTCCCGAAACTTAGGATAGAACCTACCGTTAGGGATTATTCTGTTGGGGGCGACGATTATTGAGGCATCTCAATGGACAGTCACGAACGGTATGGTTTGCTTCACCGCAAACTAAACATAACCCAAGTCTCAGGCGACACTTATCTATTGCGTGCCCCGGCCGCCTGCAGAAGTGACATACTTTCTCTAACCTTTCTCCATGCTTGCCACCGTTGTTCGAACGCTTTGCAGCATTGTTTCCTCTGTCGTTGCTTTGGCGTTTGTGATTGTAGGTATGCACAGCGCCGACAGGAACGTGAGGATAATGTGGTTCGAGAGATAGGGCGTGATTCATAACTTCATGTATTGTACGATACTGGTGAACGACTACGTGCCCATGAATGGCAGGGCGCAAACCGCCTTCAAACCTTCTAGCTCGACTCGCGCATCAGGTAAATAGGCCCTAGCGAATTTGGAGAGTCGGTTGAATTCGACGGAATATTGCTTAATTGTCATACTGCCCTGCCGCAGCTGCACGAACTCGTTCTCCATTTGATGTTGCACTGGAGGGGGTATAAACTCCTCTTCGAACGCGGCACGAAAAGTCGTCCACGAGATTGCCTCCTCCCCGTGATCAAATTGAAGAGATCGTCGATGCACGTTCCACCAATCGTACGCGTTGAGGCGGAGCTGTAGTTGCGCGCAGGCGACGCGCTTCTCCTCGAGGACCTCTAGCAGAGCAAAGTGATCTTCAAGTTCGGCCAACCAATCTAGAGCTACGACTGGGTCCTCAGTCCCGTTGAATGGGGTGTTGCAGACTTTCTTGAAGTGGCCAAAGTCGAAGGCAGTCACGTCCCTCGTCCTTGGAATTTGTGACGTCTCTACTTCAAGCGCGGGCTGTTCCACCGGAGTCGGCGCTCTTGCCATGGAATGGTTGGAAGCTAAAGTCTGAACGATCTGTTGCAGGGCATCCACCTGCTTCTGTTGGACTGAGAATCGTGCTTCTATATTGTCTTAAAACTTGAGCTGACTCTCTTCCGCCCGCTTCTCGGCCCGTTCATAGCGAGCCTCGTCCCTTTGTTGGTTTGCCTCCAACATCTGCAACATTCGTTGGACGGGATCGATACTTGGCATGGCTCGCTGGCTCTCTGAACTTTCCAAAGTGCCCGAACTACTTCCTTGGCCTTGCATTTCGTCCGGTGCTTGCGCTGTGGATTGCGCTGGTGCCATTCCTTTAAAAGAAGGTAAATTACATTAGGATCATAATGTATTATGGACTTATTGCATGAACGTATCTCATTTTAGCCTAGCGAGTTTAAGAGTTCGTACAGGAATTTGATCGTTAAAGGAACTTTTCCAGTGCGAGAGTCTAAGGAACTTGAATCTGTGCTCTGATACCATTATGTCACGACCCGATTCCGTAGAATCGTTGAGGCGTCCCCCGAATCGTGACCGCCGTACGGGCCTGGGATTACGCCCGCACAAGGCTTTAATGATTTGCATAGCAAGCACATATTCAGAGTACGCAGATAAATTGAAATACAGATTTGAAACATGGAAAAGTTCTCTTTATTGATAATGAACATCTATTACAAACTCCTGAATGAGTCAGCTAGATTGCCGCACGGGCTTACAAAAGTGTTAACTCAAAATGAGATAGCAGTCCTGTATATTACATCCCTTTATAAATTTCAAAATGATAAAGACCTCCGGGCTGGAGGACGGCTTTGCCACGAAGCTGCATTTGTGTATGAAGAGTTGCAAGCTTCTGTCTTTAAAATGCTTCAAGGGGCGCGGTGAAGATGCGCCAACAGCTGGACTGGATCAGGAAGACGACTTCGGCTCCTCACTCGGTTCGCCTTAGTGCGGAGAACCTGTTTCAATGAGGGTCAGCATGTCGAAACATACTGGTGAAGGCGAGCTAGCCGAACTATACCAATCAACACGTTATTTTAATGAAGCATGCATATTTTTGTGGGTTTCTATCTTGCCTTAGTTTATTTACAAGTAAGCAGCATATATAATTTACTGAAATGAACGTGCCACCGTTCGGTAGATTTTACCTGACCGTCTGAATTACCTGCACAATACTTACTATGCCTTCCCTGCCACGAAGACACAAGTTAGTTTGCAACAGGTTTAAATATACAATAGATCACTGGCGTATGCCAATAAGGACACTAGTCATAGACGAGAATGGTTTGCAGCAAAAGTACAGTGGGTGCTACAAGCCATTCTGTCCAGTACAGTTGACTATACAGTAGAGTTCCGTCCGGACCGGATCGGTGCCAGTGCCCCAGCGACCGTCCGCAGGAACCAGTTACCTTGTGCACAAGTTGTCCGTGATCGAACAGTATGTTTACTAAGTTAACAGTTCATGCAGTTGAGGCAACAAGAGTACGGGACAGTCAGTATTGCATGATTCATTTAACATAGCCTCATTGAACAGTTTAGCACATACAATGTGTTCCATACTTAGCACAATTCATAGAACAGTTATAAACGAACTAGCATACAGTATGATAACAGTTCACAGTTGGTTGACAAGCAATACAATCCAAGTCTATTCCCTTTTAATCTTGGTTTCTTTTATTATTACTTAGTATCGTTTGATCGGGGCAAAGAAGAGTGCAGATTTATAGATGTGAAGCTTGGAAGCAGGGCTAGCTAATCGGGTTGGTAGCCACTCACTTAGATCGTTGGAAGGGAGAAGAAAAGAGGCGCTTCACGACTTCGCTCGCAAGCCGCCTACTGCTCGTTCACCTGCATTACGAAATCGATCAATACCTCTTCCTCTTTTCCAATCTCGGAATTAAAGTGCAGTTCAATGAACGAAAACAATGAAAACCATCGAAACCGTTCAAGAAAAACAAGCAAATCCCAAAACTAACTCAAAGCATGAAAGCAACAAGCGACATCGAAAACCGAGACAATAAAAAATAGCAGCGGAGAGGTCCCTCCTGACTCTGCCGCTAAGTCGATACCGGGGGCACGGTCCACTGAATATGGGAATCGATTCCGAAGAAACAAATCCATAACGAGGACGAGTTCTTAATTCAATCTATCCTGATCGAACGATACCGTCTAGTGTTTCTTAGCCGCGCTCTCCACACCAGGAGAACGGGGCGCTAAACTGCTCGAAGCTTAACTCGATAAAAGCTCGTTTGAGCTCGGTTCTTTTAGTAAACAAGCCAAGCTCAAGCTTCATTTTTGAGCTCGTTTAATAAACTAGCCAAACTCAAGCTTAGAAGTGTAGTGCCTCAAATCCTGATTCGACCGGGATGCACACTATATAATTGGGCTTGTGGCTAGTCTGTCTGAGTCATAGTTTAGAGTTTAGATCTTCGGCATCCTCTTGCCACAGACGGAATACGATGATCCTTTCCAACTTATGGATAGGCCTCTATTGAAACAAGTCCAATAGTTTTTATGCTTTGTTGCTTGATTTTCTTGATGTCGCTTTGGGATTTTGATTTGGTGTTGCTTTCGATTTGCTTGGTTTTCGCTGTTAGCTTTCTTGTTTGGAGCTTTGATTCTTGGGGAGTTCGGAATGAAGGATAGGCAAAGGATTCTAACTCGGTGCTTGTGTTGTTGCAGGTCCGCGTAACTGACGTTTGATCGTCGCTAGGCAGGACTCCTTCTTTCAGCACTTTTTCTTAACCAGTGAGTGGTTCGGACCCTTCTTTCCTACTTCTTCACGTTCACACCTCTAATATTTTAAACGTTCAATCGATGATGCCCGGCTAAACGCCTAGAAAATCCTCAGCCACAATGCATGCCAGCCACTAAGAAAGGAACATGAGAATTATAGACTTTAATTATTTTTATATCACCTTATGAACACGAGCTTAATTATAAAGAAATTGGGTTATTAGTTTCGGACTGGTGCCTCGGATAGAGTTTGGACCCACGGGATACCAAAATCGGAACACGGCTTGAGAAAATATGAACTGTTGCATAAGTATATATATATTGCTGCTTTACTTCTTCTGTTTTATTTCATGCATTGTATGATATATGAACTGTTCATACATTTGCATGGTCTGGGACAACTTGTGCACAAGGTTTGACATTTCTTCAAAATGGTATTCTGGGGCACTGAACCGTATCTACCCGGGGGGAATATTTGATCGTGCTAGTCGCGATGCGTTGCGGGACCTTCAGCAGGGCTTGCTACCCGGGCTGACAGGGCACGCCGCAATGCTTTGGATAAGTCCCCATGGTGTCGATCACACTAATGATCGCATAGAATAGAACACATGCTAATTTATTGTCTTGTGCAGATGGTAAGTATACTTGTATTTCATTGCAGGGAAGGCGTATATCGGTTGAGTAACCAACCGATGTACTTGATGGATTCAATGTTATTTTTCATTCCTATCAAAATATGCAACTGATATGAATTGAATTCACTTAGTTCTCTATAGAAAGATCATCTTAATGCATGCTCGCCCATAATAAGCTAGTGTTGATTTAGTCGAGTGGGTTCATCCTGCTTACCAGTACAACTGAGTACTGACCCACGTTGTGGGCAACTATTTTAGGCACTCAGGCGGTGCAACGCTAGTGGATAGACGAGGAGGCATTAATTAGGAGCACCTCTATTTTGAAGTATAGTTGAAGTCAGTTTATTTTGGAGGCATGGATTTTCAACCTATACAAGGGCGTAATATATGAACGACGAGGTCTATCTGATGGAGCGCGTCCTGCCTTTTGAGTTTTCTTTTGTAATGCAAACCAAGTAGCCGAGAGGCGCGTCAAATATAAACTCTATGTAAATTACTCTGAATTATCAATGAAAAGCATGTTTCTTCCTATACTTGTGTTCAACTATCTGTGAATGTATTTTCTAACTTGTGTTTTCAAAAGGGTTTCTATCACTGCACGTTCTTGCCTCGTGCGAGCACAACTCCAGGCTCGCACGACATCACGCCCCAGCAAGGACGATCGATTTCGTAACGGATCCAGCGAGGACGATTGACCCTTTCGGGATCGGGGCATAACATATTGGTATCAGAGCACAGCTTCACTTCCTTGGGATTTCAAAAAGATAATCTAGGAGTTTGATGCGCCTCTCGATTGAGTTGCATTCGACGTCCGCTGCATGAGATGAATCGCCTATACAATGAGCCCATAAATAAGGATTTATCGTTTTTGGAGTGTTGACGAGCTATTCTCTTTTGTAACAATGGCTAAGAAAAATACTGCTGCTGCAAGCAGTGCTCAGCCTATCCAGAGCGATCCGACAAGTTCTGGAGAATCCGGGGGAGCGGGTTCAATCGATATGACCGAGGGGCTCATGCATCTCATGGAGGTGCAGCAATAGCAAGCCGCCACTCAGCATGCGCAGATCCAGGCGCAGTTCACTGCTCAAGAGAAGCAGATGGATACCATGATGCAATTGATCGCATCCTTGGTACCCAGCAATGGTGGAGCCACGGTGACACCTGTCACGCTGCCGGCTATGGCGGTAGAAGATGAATCCGAAGAAATGCAGCCCCCGCTAGGAATACCTGCAGAGCGGCAGAGTTCACCAAAATGCATCCACCAACGTTCAACGGGCGAGCAGAACCGAACATGGTGATGTGATAGATTGCAAAACTAGAGGGACTCTTCAACTCGGTTGTCATTAAGGGGTCCAAACGAGTGGCTTATGCATCGGTGCAACTGGAACTACGGGCGCATAATTGGTGGAAAGCCACCAAGCAAGGGATTTATGATGCCAATTCCAACTGCAAGATCACCTGGGAGATGTTCAAATCTGCCTTTATTGAACAATATATCCTACGGCCTGTGCGGCAACAAAAGGAAGACGACTTCAACAATCTGGTGTAAGGAAGTATGTCTGTTGATGATTTTGATTCACTGTTCGCTAGACTTACCAAGTTTGCCGGACACTTCTTGCCTAACCAGCAGGCGCGGTGCTAGCATTTTCAGAAAGGTTTGAATGACGACCTGCGTAGGGACGTTATAAATCAGAAGTGTCAAACCTACATAGAATGTTACGAAGCTGCCCTAAATAGCGAACGGATCTTTGGGCGCAATTCACAAAAGGTCAATGTGCAGACCCCCTACCAATTTCAACAAGCGGCCTCATGAAACGGGAGGGTCTGGAGCCCCGAAGCGTCCGAACACATCTGAGCACAGGGGTCCGCCCCAAGGACCGCATTGCCATAGGTGCGACAAGATGGGGCATCGGATGAATGAGTGCCGATTCGTTGGATGTTTCAAATGTTGTCGAGTAGACCATAAAGCTTTTGAATGTTGATACCCCAGGCCAATTGTCAGACAGCAGCCGAATCAGAACAACGGGAATCAGAATAAGGATCCTCCAGCACACGACGCCATTGTTGTACCAGTGAACTCACAACGCCAGGGTGCCCAAGGCCGAGTCCATGTACTGACTCGGGATGAGGCATTCGTCTTCGACATTGTTGTGACAGGTACCTTACTTTTCCAAGAATTGCCCGCTAGAGTCTTATTCGATTTAGGTGCTACACATAGTTTCATATATGCTAATTTTATTATTGAGAATAAATTAACTTCTACTCCATTAAATATGAACCTTTGCGTGAGTACCCCTTCGGGAGTCGACATGCCCGCCAATGCGATCTGTAGGGACGATTATATTTGCATCAGAGAAAGGAAGCTTTCCTTAGATGTCATAGTGCTAGACATTAGGGATTATGATATTATTCTCGGGATAGACTGGTTGGGTGCTTGCCATGCAACAATTGAGTGCGCGGAGAAGCGAGTCGTATTTCGTCTACCCGGTGATGCAGACTTCTACTATTCGTACAGCGCTACACCGAAGACGACAATGGTGATATCAGCAATTTCGGCTAGGCGTATGTTGTATTCGGCCTATGAAGGGTACTTAGCCTCTGTTCGAGACAATCGGCATGAAGGTGCAGATGCAGCCCAGGCTGATGTCATAGCAGATTTCCTCGAGGTGTTCCCGAACGAGCTGCCTGGAATGCCTCCTGATCGAGAGATCGAATTCTCCATTGACATCTTTCCGGATTCGCGACCGATATCGAAGGCACCCTATCGAATGGTCCCAGAAGAGCTAA
Organism: Iris macrosiphon; assembly: GCA_036927795.1. Classification (NCBI taxonomy): domain Eukaryota; kingdom Viridiplantae; phylum Streptophyta; class Magnoliopsida; order Asparagales; family Iridaceae; genus Iris; species Iris macrosiphon. The sequence continues at coordinate 7,482,383 of JAYESA010000020.1, read as the reverse complement.
AGAAACTGAAGGTACAGTTGCAAGATCTGTTGGACCAAGGATATATTCGCCCAAGCATTTCTCCATGAGGAGCTCCGGTGCTATTCGTGAAGAAAAAGGAAGGATCCATGCGGCTGTGCATTGACTACCGAGAACTGAATAAGGCTACCATGCGGAACAAGTACCCGTTGCCGAGAATAGACGACTTGTTTGATCAACTGCAAGGTGCAACAGTTTTCTCTAAAATCGATCTTAGATTAGGCTATCACCAGTTGAAAATCAAATCCGACGATGTCCCCAAGTCAGCGTTCCGAACCCGATATGGATACTATAAATTTCTTGTAATGTCGTTCGGCTTGACGAACGCCCCTGCAGCTTTTATGGATCTGATGAACCGTGTGTTTCGATCGTTTGTGGACAAGTTTGTAGTCATGTTTATTAACGACATACTAATCTATTCCAAGAACGAGGTGGAGCACAAGGAACACCTGAAGATCGTGCTGCAAATATTACGAGAGTATCAGTTGTTCGCAAAGCTCAGCAAGTATGAGTTCTGGTTGAACAGTGTGGCATTCCTAGGACATGTCGTCTCGGCAGAAGGTGTCGTCGTAGACCCAAAGAAGATAGAGGCGGTGGTGGACTGGAAGCAACCTACGTCAGCCAGTGAAGTTCGAAGCTTTCTGGGCCTAGCGGGATACTACCGTAGGTTCGTGGAAGATTTTTCTAAATTGGCCTCGACTTACTCAGAAAGGGATTGTATACAAGTGGGGTGATGACTGCGAAACTAGCTTTCAGGAACTAAAGCAACGGCTCGTTTCAGCTCCAATTCTTGCACTTTCGGATGGGGTAGAAGAGTTTCAGATATACAGTAATGCTTCGGGACTCGGCTTAGGGTGTGTTCTCATGCAAAGGGATAAGGTAATATCGTTCGCCTCCAGACAACTGAAGCCGCACGAGAAAAACTACCCGACACATGAATTAGAATTGGCGGTAATTGTGTTTGCACTAAAGTTGTGGCGGCATTATCTTTATGGTGTTGCTTGAAAAATCTGTACAGACCACAAGAGCCTCAAGTATCTATTCACCCAACGGGAACTGAACCTCCAGCAGCAACGGTGGCTAGAACTGATAAAGGACTATGACCTGACAATCGCATATACGTCGGGTAAGAAAAAGTCTTTGCTGATGCTCTAAGTCGAAAGCACGTGGGCTCGCTATCCATAAACAACCGGTTACTTCAGGATCTAGAGGCGATGGTCATCGAGTTTCGAGTTCGGCATCAAGGAGTGCAGCTAGCACCACTCCATCTTGAACCGAGTTTGCGTGATATAATCAAATATGCTCAGGGGGACGATCAGTTCCTAATGAAGGTACGTGGGCTGATCTCGACAGGGAAGACGTCCGACTTCGTGGCAGGCGAAGATGGAGGCCTTACAAATGAAAGAAAGATTATGCGTTCCTAGCGACCCAGTACTCCGAAGGAAAATTATGACAGAGGCACACTATGCAAAGTATTCCTTGCATCCGGGGAGCACCAAGATGTACATGGACTTGCGCAGGACTTTCTGGTGGCACGGTATGAAACGGATATGACGACCTTTGTGTCACAGTGTATGGCCTATCAACAGGTGAAAGCTGAACATCAGAGGCCCGGTGGGGAGATGCAGAACCTCTCTATTCCCGAGTGGAAATGTGACAACATCGCTATAGATTTTATTGTGGGATTTCCGAAGATGCCGCGGGGGCATAATACGATTTGGGTCATAGTTGATCGTTTGACCAAATCTGCCCACTTCTTTCCTATCAAAGTTACTTGGAGCGTCGATCGGTTAGCACAGATTTACATTGACGAGATCGTCCGACTACACAAAGTACCTTCCTCAATCGTCTCAGATCGTGACGGACGTTTCTTATCTCGTTTTTGGACTAGCCTACAGTCTGCTATGGGAACCAAGCTAAAGTTTAGTACTGTATACCACCTCCAGACTGACGGACAGACAGAAAGGATGAATCAGATACTTGAAGATATGTTGCGACTGTGTGGGATCGATCTGAAGACTAGTTGGGACACGCACATTCCGTTGGCGGAGTTCGCGTACAACAACAATTACCAATCGAGCATCCAGATGGCACCGTATGAAGTGCTCTATGGGCGCAAGTGTCGATCTCCAATCTGTTGGGACGAAGTCGGCGAGCGGCAGGTACTCGGGCCCGAGCTGGTGGAGCAGGCAGTTAAGAAAGTTCGTTTGATTCGAGAAAGACTCTGCACTGCACATAGCCGATATAAGAGCTATGCCGATGCTCATAGTAGACCTTTGGAGTTTATGGTCGGGGATCATGTCTTCTTAAAAGTGACACCGATGCGTGGGGTGATGCACTTCGATGTTAAAGGCAAATTGAGTCCCAGGTTTGTTAGCCCCTTTGAGATACTGGAACAAGTGGCAGTTGTGGCATACCGGATTGTACTACCTCCCGCCCTGGCTGAAGTGCATGATGTCTTCCATGTCTCCCAAATTTGAAAGTATGTGCATGAACCGAGTCATGTGGTTAGCTTCGAGCAATTGGAACTGCGCACGGACTTATCGTACTCAGAAGAGCTCGTGCAGAATTTGGATCGTAAGGAGAAAGTACTTCGGAACCGTACGATGTCCTTGGTTCGCGTGCTGTGGCAGAAGCATTCAGTTGAGGAATCAACTTGGGAGATGGAGTCGGAGATGAAGGTGAAGTATCCTTCATTGTTCGTTCAGTCGGAGGTAAGGCCTTGTTCTTAAGTTTCAGGACGAAACTTTTTCTTAGTGGTATATTATGTAGTGCCTCAAATCTCGATCCGACCGGGATGCACACTATATAATTGGGCTTGTGGCTAGTCTGTCTGAGTCATAGTTTGGAGTTTAGATCTTCGGCATCCTCTTGCCACGGACGAAATACGATGATCCTTTCCAACTCATGGATAGGCCTCTATTGAAACAAGTCCAATAGTTTTCGTGCTTTGTTGCTTGGTTTTCTTGATGTCGCTTTGGGATTTTGATTTGGTGTTGCTTTCAATTTGCTTGATTTTCGCTATTGGCTTTCTTGTTTGGAGATTTGATTCTTGGAGAGTTCGGAAGGAAGGATAGGCAAAGGATTCTAACTTGGTGCTCGTGTTGTTGCAAGTCCGCGTAACTGACGTTTGATCGTCGCTAGACAGAACTCCTTCTTTCAGCACTTTTCCTTAACCAGTGAGTGGTTCGGACCCTTCTTTCCTACTTCTTCACGTCCACACCTCTAATATTTTAAACGTTCTATCGATGATGCCCGGCTGAACGCCTAGGAAATCCTCAGCCACAATGTATGCCAGCCACTAAGAAAGAAACATAGGAATTATAGACTTTACTTATTTTCATAACACCTTATGAACACGAGCTTCATTATAAAGGAATTGGGTTATTGGTTTCGAACTGGTGCCTCAGATAGAATTTGGACCTACGGGATACCAAAATTGGAGCATGGCTTGAGAAAATATGAACTGTTGCATAAGTATATATATTGCTACTTTACTTCTTCTGTTTTATTTCATGCATTGTATGATATATGAACTGTTCATGCATTTGCATGGTCTGGGACAACTTGTGCACAAAGTTTGGCATTTTCTCGAAATGGTATTCCGGGGCACTGGAACCATATCGACCCGGGGGGAATATTTGATCGTGCTAGTCGCGATGCATTGCGGGACCTTCAGCAGGGCTTGCTACCTGGGCTGATAGGGCACGCCGCAATGCTTTGGATAAGTCCCCATGGTGTCGATCACACCAATGACCGGATAGAATAGAACATATGCTAATTTATTGTCTTGTGCAGATGGTAAGTATACTTGTGTTTCGTTGCAGGGAAGGCGTGCATCGGTTGAGTAAGCAACCGATGTACTTGATGGATTCAATATTATTTTTCATTCCTATCAAAACATGCAACTGATATGAATTGAATTCACTTCGTTCTCTATAGAAAGATCATCTTAATGCATGCTCGCCCCTAGTAAGCTAGTATTGATTTAGTCGAGTGGGTTCGTCCCGCTCACCAGTACAACTGAGTATTGACCCACGTTGTGGGCAACTATTTCAGGCACTCAGGTGGTGCAACGCTAGCGGATAGACGAGGAGGCGTTAGGAGCACCTCTATTTTGAAGTATAGTTGAAGTCAGTTCATTTTGGAGGCGTGGATTTTCAACCTATACAAGGGCGTAATGTATGAACGACGAGGCCTATCTGATGGAGCGCGCCCTGCCTTTTGAGTTTTCTTTTGTAATGCAAACCAAGTAGCCGAGAGGCGCATCAAATGTAAACTCTATGTAAATTACTCTGAATTATCAATAAAAAGCATGTTTCTTCCTATACTTGTGTTCAATTATTTGTGAATGCGCTTTCTAACTTGTGTTTTTAAATGGGTTTCTATCACTGCACGTTCTTGCCTTGTGCGAGCGCAACTCCAGGCTCGCACGGCATCACGCCCCAGCGAGGACGATTGGTTCCGTAAAGGATCCAGCGATGATGATTGACCCTTTCGGGATCGGGGCGTGACAAGAAGTACTCGGCTCGTTTGAACTCGCAAATTGGCTCGTTTAGAATCTTGCAAACTGGCTCGTTTAGAAGCTCGTTTAGGAGCTTGTTGCTGGCAGTCTATGTAATGTCCCACTCCACACGGATATATTTTGTTATATAAATTTTAATTTGTTCATTGTTGAATTCTAATTTTATGTATGTTTGTATAACAATATGGCTTTGTGCATTATATATAATTATATGTCCTTGATAATTGATATTAAAAAACTTTTTAATTAAATTTTTATAAATAAATTGTTAATATTATAGGTACTTGAATTCAAGCCTAACTAGCTTAAAATCGATTTCGTTAAGCTCGAAATCAAGCTTAATGAACTTTGAATAAAGCTGAACAAGCTTGAAATCAAGCTTGACGAGCTTGAGTTTGAACTTATCAAGCTTGTTTATTGTCACGCCCCGATCTCCCGCAGGTAATCGGTCATCGCTGCTAGGCGCGAATCATCACACCAGCGCTCCCGCGGGACGATCGTTCCCGGCATGATGCCGCACGAGCGTAAGCCACGCCCGTGCAAGGCCATGATCTGAACATGCGGTAAGATGACTAAGCCACAGAGTCGCACAGAGAGTCCGAGTGCAGCGGAATAAGAAACACACAGGCGATTGGTAACAAGTTCACAGAGTCATCAATAACAGAAGCATTGAATAACACAAGTATAGAAATAAAACAAGGTCTTTATTGATATTGAACAAGTGTTACAAGCGGCGCTAGGCCGAGATTACAAGTCGCTCAAGCCTCTCTCTCTCTAAAATAGTAAAAGTGTGCCAAGTGGCTACATTTATGGAATGATACATAGGCTATGTTCCAATATTATGTCTTGTATATGTGCTTCAGTTTTGGACGCAATGCTCTAAGGCTTCAGAGTGAACTCCACGCCTTAGCACGCACGAAGGGGCATCCACACCGAACGAGGTTCTCCCGCACCCTGTAAGCAATCTGGTGGGTTATCGGTACATGAATGCACTGGTGGGGAGGCTTCTCGCCCGCTCAACAAATCCAAACACGTTATATAGGTTCTGTACACCATCTATTAAGTTATCTTTCTAGTCTTGCCTTAGGATCAGTTTCATGGCAATGATGTAAAACCTAACTCATGTGGCAGTGTGTCGTGCGATATAAAGGAAACACGGCAAGACTTACCAACTTACCATTCGTCCTTTTCTGTCTAAGGCAAACCAAGTTAAATCAAATACGAGAATATATAATGAAATCCAGGGACAATTGCATAAGCAAACACAAGTGTAGTGAGCGGGGTTCTATTTTAGGAGCACGAGTTACACAGATTATAAGGCGTGTTACAGAAGATGTTCAAGTGCTCAAATACGTACAAGTGTGTTATATTCATATCCGTTCAGGTGATTCAGATTACTCAATGCGATGCAATGACTCACACGCAGATAGCCGCTAAGCGAGGATGACTTATCTATATGAACATGAGTCGCTGGCATAGCCATAAAGGACAAGTTTTTAATCACGGGATGAAAATGGTATACAACGCGGTGGCGAGCCCCGCTACATACCATTTCTTCCTCCAATAGACGATTATTTAGTCTAAAAGCGAGAATTGCGTGAAAGAAGGTTCACAAGGCGCCATACACCATCCTTGCCCGACAGACAGACTAACAGATGTTCCGTCCGGATCGAATCGGCCCCGGTGCCCCAGCGACCGTTCACAGGAATCTAAATATCGTGTGCACAAGTTGCCCGCGACATGCAAGTCTTGGGTCTCAGATTTACGAAATTCATAACATGTTAATTCTTGATTCTTGTTCTGAATGAGTATGCTCCGCGAGCTATGATTCTACTTTACTTGACATGATTCTCGTTCAGTGTTTAACTTAACTTGATACATTCCCCTGGTTCGGGGACTGCCTTGGCGACCTAACGGTTCCGGATACTTGCAGGTTCATATTGCACAGAAGGACTATTTGATAGTCTTCTAGCTAACTAGATGCATGCACGATACGCACTAGTGGTACTTGATTGTGGCATAATATAAGTGACAAGCATTGAATCGAGACAACGAGTACAAGTTAACATATTAACAAGCAAGCATGCATTTTATATTGAACATAAGCATTTACATTGGCACGGGTCTAAGGGTAAAGCGAGGGTAAAACCGTAAAGGGACATATCGAGAGACATGATCTAGGGACGTGCAGTGTAAATAAGTGAACAGTGCACTACGAAGAGTATACATATATCATTCTATTCGAGGCATAGCGGGGTCTACTTGTACAAGGCAAAGGTAGCATATGAGGGTCCATTACATAAGCCAAGTTTTATTTCCATGTTCTAACACAAGCAATATAAGTTAGGATTATTCCCTTAGCTAGGTGTGTTATATTCTTTATTAGCATGCATGGGGTGATTCACCTAGCGACTAGCATGTATCGTCCATATTTTAAGTGTGATGGCTAAGCAAAGACAAGTTCATCGTAGCCACACACCTTAGCGATGATTCGCCTCAGTCGAGCGATACTCCGAGCAAGCCTTTGAAAGTCTAAGTCTGAACTCCTGAAGGGCCAAGTCTGAAAATTCTTGCCTCAAACGAGTCTTCTCGCTGAGCAAAGCGGGTCGGGTCGTTGCCTTTGTGCCGTTTGAATCGGCTGTCCACTTGAATGGAACGGGTCGTCACATTATCAAGCTTGAATCAAGCTTGCATATCAAGCCAAGCTCGAGTTCAAACCAAGCCAAGCTCAAGCTTAATATAAACGAGCTCGAGCCAAGCTCAAACTTTAAAATAAAAAACTTATCAAGCTTGAGCTCGAGCTCGAATTCGATTAATTCTAATCAAGCCAAGCTCAAGCTTATAAAAACTTGGCTCGGCTTGGCTCATTTGCACCCCTACTTGTCCCCCTGCACCATTGGATGGGGGGTCCGCATGGGGCCCGCGCGCACGTCTGCTCGATCCAATGGCCGAGGATCGCGGGGCTTCGGCGGGGCTCCGAAAATGAGGCTCCAGATTCGGATATATATATATATATATATATATATATATATATATATTGAAACAAACTAATTGTGTTACAAACTCGTCCCGATGGCCACACTCCAGGTCCGCACTTGCATCGCACCGTACATTTATCCGACCCACACACACATTTATTCCTCCACAGAGATTTAAATGTGTTTTTCTTGTTGCTCGACCTTGCAACCTCTTGGGGGATATGTCTTACTCTAACCACTTGAGCTAGATGTCCTTGGCCTCTCTCTCTCTCTCTCTCTCTCTCTCTCTCTCTCTCCTTGGCCTCCCTCACTCATTCGGCATGATCCAACCTTGGATTGCTTCTTCCCTAAGGAGCTGTTTGGATCGGCGAAGTGAAAAATATAAAAATTGACATGTTGCATATGCTTTACGGTAAAGTAGACCGAAGTGCATTTTTTTCGTTTGTGCTTTGAAGAAATGGAGGTTAAAAGTGAAAAATTCTAATTTTTTGTGTTTGATTGGTTGTTAAAGTAAGTGAAAAAGTATAACTTTTGTTGAAGTAACATAAATAGTAAATATATTTTTATTAAAATAGAGAGGAAGTGGTCCTCCAAACAGCAACCGAACTCATGTATTAATTACATTTTTATTTTCTTCTTAATTTTGTTTCTGTGTCAGTGTAAATGAGCTAATTTTTTGTAGGCACATATTAGATGTTTGAGCCAATGCTATGATAATCCGACCAAGTTCACGTCTGAATCGATTTTGAAGTCTGAATTCTAGTTGTCGGCTGAGACTGGTGTGTTAGGATCCAGTCTCCATTCCAGGTCGGAGAGAGGCTGCGTCGACGGAGTTACAGTTATGTCGACGAAAGTTTTGGTGGTTGCAACCGGGTTTGAAATATACCAGAAGCAACGACGTCGACATACTGGTGATATACCAGTGGAATACTATTGGTATGCTTAAAATCGTAAAAAAATTCCAACAAATTTGTGGAGCAAATTGGTGCTCACAAAGCAATACCATACAATATGGAGGTGGTCTGAGATTGCGTGTAGATTTGGTTTATTTTCATCACGATTTGAGCCTTGGATTCATATGAAAGGTCAAGATTTGATGCTACAACTAATTTAGGTAATTGCTATTTCTAAATTAGGATTTCTTAGACTATATATGGAGGCCACTACTTGATATGCTCATTGAACAAATTCTATGAAGAGCGACATACATACTCTTTTGTATCAATCAAACAACAAGAATTAATAAGATTATTAATAACAATTACTTATAAATTAATAGAATGACATATTTATACAATACATGGGCAACTAAGATGAAAGACATCTTAACAGAACTTATGATCCGCGATTCACTGCAATATATGTCAGAATTGAACTAATGAACTCTATAATGAATCAAGAATCACTAGTTTAGAAATAATACTAGAGATATGACGAAAGAAGTGACACAACGAACCTAATGATATTGATGATGAGTACCTGCCTAGGAGCCACAACCGTAAACCTAGAGGCAACGATGTTATGAAGAAGTTTATGGTTGAAGCTCCCTCATTTGATGGGAGATATGATCCTAAGGAGTTCAATGATTGGTTGGCCAACTTAGATGACTATATCTACTTGTATTATATGTGCAATAAGCGTATGATCCAGCTTGCTATGATGATTTTTTTTGGGTTCAGGTTAGGATTTAATGGTCTTCAGCTGTGAATGGAGAAGGATCAAGAACTATTGGGTATACACATATATCTACGTGGTCATAGATGAAGGAGATGTTAAGAGAGAAGTATCTCGGACCAGATGTCCATTTTTCATCAGGAAAACTTGTTAGTTCACGAATATATGACTAAATTTGACGAATTGGTGTCCCGATGTTAGAGGACCAGGGCATCGATGATCTTTTTGGTGAGGGCTATCAGATGTTGCTTGAATCCGAGATAAATCAGAAGGAAACCATTTATAATAGTTAACAACATGATTATTGCTCATCACATATAAGAGAGACTGTTTGTTTTCCCTAAAATGTAAGCCATATTATGTTTCTAAACTGATGATAAGAGTTATGTTGGACACCATATATTAATTGACCTCAACAATCCAAATTGTATGCCTTCACTAAAGAACTTGCCTACACTGCACTAACCTGCTCTAAAGAGTCCCAAATGGTCCAACGTGCCTACACCGCGTTTTACATTTCTCATGCTCGTTATCTTCTTGGTAGGAGACACTCTGATAGATACATGATCGCCTCTCCTACTGTCCAACTCCCTCATATTTGCATAAAGCTTTTCTCGGCATTGAGCTGCTGCATGTATCTATATTGAAATCTTGAATTAAGTGATCTTCTCAATAGCCACCTAGCCAAGCAGACTCTTGCAGAATATACTCTGTTCCATTTCTTTCTTGTATAATGTTATCATACAACACCTCATAAGGTTGTCATACCAATGCTATATAGGAACCTAAAATACATTCTATAGTGATCAGTGATCTCCCAAGTATCCTTAAAGAGTCCGAAAACATTCTTCAAGAATGTCTCTGGCTATTTCCCCTATATTTGTGGATGCCAAGAAGTATTGAAACTCAACCTACCTCAACCTTGTAAACCCAAAGGTGTTGACAAAATAGTAGATGGGTAAAGGTTTGCCAATGTAGTAGATGGTTAGAGGTTGGCACCAAAAAGGAGATGTGGACAATGTGCAGTGCAACGGTTTGCAGATATCTTAACATAAAAAAAAACTGATCACAAAAATAATAAAGCAAAATTACATACTAAATTCAAATTAGATGATTGAGAGAGAACAAAAATAAAGAGATACCATCTCCTTTGAAAGAGACAAGCTCTAGGTAAGGAACTAATTAATTCTTTATGGTGTTGTGTAAACTGAATGATGTAACATACTTGGAGAACAATGGGGCAGGGATTACAATTTTCAGATTTGTGTTCAACGGGATATCTCCACATGGTTTCTATGATGAGTGTGGTCCAGTGGTTGGTGGGAACGACAATTGGGATATCTTAAAAAGTAACTTTAGTCGACTTTACTTGGATTTGGTTCTATCTTTCTCTTGTATAGGTAAAAGGTATAATTTGCTTATTCATGCATTTTTAGAGTTCGAACAAAATAGAGGTTTCTTGCACTGTTATTTAATGGTAATGTTGCACTTCTTGTCTCAAAATACATAAAATATAATGTAATATTTCATGATTTTGTTATTATCCATCAGAATTCAGATTCAAAATGTGAACAGACTTGAGGAGTACTTCAATATTGATGATGGAAGAAGAGAAGTCACTAATACTTGGAGTTGGCTTATAGCATCTTGAGTTGAAGAATATATATAATTGCATTTAGAAACTGATTAAAAGCTATCCCTCATCTCCAGACCATATAGTCACTTATCAGGGCTCCTTGCTAAACATTTCCCACCTAGCTCCTGTAAACTTGCCATTGTCACATCCATCTTCATTGGTGGTGCTTACCTTGTTCAAGTTGAAACTCAGTTATTTTGGGTAATAGAAGATTTCAGGAGATGTACTCAATATATCTACAAGAAATTATCAACTTCGTTTCATGCATGTTCCTCGATGGTATTATATACTTTCCACGTAGAAAATGATCATCATTCTAATGGATTACAAACCTTCTTGCATGGAGCAGGACCTAAAGAACTTTGTGCAAAGCTGCATATCATGATTCATCATAGTAACTCTGTTCATACATATGAAATAGGTACTCTTCAGTTTTACCCAAGTCATCCTAGTTGATTGTTGGTATATTAGAATATTCTTGGTATATTTGTTGGTATATTAGAATATTCTTGGTATATTTGTTGGGATATTAGAATATTCTACAAGGGATTTTAATGGGGTATTAATGTAAGATGAAGGATTGTAAGGCTATAAATATCCAAGAGATTATCAATAAAAAATATAACAATTACTCCAAAATATTCTACATGGTATTAGAGCCCAAACTCTAGCCACCACCTCCCAAACCCTAGCCGCCACCGATGCCACACCGCTAGCCACCACCTCTGCCGCACCGCCGCCACCACCGCTGCCGCACCGCTCACCCTCCACCACCACCGTGAAGCCGCAACTCCCGCGGAGCCTTCTGTCGCGGTTCATGGCCTCTCGCGGGTCATTCCAGACGTTGACATCGAAGGCCTAGATCTGATAGGGGAGAGACATGATCGGGTCTAGGAGAGGACGAAGAGGACGAAGAGGACGAACGTGAATCGTGGGACGGGTGTGAGGTGATCGGAGAAGAGGAGGATCGATGGAGGAGATCATCAAGAAGTTGGACTCTGCGGAGGTCACAACGTTGATGAAGTTGATAAAACTGTCGGCTGGTGAGAGCGCGACATGAACATTGGCGAAGTTGGAGCTTCCATCCATCGATCTGAAGCTTGATGGACCGGCTACCTACCTGATTTGGTCACGACGGGTAAGGAGAACCCTCGCAGGAAAGAACCTGGAGGGTTTCATGTCAGGAGAGAAGACAGAGCCGGATGAGGGCTCAGCAGGACGCGACGAGTGGAAGTCCACTCATATGGTGGTATATATTTGGCTCATCAATTCTTTAGTCCAGTCGATCGCCGCCACAGTGGATGGCCTTGAGATGGTGAAAGATGTGTGGGAGAAGTTAAGGAGAACCTACGAGGGTGTGGGGTAACTTGAGGGTTTTCCAGATCAAGGGGGAGATCGACGACACCGTACATGGAGAGAAGACGGTACAGGAGTATGCCACGGAGTTGGAGCGTCTGTGGTTGGATTATGATCACTTCTCAGATCGGACGAGCTGCGAGGACCCGAAGTGTAAGGAGAGACAGATATGTCTGCAGGAGAGGATGATGAAGTTTTTTAAGGGACTGACCGCAGTGTTTGCTCAGAGGACAGCACTACGTCTATCCCAACCGAAGATTTCTACACTTGAGAAGGCTATCTCGGCCATGATCCAGGAGGAGACTCGTATCAAGCTACATGCAGAAACAGGTGATCCTCCTGAAGTGAAGACAGCACTGGCGGTTGCCAATTCAGGAGGCATAGGACCTAAGGGAGACCCCCGACAGTATTACAACTGCGGGGAGGTAGGCCATCTGAGGTATGCTTGCACCAAACCACCCAAGGAGGAAGATTTATGTGGCGGACGTGGACAGTTTGGAGGACGTGGTCGTGGTTTTAGAGGTCAACGGGGTGGCCGAGGAGGTTATCGGTCGAAACTGCTGGTAGCAGAAGACGAGGAGGGAGCTAATGGTACCTATACTAAGGAGGATCAGGCACTATTGGACATGCTGAAAGTAATCAGTAGAAAGCAGATAGCGTCAAGCGATGAAGACAGGAGGAGTGGGACTGAGGAGGCGTCCACCTCAGTCTTCGCCAGAGGCAACATTGCCATGCATGTATGCCCATCCATCGGAAGGTACTGATGACTCACTCGCCCTTGCATCTATGTCTTCCTTTAGATTGTCGGACTGGATTGTCGATTCGGGTGCTTCTCGACACGTAACAGGGAATGCTAGTGAGTTCTCTTACTATACTCACTTAGCATCTGCAGACATCATTCAAACAGCCGATGGTACTTTTCAGCTAGTGATCGGTAAGATTATTGTTGATTGTACAGGTTCAGTAAAATTATCCAATTTTTTATGCTCCTTCTTTTCCAGTCAGTATTTTGTCCATTAGTTCTATAATCCTCCAACTAAAAGCATTGTCTCTTTTGATATTTCTAATGTGATCTTCCAGGAGAAGGAGACAGGACGAAGACTTGGGACTGACACTTGGCATAATGGACTGTGGTACCTGGATCGGGAAGAACTGGAATCGACATTGGTGTCTGTGGCAGAAAGGGCGAGAATGAGAGGACCAAAGATGAGTGTCGAGGATACACTGATACTCCATCACAGGTGGTTTCGGCACTCCTCTTTTGGTATTTTGAGTAGGTTGTATTCATCTATTTATGAGAAGTCAAATAAGGAGAAACTAGTATGTGATGCATGTAATTTAGGCAAACTTACTAGGAGCTCATATGTTGGTGCGAGCCATAGGAGCTCTTCTGTTTTTGATATTATACATTCTGATGTTTGGGGGCTGTGCGCCACAACTGCTATGAATGGTTACACGTATTTTGCCTCTTTTATTGATTGTTCCTCTCGTGTCACCTGGCTGTATTTGATAAAGAATAAGAGTGAGGTCTTTGCCTGTTTTCGGGACTTTCATAAACATGTCCAGACTCAATACAGAACAGTAGTGAAGGTACTAAGGTCTGACAATGGAACATAGTATACCAACAAAGCAATTAAGGAATACCTGTCAGCCCAAGGGATATAACATCAGACCACATGTGCATACATACCAGCACATAATGGACAGAAAGGAAGAACAGACACCTTCTGGAGGTGACAAAGAGCATGATGATTGTCATGAATGTTCCACAGAATCTGTGGGGGCATGTAGTGTTGACAGCAGCTCGATTGATCAACAGGATGCTCTCGAAGGTACTGGAATAGAAGTTTCCATGTGAGATATTGCAAGAAAATAATAGTGGGATACTCACTAAAGGTGTTTGGCTGCGTATGTTTTGTAAATGACAACAAACCATCTGTTGGAAAACTTGACCCCAGAGCAGTCAAGTGCGTATTCGACTATTCGTGGGCTATTCGGCGACTCAGAAGGGGTATGTATGTTGGAGCCCAGTAGAGAAGAAAAAATTTGTGAGCATGGATGTTCACTTCAGGGAGTTTGAGCCATACTACGGTCAGGAGAGAACCTCATCCATGAGCAACTCACCTGATACTGAGAGTATGAGGCGAGAGAGGGAGATTGGTGAGAGTGCGATGACCGATTTAGGAGTATGACATGGAGGAAAGTTTGAGGAGGAGCAGGAGAGTTGAGAGGAATAGGGGGAGGCGATGAGAGCTGTTAGGCCCACGGCTTAGGGGGAGTTACTTACCTACAGCAGAAAAGAAAAACAAACTGCAGGACCAGTACCTATAGTGCCAGTGCCAAGTCTCTTGCCTGCATCCGTCTCAACTCCTGACATACCTACACCACCACCACCAGATTCTCCTTCAGGTGATATCATTCTTCCTACTCCTCCCATACCATTATCAGTATGGAGGACCACTCGCAGCAATACAAAAAATTCTCCTGATAGATATGGTTGGGACCTTGCTCAGTTTGTTTCATATAATAACATCTCTTCTTCTCATGGAGCATTCATTGCATCTTTGGACAGTATTACTGTACGTAACAATTGACAGGTTGCCAAGAACGATCCAAAGTGGAAAGCGGCCATGCACGGGGAGTTAGGCGCTCTTGAGAAGAACCACACTTAGGAATTGTAAAACTACCAGAGGTGAAGAGGGCAGTCGGATGCAAGTGGGTCTTTACTGTGAAGCAGAACCCAGATGGAAAAGTAGAGGGCTACAAGGCTCGACTAGTAGCAAAAGGATACAGTCAGACGTACGACATTGACTATGATGAGACATTTGCACCAATAGCGAAGATGAGCACCGTCAGGACCTTGATTTCTTTGGCAGCGAATGGTGGATGGAAGCTACACCAACTGGATGTGAAGAATGGATTTTTTTATAGGGATCTTGTGGAGGAAGTGTACATGGAGATACCATCAGGATTCTGCACCGATAAGACAATGGACAAGGTCTGCAGTTTGAAGAAGTCCCTCTATGGACTAAAGCAGTCTCCTCAAGCGTGGTTTGACAGATTCAGGAGGGCGATGATAGGGATGGGATATCAACAGATCAATGCTGATCATACTGTGTTCTTCCGTCGGAGTGGAGGCCACATCACCATGCTTGCGGTGTATGTGGACGATATGATTATCACATAAGATGATGAGCAGGAGATTGTCCGACTCAAGGGGAAGCTTGGCAAGGAGTTCGAGGTGAAGGACCTTGGCCTTCTTCGATACTTCCTTGGGATTGAGATTGCTCGAGAAGCAGAGAGGATTGTTCTTTCTCAGAAGAAGTATGTGATAGACCTTCTCACAGAGACAGGGATGTTGGGATGCAGACCTGCAGCGACTCCGATCAACTAGGAGTTCAAGCTGTGTGCTAAGACTGGAGAACCAGTTGACCGAGATAGATACCAGAGACTGGTGGACAAGTTGATCTATTTGAGCCACACACGTCCTGATATCTGCTTTGCAGTGAGTGTGGTGAGCCGCTACATGCATGGCCCAAGGAAGGGTCATATGGACGCAGTATACCAGATTCTGAGATACTTGAAGGGTGCACCCGAAAAGGGGTTGATATTCAGGAAGAATGATCACTTAAGTATCGAGGGATACTGTGACTCTGACTGGGTTAGTTGTACTGATGACAAGAGGTCTACCTCGGACTATTGCATATTTGTAGGAGGCAACTTGGTCTCTTGGAGGAGTAAGAAGCAGTCGGTGGTGGCCAGATCGACAACTGAAGCGGAGTACAGAGCTATGGCCTTGGGAGTTACAGAGCTGCTATGACTAAAGAGTTTGCTGTTGGAGTTGAAGCTGGATTAATGAGCCAATATGAAGCTGTGGTGTGACAACAGTCAGCCATCAGTATCGTCAAAAATCCAGTGCAGCATGATAGGACCAAACACATCGAGATCGATAGGTTCTTCATCAAGGAGAAGTTGGACCGTGAACTACTGGAGCTAGGTCATGTTCCAACCAAGTAGCATGTAGCAGACAGTATGACCAAAGGACTTAGCTCTGCATATATGATTAGAGGATGTGACAATATGGGCTTAGTGAATATCTTTCGCCCATCTTAAGGAGAAGTGTTGGTATATTAGAATATTATTGATATATTTGTTGGGATATTAGAATATTCTACAGGGATTTTTAATGCGGTATTAATGTAAAGGATTGTAAGGCTATAAATAGCCAAAAAATTATCAATAAAAAATATGACAATTACTCCAAAATATTCTACATTGATATCCCAATCCCAGTCTCTGTACAAGCCTTTCTCATTTCTTGTATCCTAAGCACGAATGCATACACTGATACAGGTATGGGCACCATTTTCCCATGTCTTTGCAACATAGCTCGTATCCTAAGTCTTCTACGGTTTATTATTGGAATTACAGCGTATCATGTATTGGATTTCTACTTAAAGTTACTTGAGTACCATTCTTTATGTACAACACTACAACTTAACTACCTCCAAACCAAGGTAAATATATCTCTGAGTCCCTTTCGTTACTTCATTGTCAATATCTATTACAACTTAACAAGTTATTGACAAACATCTATCTCAACTCTCAAGCTATTTTTCATTTCCCTACTTGTTCTTGATGTTTCTTTGTATACATTCTTTTTACCCGTGCTCTTGAAAATACAAATTTGCAAAGTGAATTAGCTACTCAGTTAATTGAACAACTAAGAAATCACTTAATATAGTACTTCGTACTTCTTAGCAGCACAAATGAAGAATAATAACTTCTAATTAACTGCATGTGCAAGCATGTTTCTTGTTATGAATTTGGCGTGATGCATTATGCATGGCTTATAATTACCATATGCTGCTTCTAGGTATTTACTTTCCCTTCAGTTTCTTGGAACTTTGTTTGCTTCTTCCTAAGAGGGGAATTAAGGTAACTGAATGAGAGCATTCCTTTCATTTGTTGAACTACTGAGTCCTTCCATCGTAGCATTGAAGGCATATATTTCTTCAAATTAACCGAAATTAAAACTCATTTGAAGGAAGAGAAATTTGAAAGAAGGAGATGCAAATTACAATAACATTCTAGTTTCTCATCATATTAATCAAATGCTTCTAATGCATAGATTTAGATTTCAATACACAGTCTTAAGGCATCTTTTGCCAGATAATAGGACTTGGTCATCAAAGACATAAAGATACTGTTTGCGATGAAGGAAGAAATTACTAGCAAAGTTGCAACACCTCAACCATAAATGAATGCAGGCCTAAAAAAAAAAAAAAATACAAACTAAGACCATGCCTTTACATTTCTACAATGAGGAAGGCTACACTGGAAAGAATGAAGGAAATCGTAAGAAGGAGATAAAAGAAGGGAAATTTTTACATTTAAGAGATCCCAATTGTCTTTCCCAGCAGCCACAGGACCAGACTTAGTTCAAACATAAAAATGGTATAGAGATATGCTCTATCCAACACGAACCCAAAAAGCGTAATCCCTGCCATATTGTTCTCTAAATACGTCACTGCAATTTCAAGACACAAAGAAAAGGAACATTTAAAAATCTATAAGAGTAAGTAATTCCTTGCAATTTACAAATGACAGAGGAATTTAGTTAGTGCCTCTCACCCAGTGCTTGTCTCTTTTGAAAGGAGATGGTGTTGGCATGAGGCTGAACGAGCTTCGTGCACTCGAGTTCATCTTGAGCACTATCTTCATCGGATTCTTCATCAACCGGTGGAGTTGCCTCCGGGTCAGCATTGAAGGAGTCAATGGTAGCGCAGACATGCCACATTGAAGCATGACTGGTCAGGGCTTGGGCCTTGTGGGTGATCTTTGCAGCACTTCGTAAGCATATGAGCAGCCCCGTCAAAAGCCCTGCCGAACATAACTGCAAATATGAAGAAAAAAATCAAACAAAATTTAGTACCACAAGAAACTATGCAGTAGCTGAGCCCAAAATTTTGGGATAAATGCTGTGTTATCCTCATTTTTGTTGTTGTTGTTGTTGTGTTATTTTAGGAAAGATTACTTGTTGCTGTTGTATTTTGCTATCTTCTTCTCTATTGTCTTTAGATTTGAACAATTATGTTCTTACATCCGAAGCTCTTTGCTTAATTTGAACATAGTTTCATGATATGTAGATACTGCATAATGATTTGCGCAGAATAATTTGATTGAGTAGTGCCAAATATGTTCTTTTGGAAAGAAGTGATGGGTGACCGAAATGTCTGATGAAACCCTTTTGTGTTTATCTTGATATTAATGTCATTTCAAACTAATTAATTAGAGTAGCTAGTTTACGAAAGCAAAAAAAAAAAAAATTGATGTATCAGTATCAGGCAGGTCAGGCATCTGATAACCTAGGAAGGACGGATACTCCAAAAATATGGGACGTGTTTCTCAGGCAGGTTTGGACACACATTGGACAACTTCAAAATACACTAGGACACACCAAAATAGGTGTTGTTTCCGTGTCGTATTCGTGTCTGTACATCATAGCTGATAATATCTAAAGCTCCTGGTTGTGGATTAATTTTCAGATCAGATGTTCAGATGTCATTACAGGTCTAGGTACTATTGGGTAATAACAACTGTAATGTGAAACTGAATTTTACACTTAGCCAGTTCGTCTGTGAAACTCGAGGAAATAGGTCAGTTCACAAATGGTCACTTAACAAGACTGCCGGGAATGGCACAAGTGAGTACAGTTGTTCGAGCATCAACAGTAGATTCAGCTCAATAATGCATCTTGACGCTCAAATTTGTAATAAAAACGTAAATGTAGAATGAGTTGAGTTTGTCCAAGAATAGTAAAAAAAAAAAAGAGGTCCAAATGAGATAACGGATATAGATCCATGTGTCGTCATTCTTTATTTTTTATTTTTTATTTATAAAATCTAGAATATAGAAATTGGGGTTCCAAATTGAGCCTTATTATTCTACAAAATGAGTTCCTACATTCTGAACGTAGAAATTCTGAGGCCCAGCCTACAGATCCTGTGGCTAGGATGAGACCGTCATGGAACTCAAATTGAACCTTACTATTCTACAAAATGAGCATCTACATTCTGAATCTAGAATCTAGAAAATGGGATGAGCCTTACTATTGATGCTCTAAGGTCCATTTTCCAGAGTATAGAGGTACCGAGTTGCTATGCATCGAACGAAGCTAAGATTGGGAAAGGAGGGAAAGAGAGCAAAGCAAAACAAACCGCAAGCTCTCCAGTGTGCATCAAGCCAATAATGGCATGAGGACGGGTCGTAAGGAGCAGAGTCGCGAACTGGCTAACGGTGACAATGGCCAACCCAGTGATGATGAACTTCCTGAACCGATGGCTGATGATCATGAGATGCCTCCTTATTCTCAGGTGCTCGCCCAGCACTACTGCCACCTCGGATTCGTGATGGAAAACCTTGGTGAACTCCTGGAGCCTTAGGATCTGCAAGTGGCAGGTCAAGCGGAAGAGCACACAAATCAAATAGAAGATCGACGTTCGGTAAACCCACGATGCCAGCTCCAACGCGCACGCCAATGCATGGATCGCGACGGCATTGCCAAGGTAAGGGATATGCCTTGCCCCAGCCCAGTACCAATACACCTTGTATCTGTTCCAGAATTAGTACTGTGTTATTCATTGTTTCTATATGTCATGTAAGCTCTTATTTCATATGCTATGCAAAGTACTACATAGATATCCAAATATACAATGAGATACTTCTATACTAAAGGTTTAAAGAACACAAACTTGAACATTTGAGATTTTGTTTTAGACATAGTTTGCAGTATGAGCCGATAACGATCCGATACGGACAATACCGATACGATTTGACATGTCCCGATCTGATACCAACCGATATTCGATATTGACCGATACCAACATTGGGGGTCTCTTTTCTGGTCAATTCGGCAAAGAAAATTGAACGAAAAAGACCAATCAACAAGGGTGTAAAAGTATAATAAGATTGTAAAAGCATGTAAAAATTATCTATGCGCATGTAAACCAATGGGCAAGTGTGACTACTATTTCATTTAATTTCAAAACTTCTAAGAAACAATACTTACAATATTTAAAATTATACCTAAATGTATAAAGTATATTTTCTAAAATGTTAATAATTTCTTAATAAGTTCTCATTTCATGTGCTATGCAATATACTACATAGTAGATAGATATCCAAATAAATACAATGAGATACTTCTATGCTGAAGGTTTAACGAACACAAACTTGAACATTTGAGATTATGTTTTAGAAACAGAAATTTCAAATTGAAAAAAGAAAAGCATTAGCATTGCTGCATTAGTATCATAGTTTGCATTATCGGCTGATACCAATCTGATACGGTTTGGCAAGTCTCGATATGATATTGATTGATATCCAGTAATGATCGATACCAATATTATGGGTCTCTTTTCGGTCAATTCGGTAAAGAAAATTGAACGAAAATGACCAATCAACAAGGCAGGGCCGGTCCTGAGTTCACGGGAGCCCCATACGAACTTTCAAAATGGGGCCCCATATATAATGTAAAAAAAAAAAAAAAACCTAAAAAGTAAAAAAAGTAAAAAATGCTCCACTAAGACTTGAACCTTGGACTTTTAGTGTAGAAGTCTAGCATTAGTTAACCACTACATCACAATTATTTTGTGTTAAAAGAGGCCCATAGTACATACTAGTTCTATTTTAGATACAAAATTATCAGTATATATATGTTTAAACTGACTTTTGGACCCTCCTGATTCGTGGGCCCTGGGCCAGGCCCGGCCCTGCAACAAGGGTGTAAAAGTATACTAAAGTTGTAAAAAACGAAAACTTATCAATCACATATAAATCAATCGGCAAGGGTGACTACTATTTCATTTAATTTCAAATTACTAAGAAACGACATTGAAAATATTTTAAAATTATGCCTAAATATATAAATATATTTTCTAAAATATTAATAATTATTTGTTTTCCGATACCAAAAAAATCTGGAACTCCGTTCCGAAACCGTCGATACTATTGGTACCGTCAATCTCGTAGGAATTGTCCGATACGGATTCCAATAGGGATACTGCGAACCTTGACTTAGTATATCTAATCTCTTACCTGAGGATATCATTAAGTGAAATTAAGTATAGAAAATTGAAATCTCTTGCGCAGTTGTCAGTAGCCTTACCCAAGTTCTACAACAAAGCACGGCATGACAAAGCAAGAGAGGATCCTGAAGGAACGGTTGAGCTCGACCGAGTAGCCGGACCGGACGTGCTCGCTCTCCCCGCAGATCTTGTCGAAGAAGAGGAAGCGGCGGAGGCCGTACTTGCGGAGCGAAACGGAGAGGCAGAGGAAGGCGAGCGCCGAGGCAGCGGTGAGGGAGAGCTGGACGACCGCGTCATAGGGCCTACGGCGCTCGGAGTGCTCGAAGAAGAAGAAGAAGTGGGAGACGAAAGGAACGGCGATCGCCAGAATGAAGAAGAGAGACCACGAGATGACCGAATGCAGTGCAGTAGATTGGTCGACACACATCCACCGGAGGCACGAGCGGAAGCTCTGCAGCTCGTCGTCTGGACGCGATACGCACCGAGCGAGCGCAGCTGCTTTGGAGGGGAGCAGTGGCTCCTCCTTTCTTCCTTTCCTCATGGCTCACTTAAACTCTGCCAGTGGAGCCTCTGTGACTCTCAGTAGCCTCTTGTATAATCTAACAAATGTGGAGCAGGTGCTCTCTGTCTCTCTCTCTCTCTCTCTCTCTCTATTGAAATGGAGATGATTTGTGTAAGTTGGCATGCCAGCCTATGTAATTAATTGATTCTTGAGATCAAGCTCCTCACAGAATCCTTGCAATCAAATTTGTTCATGGCAATAATAGGCTGAAGAAATATACTGACGCAGACAAAGGCAAAATTATCAATTGGAATGTGAGGGTATATAGTCAGCCATGGTAAGAGTAAGCACATTTTTTGCCGTAATATTGGAAGTTCTGTTATCTGTGTCATATTGAACACATCCTTGTTTCAGAAAAGAACTTGTTGTATATTACTGCAGTACAGTAGAAATTTTAGGATTGTATCACGGAAAAAGCTATTTTGACTGCCAGGAGGGACCACGTGGCCGCCATCCATTGGTCCATCCCGTTAGCATGGGCCCATTCGGACGGGAGAGCCGATGGTTGGCCGTCACGTGGGCGCAAGCCAGCACGATCTCCTCCAATGGGCGGTCCAAATAGCTGTTCTGTTGTATCATTGTTTTTTTTTTTTTTTTCGACATAACGTTCAGAATCCGACGTAACGTTCGAGACTTTGTGCACACTGCATTGCATGTATTTGGACCCTCTGTCCCACAACTCCCACAATTTTATAAATTGAAGGAATAATACGTCTCCGTGGTTCGATCCACTGATCTTCTGCCACCCAGTCAGGGTCTTATACCTCTCCTCGATAACCACATGAGTCACTCGAGTTCGGTTTGTTGTATCATTGTTGAACAGATGCATATTGATACATGACCGAAAAAGATGACTAGTGGAGTGACACAGCAGGAAATATTTTTGAACTTTGTACCAATGTTATAAAATTCGGACCGATGATTGAACCGAAAATCTTTGGTACATATCTGACCGGAATTCAACCGGGATATAAATGGTCCACATTAACTTCTTGGTTGGTTTGGTTAGGTTCTTAGTATGTTTGATTTGGTTTTACAACTATAAGGCCTTTCAAAACCAAACCAAGAATCAAATGGTCCAAATCTCACGTGATAAACTTTTTTGAACTTTTTTTTAAACCAGAATCGGTCGTTCAATTGTGTACTAGTTCAGACGGTTCACCAATAAAATTTTGCTTCTGAAAAAAAACCACCGATTCTTAAATAAATCGGTTCAAGTTAGATTAGACCAATTTTTTGACAAAATTTGATCAGATTTGGTCCAACTGTCGGTCCGATCCGGTTCCGACAATACTGATTTGTACTTCAATGATAGGTGCTACATGCAAATAGGGGTGGTCTCAATTGGAACAAAGTAGATTGAGAAAGTTGAGGCTGTTGAGCCAATAAGAGAACGAATACATCCGCAAATCATTTAGGCCACTTCACATGTGCACCTGTCAGTAAGTCTGGTGCCAAATGAAAGGTAAGCCACTTGCTGATAGTTTATTTTAACACAACATCCAATATAATACCAACAACCACACTATAGATTCCTTGGTTTTATTGAAGCTTAGTTAGCTACTAAAGCAGTCGAGAATCAATACTTTAAAGAATCAATACTTTATTGTTCTGCCAATTGGGTGATGCCAAGCTACCTAGTGCGTTTGGTAGATTGATTGATGACTCCCTATGTTTCTGAGTGGTAATGCCAACTTTCAACTGCACTGTTGGCAAGTTTGGAAAGTGAGAATTTGTTCTCTTTCATTTCTTCTACAATAATGTAAGAATCTGGAGATGTGGTGACAGACAATGATGGTGACCAGCAAGCACATGAAAAACAGTTCATTGGATTTATAGTTTTAGTTGATTGGTGAAGTAACAAGCAAGCTTGATTCTTAGCTGTCTTTCTCCTGTTTCTTGTCTCAATCGCGTAGCATATTAGTAGCAATATTCGATTTCAATCGAATTAATAATTATTAAAATTAAATAAATTATAATTTTAAAATTTTAGAATTAAATTAAAATTAGTTATAATCGAAATTAATTTCAACCGAATAATCCATTCAATTTATTCCATTGGACTATTTATATTGTTTAATTGATTTAACCAAAAATTAAAATCATAATTAAATTATATTATATTAAAAATTGTAAAAAATTTACACACGTTTCTTGTATTTTAAAGTTGCCTAAAATTAAACTAGTTGTTAAATTAACAAAATTGGAGTTAAAAACATATAAATAGAGTTGTTGTTTTTAAAATATACAAAATTATATCCATTTTTTACCATAAAATATGTATAGAATTGAAGCTATTTACATAATTTCATAAATCTTATTAAGTTTCCAATTTTGGACTGAAACCTAATAAATTTTTTTAATATTTCTAAAACCAAAACCGAATCAAAAAAAAAATTCAAACTAAACCAAATCTCTTATTCAGTTCGATTTTCGGTCCATAACCGAATAATGCTCACCTCTACTCATGAGGAGTTGGATCATCTTGTTTTTAGGCTTGTTTTTGTCTGCATAGCTGGAACATAAATGGAGTCATGATCAATGTAGTAGAGGACTAACAGTAGTAGTTATAGATCTGCTTGCTTGCACAACGGCTGGCACATCTTGAAAGGAGGATTTGCCGATTAGGTTCAAAACCCAAAATACAGGTCTACACAGTTACTCCCAAAGTTCGGTCGAGGCCTGAACCGAGAGGTATGGCCCTTACCAAAAATAACACAGAAATACAAGTAATATCACAAACTATACTGGTATTATTTTCTGAAACAATAGCACCTGGGCTGAAAGATTAGCTGAAACTAATAGGGAGGGTGGATAACAGTAACCAGGTTTATGTACAATGCCTGGGTTTGCTTCCTGCCAGGCTGAAGAATGATGTAACATTATAACATTATTCATCTCTAATTTGTGGCCATATAATTTTTCTCTTTCTATATGATGACCTTATAGTTTATACTACTAACCAAAGCAACAGAACAACCTTTCGAAACAAGAGAAGTGTAAAGAAATCTGGTACGTCACCTCATTTTACTTCCTTAATACCTGTATACACACTACATTTCCCATAAATCATGTTTGTGACAATCCATAATATTTGTATGAAATTTACTGTTAGTATTAATTTGAAAACAAAATTTACGACAGTATATACAAAACCAGGGATACCCTTGTGTCTTCTAATATTCTTGTATGACGTGTTTCTATATAGTTATAAATTTACATTCACCTACGAGAAGTCAAGGATTTTTTAACACAGTCTACAAAGCCCTCACAGTGAGCTTCAGGCAATTCACAACCAACATCATCTTCATTTAAATCGACTGAATGAGGCGATCGAAGTTTTCCAGGAGTCTGACAGGTTTTCATCGTCTTGCAATGTTCTGCCTCATCGTCTCTGATGTTTACAAACACATCATACAAGTTCTCTTTACAAACAACAGAAAAAAAAAACATATAAGAAATAAGTATTGACATTTTAAAATGTCTCCAGAAACTTCATTTAAAGATGCGATAACTATAGATCAACAAAAGCAAATGAAATAAAACTTCGATTACCTATCTTTGGCCTCCTAGTGTTAGGAATTCTATCTGTTTGGAATTCATCTTTATGTAGCAAAAGAAAATTGAGTGAGTCAAAAAGGAGAGATGTCAGTAAACAGAGTGCACCAGTAAAAGTTATGCCCCAAGGTCAAGTAACTTACCAAACATGTACATATCTTCATTCATGTAATATTTTATAGCAACCTCTGGAGCTGGTAAGTTTTTCAATTCTTCTGCACCAGCAAAATAAGTATACAATCACAAAGAAAGCAAATTATAGAAATGAAACGATGAAAGCAACTACTCTTATTGAAATCTATGATTCAGAAAGTTGTGTTTACTACAATGTTTGAGGAAATTCTTCTACTTTAATGTGTTAAAATTAGACCAGAAAATGGAAGAAGTGCAAACAAACTCAGCATAGTAGAACACCTTTTAAGGTCTCTTCGAACAGAAACTATGATCAAGTTGAATGAACACCAACAAAGAGTAGCCCACTAGATTTGATAAATTAAAGAAGTGAAAACCTTCCATCTAGAGTCCAATGGAGAAAGTTCCCATTGGAGGCATGATAAGTATACAATCACAAAGAAAGCAAATTATAGAAATGAAACCACGAAAGCAACTACTCTTATTGAAATCTATGATTCAGAAAGTTGTGCGTTTACTACAATGTTAGGAAATTCTACTACTTTAATTTGATAAATTAGACCAGAAAATGGAAGAAGTGCAAACAAAATCAGGCATAGTAGAACACCTTTTAAGGTCTCTTCAAACAGAAACTATGATCAAGTTGAATGAACACCAACAAAGAGTAGCCCACTAGATTTGCTAAATTATAGAAGTCAAAACCTTCCATCTAGAGTCCAACGGAGAAAGTTCCCATTGGAGGCATGATAATGCTTTGGAAATAGGATCCAGCAAATACTCGCAGATGAACTGCTATGTAATTTGACCATAACCATATAGCCATGTGTGCCATCTATTTGGGGCCAGAGTTAAGAATTATAGAAGCATTAGTTCATAAAAAAACTTCTTCAAATCTTTTGTACACACTAAAATCAATTTGAATCTTGAAGTGAAATGTTAGTGTTCAAATCCAAGAATGAAGATGAACAAACTACTGCGTAGTATCTCCAAAGATTACTTCAATGGTCTGGATGACGATATATGAGTATGATACCATCAAATCAAGGAGCAAGAGTTGGATAATTTGACAACCTACAAGTGTGGGAGCAAGACATGAATACTGCAACCTTATACGCAATTATAAGGAAAGAGCTGCCACTTAAATCAGCCACACAATTTATTTACTAAATATCATGCATCTCACCGTTCTGCAGCCTGAAGCACACTAATTATGAAGCACACTAATCTCACACTTCTTTAAATCTTTTGTACACTCTCGAATCAATTTGGATCTTGAAGTGACATGTTACAGTGCTCAAATCCAAGAATGAAGATGAACAAACTACTACGTGTTGTGTTGTATCTCCAAAGATTATGAAGCACACTAATCTCACACTTCTTCAATTCTTTCGTACATCCTAAAATCAATTTGGATCTTGAAGTAACATGTTACAGTGCTCAAATCCAAGAATGAAGATGAACAAACTACTGCGTGTTGTATCTCCAAAGATCACTTCAATGGTCTGGGTGACGAAATATGAGTATGGTATCATCAAATTAAGGAGCAAGAGTAGGATAATTTAACAACCTACAAGTGTGGGAGCAAGACATGAATACTGCAACCTCATACACAATTATAAGGAAGGAGCTGCCACTAAATCAGCCACACAATTTATTTACTAAATATCATGCATCTCACAGTTCTGCAGCCTGAAGCACACTAATTATGACGCACAAATCATCCAAAATGAGAAAAGAAAATGCAAAGTTGAATGGATTGACTAAAATATCAAAACCTAACCGTCCCAAATCTGAAATTGTCAGAACATAATGTGTTACAGATGATCCCTTCTTTTCGTACCCAACTAGAGCTCAAGACATTTAAAGAGACTATCTATGCTAACTGGATTCCTACTGTGGCTGATTACGTGGAATTTGCCACAAACATCTTTTTATAATATTTGTATTACCTAACAAAGCCATGATCTAAGGTGCATTAAGCAAGGCAAGCAAGATATAAACCTTAATACTTGATGACCTAACATGGGGTAAGCGTGCCCTGCCAATCTGAAGATATGTTACAAAACCTTAATGGCCACCTCGAGCGATAAATAATTTCTTTCATCTTCAAAAGCTAGATTTACCGTCATCCTTTAGTTTGCACGCTACTACACAACCAACTAGGAAGTAGGAAGGTATGAGTGAAAACAGAAATGACCGAAGAAACCATCTATAACTAAGGGAGACACTTCAAGCAAAAGTGAGCATGACAAAGCTATTAGGCTGTTCCTAATACAAGTGAAAAGCTCTCCTTCTTGCTGTTGTATGATTAAATCAACATAATCTTTCTACTCCAATCAAAGTACTCTACCTTGTCGAATAAAAACCAAGCTCCCGAGAATACTAGGAGTTCAGTCCAAACTCAAATTGTGTGTGTGTGTGTGTGTGTGTGTGTGTGGAAACATTTCAGTGATGATTCGTCAGAGATGAAAGCAGCCAGTTTTCTCCCTAACCAAAGATTCTCAACTTAATCACATTATTACTTCTATGCTTAAGTAAATCTTCAATACACTGCATGCTTGTCAAGAAGTTCTCTGCTTAGGGTTTACACCATGAAATACTTTTAAGATAATGCATATGCCTTCTTCATTCTGCTTTTTCACTGTGACGCACCCTACAGTGGCCATTTTCATATTAAAAGAATCGTTTAGTGTTTTTCTCATATGAATGAGTTTTACTTTCTTAGGATTTAATAAATTATTTAGTTGACTATTTAAACCTGAACAGAAAGCAGCTCCTTTTAGAATCCTCAAAATAAATAAATCTAGAAGCAAAGAAATTTTATGTAAGTCAGACAAGCTTTATAAGAATTAAGCAACTGCAAACATATTCCTTCAACAGGTTACAGTAGAGGTGTTTAGTGGGCTGGTCCAGGCCAGCCCGGGGACAGCTCTGGGCCGGGTCAGCTCAGCCGGTCAGGAGAAGCGGTCCGAGCCAGGCCGGGCCTGAGATCAAAACGTCAAACCCATCCCGGGCCCAGATTCGGTCCGGGGTTAATTCAAGCTGGGCCTGGCCGGCTTGCGGGCCCATTCAGTTTAAAAAAAGAAAAGAAAAACATTAAATCATAGTATATATACTATATTTATATATAATTATAACAACAAAGCAATGCAGTAGTAGTGGTTAGCTAGGAAAGCTATATATATATATATATATATATATATATATATATATATATATATATATATATACCGCCAGGTTCTTACTGGGCCTCTGACCGAGCCGGGCCTGGTGTTTTTTTTTTTTTTTTTGCACAAACCCATCCCGCCTACCGGGCTTCGGGCCGTCTGACCCACATAACACCTTAAAGGTTACATAGCTCTAGTACCATAGACTTCTTGACCCTCATACATTCTTTTTATTTGTTTTTAATCACCCAAGAATCTTAGCTATCAAATATCATGTTCCTTTTTCTGCCTAGAAACCAATGTATTGTGTAAAAGGAAAATATTGGTCAGGAATCATACCTCCTTTAAGCTTTAAGAATTTGTCATAAGTTGAGTACGCATGCCTCTCGACACATTCAGAAAAATGATCTGCAACAAATAACGGTGAAGAAAACACTACATTTTGAGAAGCAATATGGCAAATAACTTGCAAAACATTAAAAAGACTCGATGATATTTAACAACTAAAAGACAACTATGTTCTTTACCAGTGTAAGTATGATATGAAAATAACTTGCAAAATCGCATTACCATAAATTTTATTGTATATTTTTCTGTCTAGAGACGTATGCCAATATAAGAGACGTATCTGGCAATAGAGCAGTGGGATTTACAACTATAAGGGGGACCTAATACAAACAAATTTCCAATCATCCATCCTTCGACTTAACATTTGTAATGTTAAGGAAATGAGGGTTAGTTCCTATTACTTCCGTTGGCTTCATACATTGTATGACACTAATGTAGACATTCAAATATAATAACCTCAAATTATCTCAATAATAATAATAATTGTCAAAAAGAAAATTCAACTTACTTGAATGGCTTAGTTGAGGTAGGTTGGCTACACTAATATATGATTAGGAGAGATGTTCAGTGTACATTATTACATGTGTGACTGAAATATAGTAATATGGTCATGATCTTTGAGATTTATTTGCATGCAGCCAGCATATTTTGGCATACAAAAAGGGATCAGTTGGCACTTGCATACTGAAGGATGCTTGTTCGAACCCGAAAACTTCCTCTCTATAGAAGTAAGGGTAAGGCTGCATACATCTTGATCCTCCCTAGACCTTGCATTAGCGAGACCCTTGTGGCACTAGAATCCCTTCATAATTTTGAATGACAAAATACTAAACTAACATGTATAAAATATAAAATAATTAACTAATGCAAACATACAAGCTATTAGAAGATGAAATTTTAATATTATCATGAAGGAAGAATACACGATGCACTAGTTAGGAGTAATGGTAGGATATTAGTTAAGGAGGCTTCTAGACTAGGGTTAGGCCTAAACAAACTTGGATTGTGGATGTAAAGAAGGATATGGTATTTGCGAATGTTACAGAGATGGCCCTTGACAGAGCAGAATGGAAGAAAGGATTCAGAAAGCTGATCCCAAAATTTTAGGATAAACCTTGGTTGTTGTTGTTGTGTTGCACAAAATCATGTAAGCAGTTATATGAGTAATAAGATTGTTTTAAAGATACGGGGAAAAACTTATACTAAATTAGAAGCATGATTTTATTTCTATAACAGCTATTCACAACCTTTACTGCCTAATATGAAATCCTATGCAAAAGCAATCCAAGTTAAAACAAATATGAATGTGCATATTAAATGGAATTTAGTAATCCAAGTCCAGCCTAAATGACAATACTGAATTTTTTAAGATACTTTAACTATAATAGGATAATTAAATACATGTGCTATTGAAGACTGTCACAGATATCGTAGACGAGAAAACTTTAAATGTGCATGTCTACTCACATGCCATTCTTGGGCTCAAAGCATACATGAAGGCTGTCATGAAGTAGTAAAATATTGCAATATGTTGAGCAAGAAAACGATCAAACCAGACAGAATTACCACCAAGTTCCTGAAAAGTAATAAGAAACACAGTGTTACGCACTACTCTCCAGTGGCACATGAAGTCATCAGCTAGGCTGATATATGCCAGAGGATGCAACATCTGATACTTAACAAATGTGTATATCCTATGTGCAAATAGAAGTTCTAATCAATTACGAAAAAGATGGAACGATTATTAATTATCCAATTAATACATAAATTCAAACGTATGTGCTTGCAACTAGAAAATAGACATGATTCCCATGTCAAGTTTTCGGAATGTTACTGCACAGGTTCATGTAGCACGAATATGGACACAGATATCTTTATGGAGAAGATACAGGTACGGGATGGGGGCATTTTCAAATAGGTACAAAAAAAAGTAGTTACCTATGTTGCACGAACACGATATGGATACAGGTACGGACACAATATGGATACAGACCCTTTTTCTGTGTCCGTGCAACGTCCGTGTGGAATTATTTGGAAACCAGATACTTCAAATCTGTGTCACTTACCTAAGTTTAATTCAATTTGTTTCTTAATATAACACTTCAACATAAAAGACTCGTCACTTAGTTGGGATTGACCCTGCAGAAGAACTCCATGTTAAAGGCTCCAAGGTCCAAGCATGGATTATCATCTCTCTCTATAAGACACCAAGCTCCTGGCAACACAACCATGGGCAAGATATGATCTGGCCAAAAAGACTAGAAGCAGTTGGCAGGCAGTAACCGTACCTTATCAGTCATGCACTTTAAGCTTAGGCTAAAAAAGTTCCAAATTCATAGATAAATAAGTACATGGATAGATAAAAGTTTAACAAGAAAAATCTAAGTTTGGAGGTACAAAATTCAGCAAGAATTCATTTTTTGGTATATTTGATCACAAAATCAGGCGTACAATTGGCATGATTTACGCATACCTTTTTGTTTGCAATCAGAACTGCTGGTTGCATCAAGTTATAGTTTTTTCCACCTCTCCTATGAGGATAAGATCAGGTCACTGTAGGATGACATCTCTATGTCAGCCTTCTCAAAGTACTAGAACACAACTTGCATAGATGTTTTTTTCTTTCAGTCACGAGTCATATGTTCTTCTCTTTTTTTTAAGTGACTTATTGCCTGATGGTTAGTGTGTAGGCATTAAGACCCGCATGAGGCGGGCGGAGTTTGAATCCCAGTGGGAGTGTTCTCGGTTTATATATATATATATATATATATATATATATATAGCCAATTCCTCCTACTAGCTCAAGTGGCAGGAGGGGGAGGCACTAAGCTCTCTGGATGGGTGGGTTGGATCCCACGGGGGAGCGCTAACATTATTACTAAGTGAAAATTTTCCAAGACAAACCCTCGTGGATTCCTGTAGTGGAGCTAACTGCTAACTAGATTTACCTTCTTCATATATATATATATATATATATATATATATAAAGCTCAATTTGCTTTATATATATATATATATATATATATATATATATATATATATATATATAAAGCAAATTGAGCTTTTGGTGGATGCATATCATAAATAGGTTCTGAAAGAAAGGGGTTATAAAAAACGACTTAAAAAGGAAGATAAAATAAAGATTTTCATATGGTGATAAATAGATTATGCAAACTTTCCGTTTACAAAACCTCAGCACCGTGGAAAATAGCACGATTCACAAAGAAGACATTGAACTAATCAGATGGTGTCATTGTTTACTAAGATATCAAACTCAGATGAAGAGAGAACTGCAATGCTTCCAAGGAGGACAGACGTAAGGAATATTAAGCTATGAGATTCATTTGTTTAAAATGAAAGAAAAGTACCTCCATGATAAGTAGATGGTGCAACTCGTTCAAGGTTTCAGCGAAATGAACTTTAAGATAATCAGCTCTTCTCCACCAACCAAAACTTTCATACATGTGTAGAACGGATATAAAGGCTTCCAGTTCAAAAGATTCAAGTCAGAATCAGTATGGAATGCTTCTTTGAATTAATAGATCAAGCAAGAAACAGTGACAATTAGAAGAACATCATTCAAGGAAATTGCACGTGAAGAGACTGATACTCACCAAAGTATGGTACCCTAGCTATAGTTTCCAACACAAAAAATCTCGCATAATCTCGATCACGGTACAATGTATCAAGTATTTTGATGACTGAATCCTGCAAGAAGAGCATTGAATGACAAACCTTAGCCCCCGTACAAGTGTACATGAACCAAAGAAATGGGCCAAGATTATTAAGTAGATAAATTTCAGTTGATAGGCAGACAACAAGCAGGATTAAGATCATGTACATGTCATGTTTACTTGAACTCTTCAAACAACTATCAAGCTATGCTTCACTTATCTTTTTGCATATATAAGCAGATAAGCAGGATTAAGTTCATGGAAGAGTCCGTATTACCACATGTCATCTTTATTTGAACTCTTAAAACAAACAGGCGATCAAACTATGTCGAGCATGCATGTTCTAATTCTTATAAGAAATGGAAGTGGTTCAAGTTAAACTACAGATGTAAGAGTGTCAAGGAAAACAAATAATATGAATCATGCCTCTCTTAGCCCAATGATTACTTTGAGTATTTTGGATATGGCTAATCGATTAAGTTTATTGTTGTAAAATCACTATTGGTTATGCAATCACTTAAGTGTTAATACTTTACTTAAACAAGTCCAAGTATTTCACTATTATGTATATTGCTTTGTTTACCCAACGTTTATTAGTGTCGAATACAAATATTATTATCATTCACACTTGTATCTCACGATATATTTAATAGTGTCGGATACTACCTCACTCCTATCATCCACACTTGCATTTCATGATTTCATGATATCTATATTAGTTTTGGGTGTGATACTGACACTAACTTGCTACTATGTATATTGCTTTATTTGCATAACGTTTATTTTGTAAAAAAGCAATTAGGATATTTTGAAGCAGAATTAGTCATGGACTTATGAAAAATAAAGAAACCATGTTGGACCAAAGATAAAGAACTCAAATTGCATCTAAGCTAACTCAAAACGGTAAGTTACAAAGATACACAGACTCGAGCCATATCAAAGTCAACTTGGAAATGGAAAACTATGAAGACTCAAGAGCCTGATCAAAAGCCAAAGCTCTATCGAAGATGAACAAACTTGAAGAAGCCAAGCTATTTGAAGGATTAAGATCTTCAAGATACTCGAGTAAATTTTTTCTCTTTATTATAGCGTAAGTTGAGTTATCCTAGATAAATGATGTAACTCAAGTAGGTAAGGCAAATCAAAAGTTCTAAAATAGCCTTACGGAAATCCTAGAATTGAACATGTGCCCTAACCTAACCTAACCATTCAATTCTTTTCTCATTCAAAACCAAGCTGATAGCTGACAAATTTTCATTTAGGCGATGCACTGTCATACTATATTATCGTCTATGTTGTTCAAGGCACCGTCGGGATGCCAAAAAGACGATTTTTTATATATAGGATGCCATGCCCCTGTATTTTGGCACCCCAAAACGTTTTTGGTCGCATGGAAGATTCGTTCAGGCCCATGCGGTAACGATGATTCATACGGATGATAATGCTGGCTTAAATCACAGTTACACTACATGAAGCATTTGAGAGGGGCATTAAAATCTTTAGAAGACCGTCCATGACAGTAGCTTTTCTCGACAAGGATGAGTATGCTGGCTAAGTTGTTCTTCATTATGGCATCTTCATTCTTTTTCCTTCTTCCTTATTTTGGCTCTCTGTGACTACGTGGTGCTGTGATGGTTTATAGATAGGGATGAAGACAAAAGAAGAGGAAGCTACTTGTTAAAGGAATTCAAAAAACAATTCTTTGTTATTTCCAATAAATGAGAGTGCTTTCTTACTGTCATCTTGATACTATGCAGAAATAATGAATAGATAACTTTACAATTAGTAAAAGCACACATGGAAACTTTATATTGATTACAATGGTATGTGGTTCTGTAGGACGTTACTTTATTCCAAATATAGTAACATATGTCATCTCTTGGTTGGCCAATAGTATAGTCAAAAGTTGGGGATGTTGAGTGGAGTTTGGAAAACTATGGTACCTGGTTTAACTTAACCAGGATACCTGGATTGTTGCCTAAACCCGAACCTGACCAGTTTATTACTGGGTTTGGTGGGTCAACCCCGTTAAAGACCCAAACCACTTTAGACCTTATCTGAACACGTTTAAGAGGGTAGGTAAACGGGCCGGGTTACTTTTAGAGCGTCTTGATCCCTCCTAGCCCCTCTAATTTTAGATCCCACCGTCCCGCCCCATACAACATAGACTGCGAGTGTACTACCATCCTGTTTTTTACTCAGAAAATTTTCAGCAGGACAATGGCCAGTACACTGCCATTTATATTGTTCTCACACTAATTTCTCACACAAAAAATCCTGAGGTCAAACTTTTTATTCCCCAGTATACTGACACGATGCTGGCAATATACTGCCAGCATATTATCAATATACCATTTTCTTGAAATTCCTTCTGCAAATTATGCAAGCTATATTTGTAGCAATTACTGTACAACAGTATATGGACAGTATATTGTTGCTACAGTAACGGCTCTATTATGAACAACCACTGGTTGTGTGTTTAAAGGGTGATATATATATAAGGACTTGTTCTCCTCTCCTATCACTCACTTCTTGGAGCCAATACTTGAAAAACCAAATACTCCAAACCTCTCCACATTCAAGAGCTTTCACTTGCCATCATTTATTTAAGACAAAGTAAAGTGAGTTGTAAATTTGGATCTTCAATTGTTGTAAGAAGATCACCAATCATTTTTGAAAGAGGTTGAAGTCCGCAAGCATTTAGATCAAAGCTTGTGTAGAATTCAGCTAGTTCTTTGAATCAAAGCTCGTATGTATGAAGTTGGTGAATCCTTCGGATCAAATCTCCCAAGTGCAACTATTTTTATGCTAGTTGATTAAATCCGAAGAGCTTACTGAGGATACCAGAATACATACATCGGGTGTTTGTGTTCTTGCTTTATTAATAGCTCTTCTTTAAATTGTCTATTAATATTCTTTAATTGTGCTTAATTTTCGTTAAACCATATTCACCCCCACCACCCACCCACATAGGGTGCTTACAGCCCACAAGCTCAGCTGCCAAAGAGTCACTATAAATGCACAAAAGAATTAGATAGTATAGCAAAATCCCACATGGTATATCTCACAATGGCCTTAGTCTTGCAAGTACATTTTCCAGCGGATGGCAATGTATTAGATTTGCTATGGTTTATTTATGGTCTATACTTGATATGTTTGGCACTTGTAAATTATGGTATGGAATACTATTTATGATTATTTTACTTTCTAATATATTCCCTTTGGTTATACATTGCCAAATGCTTGAAGCTTACCAATGTGTGAAGATACAAATGAATTATAATTTTTGCAATAAATTCATCTTTGATCATCTACTTTGGTAAGTTACTGTATAACATTATTTGTTGGCCTACTCTGCTAGCGATTTATGAATCGTAATGTTCGTTGTCATTTATCTCTGGAGCTCTGGTTACCTATTGGCTAATATATTTAATTTAGCAAAACTATTTTTTCAGAGTTGTATACTTAATTTAGAAATATATTTATATATTCTACCTATATGGAAACCAGGAGACACAGTTCACAGTATGTATTCTAGTATGCAATATTGACTTCAATTGCCACAGAGCAATCAACTACTATGTTGACTACTACACATGCAGGAATAAGTCTCAATTACTAAGTTGAACCAAAAATATCTTGATCCCCTAACGAGTTTATAACTTTATATATTGTTTGTTTACTTCGTGCATGTTTATTGTTTAGTCTCTCCAAGTATAATTTGAGAGATGATGGACTTCAAGAACGTAAGCTGAATCAGTCCATTATGCAGATATCAAATTTCTAGATATTGTGGCAGAAGATAGGACGGAATGAAACTATCTTGTTCATGAGGATTCATCAAACAATTGAATTCTGAAAATAATGGAAAGAACTTGTTCAAATAGTCATGGCTGAGCATTACTTAATATAGATCTGCTCTTGTTAGTTAGGCCTTGAGCTTATGTTAACAAATTTATTGCCATCACCTTATAAGAAAACACAAACAAGAAAATTGAAAAAATAATTAGTGATTCACTACTTCTACAAAGAATTACTTGCATATACAGCACAAAAAAGGGACAATTATAAATTGAACCTACAGTGAGAAGAACATTCACGGACTGCTCAAGCTTAATAACCCATCTCTCCACTGCACCCGGTGCACTCGTTGCCTTTTCAGCATCCACTACCTTCTGCTCATTCCCGGGAAAAATCTTCACTTGAAAAGAGTCTTCCACTTTCACCTTATCTTCGGTCTCTTTCACAGATACGGCCCTTACTTGATACTTCTTCCTATCAACAAAAGATTTATGTTCAATGCCCAGTAAAGAAAATCTGATAAATATACTTTAAATGTAATCACAAGGCTAAAAGTATGTTAAATTTTCCATGATCCAACTCTAATAACAGCAAAGTAATATGAAATACAATCTTATCAAAATTTGAGAAAACATTGAGAGAGAGAAAACCTTGTTTCGATTTGGAAATTCATGGAAAACCACCATCCAATTTGTGAAGAGATTTATTCCAAAGAAAGATCAATTTTTATTTTCCATGCCCATTAAAGAAAATTCTGATAAATATATTGTACATGTTATCATAAGAATTATCTCAAGTTTTCCATTATCTAGCCCTAATAACAGTTAACTGATATGAAACAAGAATTTGCTACAAAACCATATGACATTTGAGACAAACTGAAAAGCTGTGTCCCGATATGCAATTTCATGGAAACCAATCATCCAATTGTCAAGAAACTGATCATAGAGGGATAGAATTGTCAAGAAACTAATCATAGAGGGAGAAGAATTTTTATTTTCCATTCCCCATCAGAGCAAATTCTGATAAATATATTATACATGTCATGGTATGTCTAAAAGTATCTCAAATCCCCATTATCTACTCTAATAACAGATATGTAACATGAAACAAGAATTTTCTACAAAAGAGTATGAAATTTGAGACAATATTAAAACCCCCATTGAAGAAAATATGATGTTAAAATTAATCAAAATTTTCCTTGATCTAACTCTAATGCTTGCTAAATAACACGAAGCAGGAATTTGCTACAAAAACCAATGAAATATGAGGCAACATTAAGAACCCATTTAAGAAAATCTGAGAAACATATGATAGATGCCATAGCAAGTCTAAGATTAGCTCAAACTTTTCCATGATCTAGGTCCAACAACAGCTAACAACAACAACAAAAAAGCCTTTATCCCAAAAAATTTGGGTCAACTATTTGAATCATTTTCTT
Source organism: Iris macrosiphon (assembly GCA_036927795.1). Taxonomy (NCBI): domain Eukaryota; kingdom Viridiplantae; phylum Streptophyta; class Magnoliopsida; order Asparagales; family Iridaceae; genus Iris; species Iris macrosiphon. The sequence continues at coordinate 7,444,424 of JAYESA010000020.1, read as the reverse complement.
CCATTTCAGCTCTCATAAGGGACATGTTATTTGCAACGCTACCATAAAACATATCCTTCTTTAAAACCTCAATCCATGTTCATCCAGGCCTACCTCTAGTCCTAGCAGCTCTTTTACTACTATTTTATTGCTCCTCCTTATTGGAGTATCTACTTGTCTACATTGCATGTCCAAACCACCTAATAACAGCTAAGTAATATGTACTAAATAATTTGTAACAAAACCCTACATAAATTGAGAGTAATGTTAAAAACCAATTAAATAAAATCTGATAAACATATTTTAGATGTCAGCAAGTCCAAAATTAGCTCAAACTTTTCCATGATCTAACGCCAATAACAGCTAAATAACATGAAACAAGAATTTGCTACAAAACCCTATGTAAATTTCAGACAATATTGAAAACCATTAAAGAAAATCCGATAAACATATCATAGATGTCGTAGTAAGTCTAAAAATTACCTCAAATTTTCAATGATCCAACTCTAACAACAGCTATGTAATATGAAACATAAAATCCTAGCAATCTTTTATGAAATATGAGAACATTAAAAACATGTCATCTCAAGTTAAAGAGTTATGTCAAAATTTCCATGATCTGAACTCTAACTAGCATGAAACAATAATTTACTACAGAACCCTATGAAATTTGAGACAATATTAAAAACCCATTACAGATATTCTGATTAATATGCTATAGATGTTAAAGTTATCTCAAAATCTCCATGATCTAACTCCAGTAACATTTAAACAACACGAAACAGGAATTTTCTACAAAACCCCTATGAAATTTGAGACAATACTGGAAACCCATTTCTCAATTTAAATTTGACGGAAACCCCACATCCAATTTCTCAAGAAACTGACAAATAATAGGAGCAAAGACGAAAAATTGACATACCTAGAAAATGAATTTATGCACGGAGAAATGGAGGAGAGAGGGGGTCTGTAGAGGAGAGGAGGGGTGATGGTGGAAGTGGCGAGGAACGAAGAAGAGGAGAGTATAGAATTCATGTGTACTCTCTTCTTCTTCTTTCTTCTTCTTCCTCCTCCTCCTTATTCTAAGTCACAAGAAGAAGAAGAAGAAGAAGAAGAAGAAGGATATTCTTCATTCTATAGAACGGCCGAATGGTGGGGATACGGCCAAGTACTTGTGTTAGAACTTTGCAAAACTTTAATTTTCTTTCGGGTTTTTTCAAATAAGTAATAAATTTATATATAATTGCAAGAAAATGGAGGAATTTGTTGAAATTACAGGAGGAAGAGAACTCGCCAACTGAGTTGGCGGTGTCCAGAGTTCGAGAAGAACTCGCCAACTCAGTTGGCGGGCGGGCTCTGGACAAGCTCGCCAACTCGGTTGACGGGCCCCTCTTCCCCTATCTCTCGGATTCTCTTCCGCCTCGGAGACCCCCCGACCTCTCCTCTTCTCCTCGGAGACCTCTCTCCTTCTCCTCGGAGACCCCCCCCCCCCCCCCCCCCTCCTCCCCTCAACTTCCCCCCCTCCCCTCCCTATAAATAAACCCCAACTCCTCCTACTCCTCCTCCTCCTCCTCCTCACAACACTCCTCCTCATAGCAATCCCCCTTCTTCCTATAATATTTTTTTTGTAGATGGCTAACCAAAATGACGGTCGTATTCCTGGTGGACCGACTACCCAGCTTATTATTAAGCAACGTGAAGACCACATATCTAGTCGGATATTTACTGACGAGGTAATTTTTTAAATTATAAGTTTTCAAGTTAAGTAATTTACACACAAAATATAATGCATATATTTTTTATAGTTATACGAACATGATCTTGGTTTACGAATCCGGATCCATGTACATTGGCGGACAAAAAAAAATTATCGTACGTGGGAGCTAAATTATGTCCAAAAGGCTTTGGTGGAATCCTTTGGATTCCACTATATAGATCGTGTTAGATATTTAATCCACGATCTTCATTTAGTTGTAAGTCTTGCGGAGCGTTGGTGGCCTGAACGCAACACTTCTCAACTCCTATTCGGCGAGATGACGATCACCCTATTTGATGTGGCAAATCGACGACTTTCATCGTTTACACCAATTAGCCAATCGTACAAAATTATGTTCTCGGCTTTAATTATATCAAACACACTCTCTGCATCCGTTTCATTATATGATCTAGCAAGCGAGTCTAACAAGTGTTGAAATACTAGTTCTTTGGTAACTTTTTTCATATTTTGTTTTAAATGCTGAATACAAAAAAAATGAGGAGATACAGAAAAAATTGCACAAACATCATTTATTAATCTTTTTTGTTTGTCAGATATAAATAAAATTGTACTCCAATCATTAAAACAACTTTCAAAAGATATTTTAAGATAATTTAAAAACCAAGAACAAGAATCACTATTCTCACCTTCAGCAACAGCATAAGCTATAGGATATAATTGATAGTTAGGATCGTGAGCACAAGCAATAAATAAGATACCTTGATATTTAGACGAAAGAAATGTAGCATCAGTACTAATAACCGATAAACAACCCCTTAAAAATCCATCAATATATGACTTAAAACAAATAAAAATTCGTTGAAAGCTATTATTTTCGGCAGTTTTAATAAAAAAGTACTACCTGGATTCGTCTCCATAATTCTATAACAATACTCCTCAAGACTAGCGTATGCCTCATCATAACTACCATTAATTTCAGCTAATGCTGTCTCTCGGGCTCTCCATGCTTTGGAATAACTAACTTGTATACGGTGCTCCCTATATATATCTTTAACAATTTGTGATGGACTATATGACTGGTTATCTCTAATAATGTCAATTATCATGGTCTTAATCCATGCAGCGGTAGCTAGTCGATGACGTCCTGTACTAAGTCTCCCTAAACAAGAATGACGATTTTCTAATGTACTAACTTTAACTATATCGCCATTTCCAATAGATTTGACATATACTCTCCAATTACAATTCGGTTGATCACAACTATATATAATTCCACGAGCATTATTCATAACACTAGCTGAACAACAAAAATTATATTTAATTGCTAAATTACTTATAAAGCTTCTAAAGTGAGAACGACTAGGAAATGATTGTCCCTTAAATACTTCATCAGTGATAGCTTTTACAACATCATCATCTACCGTATAATCTACATTTTCAACTAAATTATCACTATTTTCATCGTCGTTGTCACTATCATCATCATGGTTAGATTCATCTGATGAATGACCTTCTTGGAAAAATAAAATAATTTATTGAGAAGAACTAGCACCCGAACTAACATGCTGATATTCAGAAAAATATTTATTATTTTTATTATCTAATGTTGCTGCTACTTTAATAACATATATTTTTATATACCGTGATTGTGAATTAATCTCAAGAATATAATTCCATGCATCTTCACTATCTATCAAAAAATAATTAGAACCAAAAATAGACTTCAGATTAAAATCATAATGAATAGAACAACGTTCAATAATATGATTACGTATATTTTCAAAACTAATATTCGGATAAGTTAAAAAAATTATACTTTCCCCTCCTTCGTAATTTAACCCATTTACTTTACCGCCGTGCGAGCATACAATTCTTACGCTACGATCCATGACGATTGAGAACTTTTGCTACAAGAAACTCAGATGAACTTTACCTGCTGGCAGAACTTTGACTGAACCTTTGCTAGCGGCAGAGAAAGTGCTGGAAACTTTGCTAGAGGGAAGAGAGGGAACAGAGTGAGAGTGTTGGATGATTTGGTTGAGATAGAAAATATATAGAGTGAGGGTGTTGAATGTAATAGCCGTTGTGCAACGGCTATAATCCTTCCCCCAATCCTCAACGGACCCTCACTCACCAAGTAAGTTGGCGGGCACAGATCAACGGACCCTCATCCGCCAAGTAAGTTGGCGGGCACAGCCTCCAACTCACCCTTCCTCGCCAACACAGTTGGCGGGTGGTACCTATCTCGCCAACTCAGTTGGCGGGCACTTTCAACCCGCCAACAACCCGCCAACTCAGTTGGCGAGTTCTCCCCGTCCCTGTAATTTCACTAAACCCCTTCCTTTTCTTGCAATTATATATAAATTTATTACTTTATTTGAAAAAAATCGATTTTCTTTTGCCGACTTTATAAACCCCTTTCTTTTGTTTGGGATATTTTTCATTTGATTTGGACTTCGATTGAAGCTTCTTCCCAATTTTGTCTTATAGTTGTGAATTAGAAAAGTTCAGATTGAGCAAAAGAAAAAAATAATAAGCAAGAAGATATTTTCAAAAGACACAATAAACATCTCCGAATATGACGTTAACATTAAATAGACCAGAAAATTTAGACTATGTAATAAAGGCACTACAAAAATGACTGAGACTAGTTTAGTATTGGGATAGTTTAGTTAGAAAAAAAAAATTACTCAGGCCAAATTTTACTATAGTTGGCCACCCTCTTCACATCCCTCCTCCTGCTCCCTCACCCCCCCCCCCCCCCACACACACACACACACACACACACACAACACACACAAATTTTCATTTTTTCTAATTTATTTAAAAGAAAAATTCCTACAACAAATTTTATGTAAATAGACTCTTATTCATATATAACTTTAAGATGTAATAACCAGACTTATCGTTGTAAGTGACGACGTCCTCTAATATTTTTTTTTTATATCAAACTAAGAAAAGAAAACGATGACTAGCATTAAGGTGTTTAGCGGAATGATGAAGGACATATTCTAGCAGAAATTTAGGAGGATAACACACTAAATTTTCAAATTTTAGAATTATAAAATGTTACATTAGAATTTTCGAAGGTTTTAGAAGTATTTTTTAGAAGTGAAGGATAGCTGTGAACGCATAGTAATGTTATTGTAATTTTGAGGTTATATTCAACTAGTATATATGTACTTACACGTATCTTGGAGTGGATGATGTTGATGAGTTAGTTTGACTCTGTCGCTTTTAATTATATGGGTTAAGGATTCAACCCTTCGAATTCTATGGTAATAGCTTAGAAGACTTAGTAAGTAGTATGAGTCCTTCGATTTCTGTAATATGTTATTGCATCTCTTAAATGGTTGTCAGTAAATTTATTGTAGATATTTTTTTTAATTAGTAAATATATAATAACTTGAAGGATATTTTTGGAGAAAAATTTTATTACTGTAAAGTCGACTTTCCATATTATAAAGTAGAATAGACATCTATTCGTCTTTGCTCAAAACTTTGTTATCTATAATTGTCTTTTTCTTACTGCTTAGACAAAAAGTCCTAATTGTGATCGACAAAAAACGTCACAATCTAGATTTGGGCTGCACCAAAGATGGTTTTATCCGAAGATAGGAGTCTTTCATACGAGAATTCACCTCTGAAACTCGAAAGACAGTCTTATCCTACGCCCGCAACTACCTTTGATCCATCCTTCAGTTACATCCATGTTGTTCAGAACAATCAAATTTGCTATTATTGGTACGGTTTGAGATTATTACCTAATACATGTTGATCCATAAATCTTTTTTTATCCCTTGGTGTATATACACGGTCCCATTACATATTGAAATCTGCAAAAGTTTTGCTGCAAAATAAAGACTTCAGACTGTTTATTTGAAGATGCAAAATAACTTTGTGTTCCATTTCTGGATAGTACTGTTGGATTGTATCTCGTTTCCGATTGAGTCATCAAAAAAAAACAAACAATGGAATTGATAATTTAGTCTCATATCGAATAGGAGATGGGATCATGAGACGTAGATAATAGAAATTCTCTTTTAAAACATATGAGCCCAATCTAATATCATATATCATGAACCAACTCCGATTCGAGGTACACCACGTTACTAACAACTACAACCCCTTTACTTTCAAAAATGTCAAGTTGGAGATCCCTCACTTTGGTGAAAAAGTTGTTTCTAGTCTTTGACTTTGGCTTTGTTTGAAATCCCAATGTGGAAAACTCAATTTGTAGACAACACAACCATCAAACTTTGGCGTTGTTTGGACATCCCTCAACAGGGATTCCACGTTCCACTGGTGTCCAGTATTAATTCTTAAGAACCAAAACTCTTAGAGAGTGATCCAACTTTTATTGAATATAACAAATTGGCTTTAAATAGCGTTGCAGCACAAGCATAAAATATATATGAAGTCCACTTTTAACAACATATTACTTACGTGGTGATTGGCTAAAGAATAAGAAAAGGTCACTCCCTAAACAACAGGAAATCCTAACAACTTAAACAAGATGCAAGTAATTCTCTGTCGATCGCCTCTCGATCGCCTTCTCACAAAAGAATCCTCTTCAGCAGTGCCATCTTAAAAATGGTGAAGTACTGCAGGTTTAAGTTCTTGTGCCTTGTTTTCTTTGTATCCATATCATTATTTCGCGACACAGTACGTTCGCATGCTCTCATAGCCATTCCTGGAATCTGCGAGTCCAAGTTTGAGAACCATGGCTATCACTGCGAGGAACACACTGTATGTAATTAATTACTAGCGCGCTAGCTCTTCTTGAACTGATTCAAAATCTTCAAATATATATCAATGAATCTTCTTCCTATAGCTTAATAAATGCCAACTGTACGTTATTGAAACTCTGATGACATGATGTAGGTGACAACCGAAGATGGATACATTCTTAGCTTGCAGAGAATAACCCACGGTCGACGCAAGGCCGCCGGTGCAACGAAAAGATCAGCCCAGAAGAAGACTCCGGTACTGCTGCAGCACGGGGTCTTCGCGGTACGAATTCGATTTTTTTTCTTTTATGTCCTTTCTATCGGATTAGGAACTAAGTTTAATCGTATTCAAAGTCCTCCATCGTAACCAATAGGCCACGACCCCACGGACTCGACTGGTTTATATGCACAATTAAATAAGGATCGTTACATACATGCAACTTATATTAGCTACTATATATGTTATATATATTTGTGGTTGTTGTGCATGCATGCAGGATGGTGTTGTATGGCTTCTAAATTCTCCGAAGGACTCCTTAGGCTACATCTTGGCTGACAGAGGCTACGACGTCTGGATCGCCAACGGTCGTGGGACTCTCTACAGCCGGCGCCACACCAAATCCTCGCCCCACGTAGAGTTCATACCCCTTGTTTTGATTTCATGATATCAAGGTTCGCAGTATCGGCATCGGAACTGATATCCGACCGTTCCTACGAGTATCGGTATCTCAACAGTATCGGTGGTTTCAGATCGGAATATCGGATATTTGGAAAGAAAATAATTATTAACATTTTAGAAAATATAATTAAAACATTTGAGCATAGTTTTAAATATTCCAAGTGTTTGTTTCTTAGTAATTCTGAAAAATAGTAGTCACCATTGCCGACCGGTTTACATTCAATATATAAGTTTTCGTCTTTTACACACTTTTACAACCTTATTATACTTTTACACCTTTGTTGATTGGTCTTTTTCATTCAATATTTTTTTACCGAATTGACCATAAAAAGATACTTCCAATGTCAGTATCGGTCAATATCGGATAACGGTCGGGATGAGATCGAGGCATGCCAAACCGTATCGGTATTGGCCATATTGGATCGGTATCGACCGTATCAGATCGGTACCGGCCGATACGACGTATATATTTATGATGTCCGGCACTTGTAATCTTGAATTGTTGTTCCTGAAGCAGGAATACTGGAATTGGTCTTGGGATGAACTCGTAGCGTATGATCTTCCAGCTATTTATGAGTATGTGTACAACCATTCAGGTCGGCAAAAGATTCACTATATCGGGCATTCTTTAGTAAGTTATTCACTATATCCGGTGACCCCCACTTCTGTCCACTTCTCGAATTTTTTTGAAAAAGTGAGAAATAACCAAAAGAGGAATGGAGTTCAGCGAACCAAACACTTCCTTACTGCATATGTATCAAAATTTATGTACTATACTGACAAATATCACTGATGTGATGAACTCTGTGTCTCTGTCAGGGGACTCTGATGGCTGTTGCATCCTTCTGCCAGATGAAATTAGTGAACATGACAAGGTCCGCAGTTTTGCTATGCCCCATAGCGTACCTGAACCGAGCAAAATCTCCACTGGCACGAATCGGAGCCGATGCATATTTCGCAGAAGTAACTAATATATATATATATATATATATATGTGGTTGAATTATGTTGTGATTCTAACGGTTTTGATCGAACCTTTAATTCCATATCACCATTCACAGTTTCTAATCTGAGTTTAGCGTTAATTTGCAGACATACTATGCTTTAGGCTTTGACGAGTTTAATCCAACCACGTAAGCTTTCTACACTTGTCAACATTTTTTTTCCCCACTTAATATCACTACACATTAGATCGATAAATTCCAAAATTTTCTTGCAGGATAAGAATTGTCATATTTTTTGAACGAAATCACTATGCATAAAATATTATTATTATTCCTACAAAGTGTTCTTTTAAACTATCATTCTTTATGTGACAGTCAACACATCAAAAAATTATTGTATAGGCCGGATGCAGTGCACCATTTCTCTACCCAATCGTTGGATTGCATAGGGATATGTGCATGCATGGTAATCTAACAGTTGGCATGGAAAGGGTGAACTGTGCCCGGCACGTCCAATAATCTCTCCAACGTGGTGGCTAATGTGGCAGCTGACATGACAAATTTTAAAATTAAAAATAGCAATTGATACTAATATTAAAATTATATTTAAAAAATTAACATTAATATTAACATTAAAAGTTTTGGGTGATTAATTTTTTAGGTTAAAATTTGTCATCTCACATGTCATGTTAGATGTCACATAATGCTATTTAGCATATCACGTCAGATGCCACATAAAAAGTGGTCGTTTAGAGAAATTGTTTAGAGAGATTATACAGCATTACCCTTTTGGAATGTACTATACTAGTAACGTGCACGTACATTACACGCACATAAATAAATTATTGAAAATAAATAAATATAAATTTATTATAAATATTGTGGTTTATGGGATTTGAACTCTGCTAACAAAAAAAAAATATCTCTCATCTCAACTATTTTGAGTTAAAATTATTTAATTATATGTAAATCATAAAAAATAATTAATTAATTAATTAATATATTTTTACATAATTAATGAAGTATTTGTAAACTGTTTAGACGGCTCAAGTAGGGATATCTATTCAAATGCGAAGATAAAATTTTGATTTATTGGCAGAGAACCTGTACTTGAGCTGATCAAACAAATCTGCAAAATACCAGGCACACATTGTTCCGATCTGTTGTCATCTTTCACAGGTTTGACTCTTTTGTTCAGCATTAGCAAACCTCATTTACAACTTCTTGAAATTAATCCATCTCCAAATCTACTAACCTTCTGCTCTCAATGTCAAAAAAAAAAAAAAACAGGAAAAAATTGTTGTCTTAATACCACCTCTACCCAAGTTTTCCTGGAACACTTGCAATCGGCATCGACCAAGAACTTGATTCACTTGTCTCAAAGTAAGTCCCAAAAAAAGAAGAAGAAAATTGTGCTATATAGAGGATAAAATTACGTCCAGAACAATAAAGTTTCGTAAATTGCAAGAAAGAACAACGAAATACTTTCTTTTTTTTTAAGGATGTTTGGTTGTCCTTTTCGAAAATTTTATTACTTTGGACACATTTTGATGGTAGTTGTATGTATATATGGCCATATATATTCTGTTATAGTATCTGCTATATAGGTGCTAATATGAGAGAGAGTTACTGTTTGTGGTGGAGTAGCAGTGGTTCGAAGGGGAACGATAGCAAAGTTCGACTACAACAAGTACGAGGAGAACATGAAGCACTATGGGCAGAGCTATCCCCCTTCCTACAACATATCGGCTCTTCCTGCACATGAGCTCCCTCTCCTCCTCGGTCATGGCGGTGAAGACGGGCTTTCCGACGTGGAGGATGTCCGGCGCCTGCTGGCTAAACTCAGACTGCGCAAACGGGACAAGTTGGAAGTTCTGTACCGGCCGGAATATGCTCATGCCGATTTCATCATGGCGACTAACGCTAGAAAACTCGTCTACGACCCCGTCGTTCGCTTCCTCAACTCTCATTGATTAATCACGTTCCCTATTTTGTTGCATCTTAAATTTCATTTCTAGGATATGATGATATATTAGATTTGAGTTCTTTTTTATATATAAGAATATTGTACTTGCTTATGAAGCCAAACCATTAATTAGCTAGATTAGATTTGAATTCAATCTCCCAGTATGACTGGACTTGTTTATCAAGCTAGATCGATAAAATAAGAGTTTTGTTTTATTTTGTTTTTATTTTTTTATACGTACGGAATATTGTGTACGCTGCGTTGCGTGTCGTCTGGACCTATTGTCCCACGGAAAATATTTTTTATACATTTTGTGTGTTGGAAAATTAACTATATATTTGTTTAAACATTAAAGAAATAGTTTTTTTTGTATCGAAAGATGTTATCAACATTCAATAAATTAATTTTCCAACACAATATTTTTATTTTTTATATATTGGATCTTGATGACATTTTTCAATAAGAAAAACAGTTTCTTTAATGTTTATTAGGTGTTGATGTCAATTTCCAAGACAAAAAGAATCCATAAAATAAAGGTTGAAGGCCTCCAATGTAAAGAGGGTATATTTAAGCATTGTAGAGAAAGCGATAATACTACTGTGGAATGAGAAATTTGAAAAGAAAAGGAGCAAATTGTAAAATCAGCAGAGAACTATGAGTTACTGTGAAAGAAAAATAAAATTGTAAGCACGGTTACAAGCAGATGTTTGGCCTGTTACTAAAGTAATTTTGAGCAAGAATGTGAGCACGAAGGACGTGATCGGTGCTAATGTCTGGAGGAGGAGGAGGAGGGTGCAGGAAGAGATCATCGCAGCATACAGCAGCAGCACGAGGAGTAGGTGAATCCATATGAACAAGCAGCTCTTTCTCGCGTTCTTTGCTCTTCTTCTTGCTACTTAAACCAACCTTCTTCTTCAGCGCTGCAGCATACTTCTTCAGCTTCAGCTTACCCATCGTTTTGGCTTATGTGATTGTAGTATTGGTGAGAGAGAGAGAGAGAGAGAGAGAGAGAGATGAGGTGGTGTAACGTTTATAACCTTGGTGTGGAGAAGTGGGTTTTGGGGTGGTTAGAGAGAGAGAGAGAGAGAGAGAGAGAGGTGTTCACAAGTAACACATGAGCCTTGGTTGTCTGCATGCAGCAAGAGCCCGCTACGTTTCTCAAACTCGACTTCTCGAAGGCTTTGAATGACGTCTGTAGGAGAGAGGGGTGGATCGCACCTGCAGATCATACCGGCCCACTTGTCAGCGTCAGCGTGACACTAAAGGCCAAAAGAAACGATTAAGTGGCTGGTGATCGAGCGAGTACGTATTGATGGCAAAACTTTGAGTAATGATTTTCGTACCTTCAAAATACTCTTTCAATTTTTATTTTTTTTATGTTACGGTGGCTTACGTGAAATGCTAAATAGTATTATGTAGCAGCTGATAAGTCACATTTTAATTCAATAAATTAATTATCAAATATTTTTATATTAATTTTATTTTTATTTTTAAATTTATAATTTATTATGTCAGTTGCTTGGAGGCACAAATAAGTATTATTTAAAAACTTTAAGTGGACAGATGAAAATTTTATGATGTGAAAGTGATGGTCAAACGAAATCAGTCTATCATGTGGCTGGTGACTGAGCAAAGTATTGACAGCAAAACTGTGTGGAAGTTCATACCCAAGTTAGATCAACAGACATTTTATATAGATATGAAATGAAATGAAATGATAGGCAAACGAGATCAGTCGGAAGCCAAAAGAAACGAAGACGAATACACTGAAAATTTTGGCATAGGAAAACAAATTATTAATATTTTAAAAAGTATAATTTATAGATTTTGATATAATTTTAAATATTTCTGGTGTTATTTTTTAGCAATTTTGAAATTGAATAAAATGCTATTGGTTTACATTCGATAGATAAGATTTTTTTATTTTTATTTTACAATTTTACTATGCATTTATACTTTTATATCTTTACTAATTGTTCTTTTTGTTCAATTTTTTTACGGAGTTGACCGGGAAAAAAATTCTTAATGTCGATATCCGGACCGGTATCGGTTAGTATCGAATATCGGATCCGAACATGCCAAATCATGTCGGTATCGACCGATAATGTGAACTATGCTTTTAAGCATACTTCTCAACACCATGAAATGTAGGCAAAAAAGAATTTAAGGAAAAAAATAGAGCCCAATTACATTTCTGCATATTATCCAAATGGCTGTTAGCAGCTTATATTATGAGCCTAGTGACATGAATACAGTGGCATCCGCATTGTCCACCACCTTTCTATATGATTCAACACGAAGGAACTACATGCTCGATGATGATCCCATTTCTAATATTTACAGTAAACCAGAAAGCTCTCAAGAAAAAAAAGGGTTCACCTTGTAATGGGGCATCATCTAGAGAAAAGTCGGGAAGTGCTTGGTATCTGCAGTGCTACATGGACCGTGGGCTGAAATCGAAATTGCAGGCCACGTGTCCGGTTCTGATTGGTGGTTTTTATTTATTTTTGTCTATGTTAGTGGGGGATGACGTAATTGGATTTGCTCTGGCCAATAGAAAGATGACACGTGATGAAACGATTTGACAATGTTAGTATTTTTGAGTCGAACAATCTCCTTTTCAGAAACTGCCATCTATTTGGCTTCGTCTAGCCCAGCTCCTCCTTTCGGAATTTTCTGTTATAAAACCACAACCCCTCAAAAAAAAATACTCTGCAATATAAGGGGCTGATCCAGCATAGGGGTAGGTGGGCTCATGCCCACCTCTCAAAAAAAATTTTACTTTTTTTTCTTATGTTTTTTCTCATTTTTTTTTTTTTACATAGGCTAATCCGTCTCTAGTCCATCTGAATCCGATGTAGTCCATTCCAGCTGTAGTTTTTTAATCCGCCTCTCTGCGCAAGATGATATGATTTAGCGTCATATACAACATACTATTGTCGGTGCTGCAATTTAGGTTAGACTTGACCACAAACTCGTATCCTAAAAAGTGAGAGTTGGTTATAACATCGACTGCTACTATGAGAAAATCAAGAATGGAAGAATAGTGTTAGGTTTTAGAAGTGAGGCTGATGATGGCAAGATAAAGGATTTGGGAGGTTAAACCAAGGACGAAAATGTCTACTAATTATGTCAACCCTTTGATTGGATTAATAAACCAAAGCTAAAAGAACTCATGAGTCTATTTATCCATGACTTATGTGATTCAAAATATTTTAGTAAAAATAGGCATAATTTGGGGGACTTATGTGCACATACAAACCATACATGTTTTTGCCCTGCAATTTTGTTTATTCAAATATATATATATGACTAAGAAAAAATTCCAAAAAAAAAAAATTGAAAAAAATCAAAATTTTGGACCGGGCTACAGCCCATTTGGTCCTTTGTGTAACTCGGCTTTTGACTGGAGATCTGAAATTTTGTACGGGCCAGCCCACCGAACATCAAAATATAACGAAGTCATAATTAACTTGAAGAAAAATGTGCATAGTTAGACAACCAAATTTTATCCATAACTTATTTATTGCCGGAGACAGCCTTAAATAACTTAAACCGTATATATTTATGTTTTTAGCTAACCATATTCCAAAACAGCTTATATATTCTTGTACGAAAGGGCTCAACTAACAAATATAATATTTTAATAAATATATATAAAATAAAAATTACTTAACCAGGGTTGGAGTACATATATTGTGTGTAGTGTCAGTATAAAAAAAAAAAAAAAAATTGGCACAGAAAGAGAGAGGTTACGACGATTTTAAATCAGTATAAAAATTTGAATTAATAGATGATTAAATAACATTTTCTATTTTTAGGTAATTAAGTAATACACAAAATATAGTGATACATATGATATTTTTATTATTTACTAGTAGAGATGTAAAAGTGGTTCTCAAATTCATTTCTCTTGTAGAAGCTTATAGTTGAAGTCGTAAGATGTTGTGTTCATTTGCAACCCTACGAGTATCATTACATACATGTGATATTATCTATAATATTATATAATATGAAAAGTTAAAACTTTAGCATAATTTTTAAAAAATATATACTTTACCTATATTTATTTATTAAAATTAATATGAATATTAGAATAATTACATATAAAAATAGTAAAAAAATAATATACTATTATTTTCTCTTTCCAAATAATTTGAGATATGTACAATGCATGTACATATATACCACTGCTTATTAAAGCCAATAATTACATTTTATTATTACATGTTATTATTACGAAGCTTAATATAAACTAAATAAGATTGTATACTTCCCTGTTGGATTTTAATCAAACCAACTTTGTCCTAGCTGATATTGTGGAAAAATTTAATTTGAACAGAAAGAGATAATATATTTATATATTTATAAAATTAAATTATTTTTTGGTGAAAGAGCACTAAATGGCTGGAGTCAACAAACCCAAAATTTTATATATTTATTTTCATATAAGTCATCACATACCTCACTCCCATCCAACCCTGCTCATTTCAACCGACCCAAAATCGAATCTCTGGTTCCGTTCTTGCCACCAACTAAAACTCTAATTTAAAAGTTTTTCTTGTGCCCCCACGCTTCTTCCGAAGGCCAAAACCAAGGGCAAAACAGAGTTTTCCTCCACTACATCCCAAAAGAGAAAAAGAAAAAGGAAAAAAAAATAGTTACAATGCCAACAGAGTTCCCCAACCTTCGGATTTATAACATGTCATTTGTTTTACGTGTTTGTGTGACTCGTGGATCGATGATTACAAAATAATCCCACCAAATCAAATCAAATCAAATCAAACCAAATTAAATTTTGACTCTTCGCCTCTATTAAGGTCGGGTGATAAACTGATTTTTAGTTTGTTATAGCTTCGATCCATATTCATATTTTCCTTTGGTATATTTTACTCGTGACAATAATTTCGCAGCAATGATCGTCAATATATATATATATATATATATATATATATATAATTTCAAAATTATATTTTCCCACCTCGCTTCTCTTAGCTCCTCTCTTCTACTCTTCCACGGTTGCAAGTTTGGAAGAGTCTCAGTTGCAAGAGACACGAGACAAAGAAAAAAGAAAAAAATTGGAAGAGAATTCGACTGTTGATCGTCATTCGTTCACGAAAAATTATTGGGTGTGTCAAACGCACTACATCTTTTACATGTCAATCATTGGAGATGTGTGCAAGAATATATCCATATGCAATCTAACGATCAAAAAGAAGAAGGATATACTGTGTCCGGTTCATACAATAAATTTTTTGAAAAAAATTGAGTTATATTTCATCTTATTTAACCATATTTAAGACTTTATTATAATGCACAATACATTCCACTTCCGTCAAAAACTAACTGTCAACTCCGTAGGCTGTTAATTTTTGACCGAAATACGCCTAACAAATCACCATTATTATCATTTCGCTCTCAGCTTGAAAAGAGGAAAAGGATATTTCGATTAAAAATTATCGCCGTTAGTTTTTAGTAAATGTAAAAATATTATACATTATGATAAAACAGTGAAATACATCTTGAATATAATTAAATAAGATGAAATGTATATATAACTGACGCAGCTGACAGAGGGCTATGCCTTTCTCGGTGCTCGAGGGGGTCGTGTCGCGCACCTGCTACAGCATAGCAGGGACTCAAATCTCCATCTCTCTCCACCCACTGTTCATATACTCGATATCTACTAATTTTGTACCTATAAATTATTTTATTTATTCATTTGGCCCATGCTCTTTTGCAAATACTATTCCACCCACCAATACAATTTCATTATTAACATTGTTTACTTTACAAAATTAATTGTTTTATAAGTTTGACAAAAAATGTAGCGCACGCTCAGTTGCAGCTGATTTTTATCAATGTTTTTGTTTTCTCTTTTCTTTCTAAATAGATATTTGCATGATAATTCTTTTTTTTTGAATTAAGTATATTTTCTAGACCGTGAATATTTATTTTAGTTATAAATATGTAATCATTAGTGGTTAGTGAGTATATATATATATATATATATATATATGTGTGTGTGTGTGTGTGTGTGTGTGGGGTGTGTGTGTGTGTGAGAGAGAGAGAGAGAGAGAGAGAGAGTGTGTGAGTGAGTGAGTGAGTGAGTGGAGATATTTGGAGCTTTTTATATAGTTTAAATTTCAGAAATTTTACTGTAACGAAATAAAATTATATTAAATTAATATAAACGAAACAAGTTAGCTAAAATTAAATTAAAGACAGAGCCTGCCAATTCAGGTGGCAGAAAATACAACAAACCGAACACGTAGACAAAAAAAATCAAAGTGGACCCCACAAGTCCAATTTCTGCCAACATTGTTGGCCGAAATTGTGCTTGCTATGTTGGCAGAAATTGGCTGTGGGGGGCCACGGGTTGGTTTGGGTGGTTTTGTTTGGTTGGTTTAGTTTGTTTTATTAGTTTTTTTAATTAGTTATGTTTTTATTTTTTTATTTTTTTTATTTAGTTTTGTTTTAGATTTTGATTTTTTTATTTAGTTTAGTTTTGGATTTTTGTTTGATTTTTATATTGGGTTTAAAATTTGAAATTTTGTTTGGTTTGATTTTTATTTTGGTTTGAAATTTGATCTGGGTCTATGGATTGATGTTGGTTCAGGAGTTGGTTTTGGTTTATGTCCACTGGCTATTGTTTCGGTTTGGTTTTAAGTGAAAGGGGGTAATGTTTTTCGGTTTGGTTTAACCAGGAAGAGACAAGAAAGACTACACAATAAAAATACTGAGAGACAAGAGACTTGAGAGAAAAAAATAGGAAAAAATTTGACAAGAAAAAAGAAGAAGAGACATGTCTCGTGGAGGGAGGAAGTAAATGAGAAGAGTAATGAAAAACAGAGAAGAAGTTGGTGGGAGGTGTGAGCTATAAGAAGATAAGGAGGAAGAAGAACAGAATGCACTAAGATCATTTACAGCATTCCTTGTGAGCACATAGCAGCAATTAGAGCAGCCTTCATTTTTTCTCATTTGCAAGTGGACACAGCAGTCTTTGTGAGCACACACAATCCTTATTGTTGAAGGTCTTTATTTTATTCTTCTTCATTTATACTCTTATTTGTATATGCAATAATTTTATGTTAGTTTTTATTTTTTAAATGCTAGGTTACTATTGTTTATTTAGTGAATTTAAGTTATGTAATGTTCAAAATGGCGGACAGTCAAAATATGTGTTTCGACAACCATAATTGCGCAGATGGACAGCCAAAACGACGGACGTATTCCTGGAGGGCCTACTACGGATTTAATAATCCAGCAACGTGTGAAACATATATCTAGTTTGGTATTTTATGCGAAGGTACAATAAAATTTAATTATGTAAATCAATATGAATGATATTTGTCTACTAATAACATCGTCTATGTTTTTCATATATAGCAATACGATTATACTAATGATGAACGGTGCCGAGAGCATGCCTTGTGGCGTCACGATAGCAGACTTGGGTATTGGAGATTGAGCGACCACCATGTAGCACTGTTGAAAATATTTTGCTTTTATTATGTTGACAAGATACATTTTATGCAACACGATAGAGACTTAATCTTCAGTTTAGTTGAGCGTTGGTGGCCCGGACGAAATACCTTCCAGCTACCATTCGGAGAGATGAGTATTATTCTAGCAGATGTGGCAAATATTTTAGGTTTATCTATTACGGGTGAACCTATAATATTTGATAAATTAATTTTTGCCGACACTATGATTGCGAAGTAGCTAGGTGCGGAGGCGCCGCGTATTAAACGTAGTAAAAAATTTATGACGTTTACGTGGCTCCGTCACAACTTTTTGCACCTAGATCGTATTGGTGATCAAGTTATCTCAGTGGATGAGGATCGAGTAAGTATACATTTTTTTTCAACTTATGTTATTATTTACGTAATATATTTTTAATTTAATTTAACGCATATAATTTTTTCATCATTTGTTCAGGTCATTGCTTGTACCAGAGCCTACTTGCTAGGTTTATTAAGCGGAATGTTGTTTTCAGACTCATCAAATTTAGTTGATTTACGTTTTCTACCTTTTTTGGTAGACTTGGCCGCACCTACGCTTGGGGAGCGTCAGTGTTGGCATATTTATATAGTTCTATGACAGATTTTCTACAATTTGAAGACATTAATGCAACGAAGGTAAATTTAAGTGGTTGCGCGACATTAATACATGTATGAAAATATGACCACTTATATCATATGAAAAGTTTTACTTAATTCTATTTACATTGAAAATATATGCACTTATATCATATGCTCGTATTTTCTAGGTTTGGTCCTACGAGCACTTTCATATTGGTATGCCAGTCTCCCGCATTAATACCGACGTTGGTGTCTTCCCGTCAGCTTCACGGTAGACTGCGGATGCAGCAGATCCGGCACACTGTGAACATGCGGTTATCTCTTTATACCGGGTCGAATTTGATACACTGAAGTATAACGAGGTAAAATTTCTGTATTATTATTTTATAAAGCCATTATGACCATTATCTTATAATTTTTTGTCATAAAATAGGT
This sequence comes from Iris macrosiphon, assembly GCA_036927795.1. Classification (NCBI taxonomy): domain Eukaryota; kingdom Viridiplantae; phylum Streptophyta; class Magnoliopsida; order Asparagales; family Iridaceae; genus Iris; species Iris macrosiphon. Next base: position 7,425,890 of record JAYESA010000020.1, on the reverse strand, counting down.
GACATACTGTTCGTACCGGCTTGAGCATAATCCTACTGAAATACAAACAACAGCCTATGACCTTAGTGTCCATAGTTGTTTCCTAATATTCGACGGTGAAATCATGTATCATCCAGCTGATCGTGTTATATGACAATTCTGGGTGAAACAAAAGATTTTCGATGAGCTACCATGTTTAAACCGTAGTAGAGGGAGTGCAACTAAAAGAGCAAGCAAAATGCTTCCACAGTGGAATTCTATATTGGAGACATAGCCCGCGGTACAGTCGTCTCAACTAATGGACTTTATAGATGAGGGTAAGTTATTTAAAAAGTTGTACAAAATAAAATTTAAAAATTATATGAAATCATACGCTCATATTTGTTTAAATGGTGTAGCATTAGGTGATATTGCATATATATCTTGGTGGGGAGCTCATCTTATCAGTAACCGATCCTACCGATATGAGGAGTTGCGATTCCAACATCGGGCCGTTGATGATGCTAGTTATCGTGAATGGTATCAACGTGTAATTGAGAATGTACGTATTTTATTGATAAAAATGTTTGTCTCCATAATTTTTTTTCTATGAATTAATTGGATTCTACTTTATATTTCAGCTTCTAAATTTGAATATAGCATGTGAAAATCATCTAGTGAGAGATTCGTCGAGCACAACAGTAAGATTATTTTTGGATGATGTGCAAGCAATTCCGACTCCACCGAACCCTCTGTTACATATTCCACCGGATTATCCTCAAAGTTTGATTAGCCGACGGCGCGGCTAATCACGTCCGCGTAGAAAGTATCCTTATGTTTGGCATATGGATAGCCCGCCTCAACAAGATGACGAGGTCCCTCAGCAGACTGAGCAGGGCACTTCCCAACAGGCTGACCAGGGCACTTCCGAGTGGGCTGACCAGGGCACTTATTGTAACGCTCCGCTCTGCGCCGGCGTTATGTATCAAGATGAGTGGGCAGAACTTCGTTCTCTGATTCTTGCACGCCTTAATAATAACCTGAGTTTTTGCTTGCAATATTTTCTTAAGAGAATGATAGAACCTGCCTTGCATGTTAATGAACGAACTCACCTAGCTTGTCTTTGAAACAAAGTCTGCTTAACGAGAATCCAGAATCGCTTGCTTAGAATGCATGAACATGTTCACTATCGTCTATGCTTCGAGAGAACCATACTGTGCCTGAACGTGTTCAAGTGATAAGTCGGATTGCCCCGCAACAACGATTATATTCTGATGGTTCGTCTCGTCTGCATACTAGAGTTTATTTGATAGTGTTCCATGCATTCGCACTCCGGAAGTTCGGGCACGAGTACGTGGGTACGTCCAGCCTACGCCGCAGAGTCGGCGGTAGTACGCTGTCTAGGTCAATCCATCTAAACTAGTCTAACTCATTCACAATTAACATAGGCAAGATAATAATGGGAATAGAAACTTAAAATTTGCAACTGAAATAAATGTGACAACAATTCAAATGTTTAATACAGTAATTTCAAATGAAATCGGGGACAAACCCGATTAAATAAGATAAGAAACAAAATAAAAGATAGCTACTGCTAGCTACTCTGCAGCAGGGGTCTCCTGGGTGGGTTCTGGCTCCTCATAGGTATCATCTGTACCCTCATAAGGACCATAATAAGTAGGGGCAAGATCCTCATCATCGCCTAAATCAACAGATCCAGTCAGGAAAGGAGCAAAGTACACAGTGCACAACAAGATTAAACTAAACATTTATGACAATTAAATTGAGTATCAGTGTTGAGGAAATTGCATAAAAGAACATCAATATCTCAGAGTTAATGCTGTAAACAGGAATATGAGAAAACAGACATAAATGAGACAGGAAATGAAACTACAACAGTCAGCAAGAAATATAACAAGACCAGAAACTATCTGTGTGAACTTGTGTTTGTTTTAGAATACATAGTTGGCATGTAGGGGTTTATAAGGCTAATCCGGCCGTCACAGACGGCTATTATTCACGAATAATTGAGATCCGGCTGATGGACAGTCGTGTACCAACAGCTATTATTCACGAAAGAGGAAGGGTAAACTACATGCCTTCTAGTATTCTCCCACCCGATATGTAAAACAAGACATGAATTCCAATATTCAAGACATGAAATACAGTATTCTGACACTACGTATAATCAGCAAGGGTACTAGTAGAGCAGGGAATTTAATTATCACAATATAAAGATTAACTTGAAGTGCAGGTACTTGCCTGTTGTTTGGATCTGATTAATTGGATTCTTGGGAGAAAAGTCCAGAGATGAGTCCAAAAGCTGAAACAGACATTACCATCACTCTCAGAAGATGTCAAATAGCTAGAAATGCCTATCCTTGGGTCCAATTTGGAGACAAGGGCAAAAACGGCAGTTTCGGGTCAAAACGGGGTCCGCCGGTGGGCCCGCTTTGCACCGAAAAATGCGTCCGGGTCAAAGGTCTCCAAATTTACCAAACTTAGTGTCAACAGGTCAGGAACGCTGATACGAACCCAACGGAACTTCCAGATTTGGATTCCGATGAGCCGAACACAAAATCGTCCGTCGAGCGGGGCCTGTGGGGCCCACGACACGCGATTTCGTCAACGTTCTCAGAATCGAACCAAACTTGACCCACAGGACCAGCGTATCGCTACGAGTCCGATGGCGCAAGTTTCGCCTCGATCCGACGTGTGTGCACGAAATTAGGGTAAATTGCAGAAAAGCCGGATACGGGGCGATGTCCGCGGATACGCGTTGATTCCGGTGTGCACGCACACCCGAATCAGCTTCCGCGAAGTCTCACACGTCCGTATCGACGAGGCGCACGTATCTGTGAAGACCGTGCGCGACCAAGTCATCCCGTTTGGCGGGGCGTACTCAGTTCCGGGGTGAAACAGGGTCTGGCTTTTCCTGTTTTTGGATCGCGGTGTGCGATCGCCACAGGCCGCGATGCCCCGAACAGTTTGTCCGGACACCGAGAGGGTCATACAGGCTACGCGTAGGAATTTACAGAATCAAAAACGGAGATCAGGGTTGCAAGTTACGAATACCTGAAGGGGACCGAGAAACCAGAGTTTTTCGAGTCCGACACGCGGTTCTGTGTCCTGGACGTGTCCACGTGTCCAGCGGCGTGTCCGGGTGTCCTCGGCTGTGTCCGGTGCTTTGGGGGGCTGGCCGTCGGTCGGCGAGGCCCTGGGTGGTCCGGCGGGGTCGTCGACAGCGGCTAGGGCGGCGCCGAGGGGTCGGCCGGCGGCTCGAGCAGTCGTCGAGCGGCGTCGAGCGGCTGAGGGAGGTGTCTGGAGGTCGGGGAGGAGAGAGGAGCAGGGTGGAGGGGCTCTGGACGGCGGCGCTGTGCTGGGCGGCGCAGGGAGGAGGACGGCGGTCTGGGAGGGAGTCGGCGGCGAGCTAGGGTGGAGTTAGGGTTAGGGTTTGTGGGGGAGGAAGAGGGCGGAGGAGAGGATATATATAGGGGACGAGGCGGGGTGAGGCCGGGGCGTCGTGGCCGCGGGAGAAACGGAGGGGGAGTCGACGGGGGGGGTTCTCCGGCCACGTCGCCGGAGAACGCGGCGGGCGGCGCGAAGTTCGGGTCGTGGGGAAGAACGGGGAACAGGGGTGAGGCGCCGGGTCGGGTCGGGCGCGGATCCGGTCAGGCCGACCCGCCCGACCCGTTAGGGTGATGGTTGGGCTGGGCTGGGTTGAACCAATGGGCTCAAACAAATATTAACAATAATAATAATAATAATAAATAGTAATAATTAATTAAAAAAAAGTTTTGAGGTATTTAAAAATAGGTCTGAGGCCCAGAAAAATCCAGAAAAACTACACTAAGTCCAGTTTTCTATTTTACACCCAAAAATGTTATTTTCATAATATTTTAATATTATTTATTGCCAACTAAAAATCATTTATTAATTAAAAGCCTTGATTTTAATTACAGAAAATTCACAGAAAATTCCAGAAAGTTGGGAAAAATCCAAGATTTAATAATTTGAAAATTCAGGGGGGTTTACAGTGTTAATGAACGAACTCACCCAGCTTGTCTTTGAAACAAAGTCTGCTTAACGAGAATCCTGAATCGCTTGCTTAGAATGCATGAACATGTTCACTATCGTCTATGCTTCGAGAGAACCATACTGTGCCTGAACGTGTTCAAGTGATAAGTCGGATTGTCCCGCAACAACGATTATATTCTGATGGTTCGTCTCGTCTGCATACTAGAGTTTATTTGATAGTGTTCCATGCATTCGCACGCGGTCGGACAATGGCTATTGGTGGAGAGCTGAACTGCATGTGTCACGGCTGCTACCATGATAGTGAAAAGCAACTGTAAACCCCCTGATTTTTCAAAAATTTTAAATCTGGACTTTTCACAATTTTCTGGAATTTACTGGGATTTTTCTGTAATTTAAAAATAGGGTTTTAATTATTCAATGATTTTTAAATGATAATAAATGATATTAAAATATTATGAAAATAATATTTTTGGATGTAAAATAAAAAATTGGAATTAGGGCAATTTTTCTGAAATTTATTGGGCCCCGGACCTATTTTTAAACACCTAAAAACTATTATGTATTTATTAATTAATTAATTAATTATTTAAATACCTATTTTATTAGATTTTATTTAAAATTTATATTTAAACCCATTAACCGAACCCAGCCCGCGGCCCGGCCCATTGGGCCGAACCCAAACCCAGCCCTGGCCCAAACCGAGCCCAGCCCCAAGCGGGTCGGGTCGGGCCCCCTGACCCGCATCCGACCCGAACCTACCCGGCCCCCTCTCTCTCCCACGTCTCTCCCCTCACCGCGTCGTGCGTCGCCCGCCGCGCCGCCCGCTCCGGCCACTCCGCTCCACGCGCCGCCTTCTCCGCAACCGCCTCCGCCCATCTCGGCCCCCCCCGGCCACGACCACCCCCGGATCCCTATTTAAAACTCCTCCTCCTCCTTCTTCCCCCTCAGCCACCGGACCGCCACCACCCTGCCCTTCCTCCCCCGTCGGGGCCACCTCGCCGCCGTCAGCCTCCCCGCTGCAGCGCCGGCCCTCTCCTCCACCGCCGCTGCCCCCAACACCGTCGCCCCTCCGCTCTTCTCCTTCCTTCCCTCCCCACCTCGACAGCCGCAGCAGCCGCCGGCGAGTCCCCGAGCGACGCGCCGCCCTCGCCGCACTGCCCCTCAACCTTCGCCAGCCGCCGGAGCCCCGCCGCAGGAAACCCTAACCCTAATTTCTGTTTCCTGTGTCGGACACGGACACAGGACACAGTGTCCGTGTCGAGTCGGACACGGATTTTTCAGCGGGGTTCAGGTACGCGTAACTTTTTGCTCGTAGCTCTGTTTTCGTTTCCGCAAATTGCGTTACGAAGCCTGTATGACCCTCTCGGTGCCCGGATAAACCGTTCGGGGCATCGCGTCCTGTGGTGATCGCACACCGCGATCCAAAACCAGGAAAAACCAGACCCTGTTTCACCCGGGAACTGGGTACGCCCCGCCAAACGGGACGACTTGGTCGCACGCGGTCTTCACAGATGCGTGCGCGTCGTCGATACGGACGTGCGGGATTTCGCAGAAGCAGATTCGGGTGTGCGTGCACACCGGAATCAACGCGTATCCGCGGACATCGCCCCGTATCCGACTTTTCTGGATTTTACCCTAACTTTGTGCACACACGTCGGATCGAGACGAAACTTGCGCCATCGGACTCGTAGCGATACGCTGGTCCTGTGGATCAAGTTTGGTTCGATTCTGAGAACGTTGACGAAATCGCGTGTCGTGGGCCCCATAGGCCCCGCTCGACGGGCGATTTTGTGTTCGGCTCATCGGAATTCAATTCTGAAAGTTCTGTTGGGTTTTTATCATCATTCCTGACCTGTTGACACTATGTTTGATGAATTTGGAGACCTTTGACCCTGATGCATTTTTCGGTGCAAAGCGGGCCCACTTGGGGACCCCGTTTTGACCCAAAACTGTCGTTTTTGCCCTTGTCTTCAAATTGGACCCAAGGACATGCGTTTTTAGCTGATTGATATTTTCTGGATCTGATGGTGATGTTTGTTTCAGCAACCGGAGTACCGCCTGCAAATCCAACTGAAGTCAGAGCCGAAATCAGAGCCGAAACCACAGGCAAGTGTACCTCGCCAAAACTTGCAGTCTTGATAATTATTCCTTGGCTTATTTATACATCAGCAGGCAAGTGTACCTTGCCAAACCCTGTAGTCTGCTATTTATTTCCTTGGCTTAATTATGCATCAGTGGGCATGTAGGGCTTGTCAATCCCCAGTAGTTCCTATGATAATATTTTGCTGGATTTCTTGTGTAAAATCATATAAACTTGTTTTAACTGCTTAACCTTGGAAACGTGTGACGTACTTAGTGTCCGATCATAGTCGGGTGCCAACACCGTACGCGATGTTGTGTACGTCATTTAGAGTTGGACATTCGATACCCTTACTCTTGGTACTTGTCCTATCAAGTACCTCAGAGCCCAGGACACTTGACACTATTCATGAGACAGAATCCTCTTGAGACATTCATGGTGATTCTGTATAGGATACAGACTTTATGGCATTGACATTATGTTCCTAGATACTATATGACTTGTTGCATTAGACATGATCTTACGTGACATGGACATGGGGCCACATGGACATGGGACGTGTGATTACATTGGGTGGGGAGAGACACACAGGCTACAGGCTGTTTCATATATATATCTACTACTATTGTGAGGTCGTAGACTCTCCAGCAGAGCTAGACCCTTTACGTGTTATTACTGCTACCGGCTCCCCGACACAGAGCTTGTAGCGGTCTCAGCCTGAGTTCTAGTGATGCTCTCAACTTGCATTTATCACTTAGTTGGTTACATAGTTTATCCTGCTGTTTCATTTAATTCTGCTGCACTGCTTATATTTTGGCTTGTATTATCTGTACCTTGTTATGTCCCCTGAGGACCTGGAATGGACTATGTCCCCAGGTATAGCTGAAGAGATCCATTCGGAGATACCCCGTACCAGAGCACTTCCAGGAGCTGTACCCGGACCTGAAGACGAGCTCGCACCAGAGGACTTCTCCTGAGCATTGGCCGTATGTAGTCATTTATTTCTATTTCCAGTTGATTATTTCCTGTCCATTTGCATCTGTTGTACCAGACATATTCTCGGATTGTTTCCCGAGATATTTATTGAGATGTGCTTATTTATTCTATTGCATTATTTCTGGCAGTTACTCTGTGTTTATCTGTTGTGAATGAGAATAGATAAGTCTGTGACCTGTATCATTGATCTATTTACTGTTAGACTACAGCTTAAGCATGCCCTGATGGATCCATTAAATTGGGTTGTCCATCGGTGCGTGCTGCTGGCCATTGCCACGTGTCCAGTCCCTCGATATTTTGGGTCTGGGGCGTGACAGCAACCATGAGTCACAGCTGCCTCTAGCATCAGATAAAGAGTCATTGGTATGCTGTTCCACCAGCAGCCGATCCTGAGATACTCGGGGACCGCCCTGCATATAGCTAAGTCATTGTGTTGGCTTGGATAGTGACTGCCCCTAAGAATGTGCATTGTGTGTCTAGCTTTGCATCAGACCCTCGAGTCGCACGAGACACGCTGCGCATACCCTGAAACATGAACGGTTTGCTTGCTTGCTTATTCAATACGAAACTCTGTTTCCAAACATGTTTCCAAACAAGTAAATCGACTCTGCTAGAACTGCATGAAACGAACCTAGGTAAAACTAGAAAGATCACTAGTAATATAATATTTTATAACATGATTACTTAGTGCTCGTTTGAGTGAATGCTTGTTTCTGTTCAGTTGATTTATCTCACCAGTACTTGTATAAAGTGCTGACCCACCAACAGTTTACTTGCTTGCAGGTACTGGATCGTCCGAGGAAGTGATAGGCGTGCCACAGTCCCTAAGACCCGGAATCCTGGTTTCGATTGTTGCCCCGAGAATGCTATCGTATAAGGGGGCATAATGTATGGAACGAACGTGTGCCTTTGCTAAAGGAAACCCAAGTTGCCTCGATTGTCCCGAACACTCAGTTGGCTAAATGCATTGCATTGCAACAAGTCCCTTTCCGCTGCTTACTCGATTGATGCGATGATAGCCAACTATCAACTTAAACGATTGGCCTTGCACGGGCGCAACCCCAGGCCCGTGCGGCATCACGTCCCCCAAAAGCTCGAATGGGCCATTCGCCTAGCTCCCTTTGTCACGCCCCAGTCCCAAAATACCGAGGGACTGGAGAAGCGTGGCAATGGCCAGCAGCACGTACCGATGGACAACCCAATTTAACGGATCCATCAGGGCATGCTTAATCTGTAGTCTAGGAGTAATAAGTACAAGTCTCAGGTATTTCTAATCTCATCCACAGAAATAACACAGATTAATTGCCAGAAATTATGCAATGGAAATAAATATGCAATATCAAATAAGGTTATCTCGGGAAACAATCCGAGAAATTATTCTGTTACATTTAAGGAGAAAAGACAGGAAATAAAATGCTGAAAATGGAAATACTGTGTAGTTGAAGCCGGTGCTCAGGAGAAATCTTCGGCCACTACTTCGTCCTATGTTCCTTGTTCTGCTCCAAGGAGTGCTTCGGTACCGTACACCTCTGGGTAATTCTCTTCAGCTGTACCTGGAGACATAATCCGGATCCAGGTCCTCAGGGGACAGCAAGGTACAGAAAATATAAGCCAGAATAAATACAGTGCAGCAGATAATTAAACAAGAGGGTAAGCTATGTAACCAGCTAAGTGATATGCAATATGAGAGCAGCACTAGAACTCAGGCTGAAGCCACTACAAGCTCTGTGTCGGAGAGCCGATAGCGGCAATAACTATGAATTATACTCTGAAATATACTATGTTTTATATATATAATATCAGCCTGTAGTCTGTGTGTCTCTCCCCACCCAATGTAATCCCACGTCTCATGTCCACGATGCCTCATGTCCATGTCACGCACGATTATAACTAATGCAGCAAGTCTGATAGCTATGAATCAATTGTCTAAGAATGTAAAGTCTATGTCATAACCATGCATCCTATACAGAACCACCTTGAATGTCTCAGGAAGACTCTGTCTCATGAAATAGTGTCAAGTGTCCTGGGTTCTGGTGTACTTGATAGGACAAGTACGAGAATTATCGGGTCTCGTTAACCATGTCTATGTGACGTTACACAACCCCGCGTACAGAGTTGGCACCCGACTATGATCGGACACTAAGCACGTCACCCGCTTCCTAGGTTAAGCAGTTAAAACAAGTTTACATTTAATTCCACAGAAAATCCATTAAAATACTATGTCAAAAATTACTGAGTTTTGGCAAGCTTTACTTGTCCATTATTGCATAGTTAAATCCAGAAAATAATTAGCAAGCTGCAGAATTTGGCAAGGTACACTTGCCTACTGATGTATAACTAAGTCAAGAAATTAGGTAGCAAGCTGCAAGTTCTGGCAAGGTACACTTGCCTGTGTTTTCGGCTATGTTTGCAGTTCTGACTTCGGCAGGAATTGCAGGCGGTACTCCGGTTGCTGAAACAAACATCACCATAAGATCCAGAAAATATCAATCAGCTAGAAACGCCTGTCCTTGAGTCCAATTTGGAGACAAGGGCGAAAATGGCAATTTCGGGCCAAAACGGGGTCCACAGGTGGGCCCGCTTTGCACCGAAAAACGTGTCAGGGTCAAAGGTCTCCAAATTCACCAAACTTAGTGTCAACAGGTCAGGAACGCTGATACGAACCCAACGGAACTTTCCGATTTAAATTCCGATGAGCCGATCACAAAATCGCCCGTCGAGCGGGGCCTGTGGGGCCCACGACACGCGATTTCGTCAACGTTCTCAGAATGATCAAACTTGACCCACAGGACCAGCGTATCGATACGAGTCCGATGGCGCAAGTTTCGTCTCGATCTGACGTGTGTGCACGAAGTTAGGGTGAATTACAGAAAAGGCGGATACGGGGCGATGTCCGCGGATACGCGTTAATTCCGGGGTGCACGCACACCCGAATCAGCTTCCGCGAACTCCCACACGTCCGTATCGACGAGGCGCACGTATCTGTGAAGACCGTGCGCGACCAAGTCGTCCCGTTTGGCGGAGCGTACTCAGTTTCGGGGTGAAACAGGGTCTGGTTTTTCCTGTTTTTGGATCGCGGTGTGCGATCACCACAGGACGCGATGCCCCGAGCGGTTTGTCCGGGCACCGAGAGGGTCATACAGGCTTCGCGTAGAAATTTACCGAATCAAAAACGGAGATCCGAGTTGCAAGATACGAGTACCTGAAGGGGACCCGAGGAACCGGGGTTTAGAACCGTGTCCGACACGCGAGTTCGTGTCCCGCTGTGTCCGGCCTAGGACTGGGCTGTGTCCGCGTGTCCGGGGCTCTGGGGGACTGGCCGACGGTCGAGGCGACTCGGGGCGGTGGCTGCGGCTCTGCTGGAGGGGCTGGGCGGCGCCGAGGGGGTCGGCCGGCAGCTCGAGCAGCGGGGAGGGTTTCTGGAGGCCGGGGTCGGCTCCGCCTGGGAGAGGAGGAGGAAGAGGAAGGGTGGAGAAGGGAGGCTCCGCCTGGGAGGAGGACGGCGCAGGGGGCTGAGGCCTGGGTCCCCGGACGGGGGCTCGCCGGAGTGGGGTAGAGTTAGGGCTAGGGTTTCGGCGTTAGGGGAGTGAGGGCGGAGGAGGAAGCGAGGGGGGGTTCTTATAGGGGCTGGTCGGGCGGACGTGAGGCCGGGGAAGGCGGGACTGGGGGGGTCGTGGCCGTCGGTTACGGCGTGGTGGCCGGAGTTCGCGGCGGGCGGCGAAATTCTCGGATCGTGGGGGAGACGGGGGGGCAGGGGTGACCGGCAAGTGGGTCGGGTCGGGCGGCGGGCTCCGGGTGAGCGGACCCGCCCGACCCGCTAAGGCGAGAGGCTGGGCTGGGCTCGCTAACGGGCTCGGCCCACTGGGCCCAAAACCGAAAAATAATAAAAATAGGAATAATAATAATAATAATAATAATTAATTAAAATACTTTTTAGGTGTTTAAAAATAGGTCCGAGGCCCAATAAATTCCAGAAAAATTGCCCTAAGTCCAGTTTTTCATTTTACAACCAAAAATATTATTTTCATAATATTTTAATATTGTTTAATATCAATTAAAAATCATTTAAAAATTAAAACCTTGTTTTTAAATTACAGAAAAATCCCAGAAAATTCCAGAAAATTGTGAAAAATCCAGTTTTTAAAATTTTGAAAAATCAGGGGGTTTACAATCTACCCCCCTTAAGAGGATTGCGTTCTCGCAATCTAAGAATAACCGGTCAACAGAGATGACGCGGTCGCAAGCATCGTTTGAAAACACATCACAAGAGACTTCAGGAAAATACCGTTTCCCTAAAAATTAAAAGTTTACACTTTCCAGGAAATCTAGTTAAAGCAAAAGTCTACAACTTTTATGAAAACCAGGTTGTTATTAACAAGTTTGCAAATTACTAGGTTGGGACTGAGGTCACGAACCAACGGGCACGGACTACAACAAGACTAGAAACGGATAACTATGAATCACTTACTCGCATCGGCTTCCTGCACAGTCATCGCGTAAGCTTGTCCTCGTCCTTGAGGTAGATTCCTCTGCTGCTGTTGGGCTTGCTGGAAGAGTGTTGCCTGAGGAGCCAGAGGTGGCCTCGGTGCTGGCAAAGCTGGTTGGTTTGCCCTTAGTGCTCCATCTCGATGCTGGGGACAGTCCTTGGCTATGTGTTGATTGGTGCCGCAAATCAGGCACAATCCCAACTTGCGTCTGCAGTCCTTCTCGACATGGCCTATCTTGCCGCAGTAGTGACAGGTAGGAAGGGTCTGCGAAGCTGTCCTCGGTGGCTGGTGCGTGTGAGATCTCTTTGCAGATTCTCCCGGTGACGTCCTGTCTGGTGCTGAGGTGATTGGCCGCTTGTGGCGAGACTCCCTCCTGGTGACGCGTTCCAGGCGTCGGGCTGCAGCGAGAACGTCCGAGTAGGAGGTAGGTGCGACGGATCCGATGAGTCTCTGTAGCTCAAAGTTCAGACCGTCGAAGAACTTCTCGGCCTTCTCTGCCTCTGTCGGGATCAGGGTTGGGGCGAAGCGGCTCAGACGAATGAATTCTGCGTTGTACTCTTCCACCATCATGGAGTCCTGAGTGAGGCGATTGAATTTGTCCCGCAGTTCTGACCGAGCGATAGCCGAAATGTACATCTCTTGGAAGAGTCTGGAGAACTCCTCCCAAGTGACTCGGTCTGGTCCGAGTCGCGTCTCCTCAGACAACCACCAGTGGTGCGCGTTGCCTGTCAATTGCATTCGGACGACAGTCATCCAGCGTTCCCGTGGAAGCTCAGCTGCTTCAAGTTGATGCCGAATGTTGGTGAGCCATTCATGAACTTCTGTGGGCTCTTCCTTTCCAGAAAAGGTGCGGGGCTTCAGTTGCCGGAAGTCAGTGATTGAGCCTGTAGTTGGTCGTCGAGTTGGTAGGTTGGCCTGCTCCAGTACAGTTACGATGCTGTCCCTCCAGAAGTTAGCTTCGCGACGCTGAGCCTCGTGTTGGACTTGTTGCTGCGCCTGCATCATCGCGTAGATCATTTGGAATATCTGCTGCCCGTCAATTGGCTGCCCTGGTGGGAACACGGGCGTTGGTGGAACGAACTGCGGCGGAGGTGGAATGTCATCGCGTAGATCATTTGGAATATCTGCTGCCCGTCAATTGGCTGCCCTGGTGGGAACACGGGCGTTGGTGGAACGAACTGCGGCGGAGGTGGAATGTCATCGCGTCGGAATCGGGAGGTAGGTTGACCTGCCTGCTGGCTTTGTTGAGTTGAGGGAACTCCTCCGACTGGTGTCACTTCGTCGTCATAGGTGACACCTGTAGCTTGTGGTGTTTCGACGGGAGTCTCGTTGCATTCTGGGGGGTCCATTTCCCTGTATCCAAAATAACCAATAAGAGGCGCACAGGAATCAAGGCAAGATGCAAGTTCAAATTAGTTCGAATACGATACAGATATCAAAAACGATTCAAGCAAGTGGATGAGATCCTAAAAACTTATCCTATTTTTATTGCAGGCCTGTTCGATCTCTAAGTTGAAACTGAACAATTTTGTCGTTGACCTGCATGGACCACCACAAAAACCATGTCACGCCCCAGTCCCAAAATGCCGAGGGACTGGAGAAGCGTGGCAATGGCCAGCAGCACGCACCGATGGACAACCCAATTTAACGGATCCATCAGGGCATGCTTAATCTGTAGTCTAGGAGTAATAAGTACAAGTCTCAGGTATTTCTAATCTCATCCACAGAAATAACACAGATTAATTGCCAGAAATCATGCAATGGAAATAAATATGCAATATCAAATAAGGTTATCTCGGGAAACAATCCGAGAAATTATTCTGTTACATTTAAGGAAAAAAGACAGAAAATAAAATGCTGGAAATGGAAATACTGTGTAGTTGAAGCCGGTGCTCAGGAGAAATCTTCGGCCACTACTTCGTCCTCTGTTCCTTGTTCTGCTCCAAGGAGTGCTCCGGTACCGTACACCTCTGGGTAATTCTCTTCAGCTGTACCTGGGGACATAAACCGGATCCAGGTCCTCAGGGGACAGCAAGGTACAGAAAATACAAGCCAGAATAAATACAGTGCAGCAGATAATTAAACAAGAGGGTAAGCTATGTAACCAGCTAAGTGATATGCAATATGAGAGCAGCACTAGAACTCAGGCTGAAGCCACTACAAGCTCTGTGTCGGGGAGCCGGTAGCGGCAATAACTATGAATTATACTCTGAAAGATACTATGTTTTATATATATAATATCAGCCTGTAGTCTGTGTGTCTCTCCCCACCCAATGTAATCCCACGTCTCATGTCCATGATGCATCATGTCCATGTCACGCACGATTATAACTAATGCAGCAAGTCTGATAGCTATGAATCAATTGTCTAAGAATGTAAAGTCTATGTCATAACCATGCATCCTATACAGAACCACCTTGAATGTCTCAGGAAGACTCTGTCTCATGAAATAGTGTCAAGTGTCCTGGGTTCTGGTGTACTTGATAGGACAAGTACGAGAATTATCAGGTCTCGTTAACCATGTCTATGTGACGTTACACAACCCCGCGTACGGAGTTGGCACCCGACTATGATCGGACACTAAGCACGTCACCCGCTTCCTAGGTTAAGCAGTTAAAACAAGTTTACATTTAATTCCACAGGAAATCCATTAAAATACTATGTCAAGAATTACTGAGTTTTGGCAAGCTTTACTTGTCCATTATTGCATAGTTAAATCCAGAAAATAATTAGCAAGCTGCAGGATTTGGCAAGGTACACTTGCCTACTGATGTATAACTAAGTCAAGAAATTAGGTAGCAAGCTGCAAGTTCTGGCAAGGTACACTTGCCTGTGGTTCCGGCTATGTTTGCAGTTCTGACTTCGGCGGAAATTGCAGGCGGTACTCCGGTTGCTGAAACAAACATCACCATCAGATCCAAAAAATATCAATCAGCTAGAAACGCCTGTCCTTGAGTCCAATTTGGAGACAAGGGCAAAAATGGCAATTTTGGGCCAAAATGGGGTCCACAGGTGGGCCCGCTTTGCACCGAAAAATATGTCAGGGTCAAAGGTCTCCAAATTCACCAAACTTACTGTCAACAGGTCAGGAACGCTGATACGAACCCAACGGAACTTTTCGATTTGAATTCCGATGAGCCGATCACAAAATCGCCCGTCGAGCGGGGACTGTGGGGCCCACGACACGCAATTTCGTCAACGTTCTCAGAATGATCAAACTTGACCCACAGGACCAGCGTATCGATACGAGTCCGATGGCGCAAGTTTCGTCTCGATCTGACGTGTGTGCACGAAGTTAGGGTGAATTACAGAAAAGGCGGATACGGGGCGATGTCCGCGGATACGCGTTGATTTCGGGGTGCACGCACACCCGAATCAGCTTCCGCGAACTCCCACACGTCCGTATCGATGAGGCGCACGTATCTGTGAAGACCGTGCGCGACCAAGTCGTCCCGTTTGGCGGGGCGTACTCAGTTCCGGGGTAAAACAGGGTCTGATTTTTCCTGTTTTTGGATCGCGGTGTGCGATCACCACAGGACGCGATGCCCCGAGCGGTTTGTCCGGGCACCGAGAGGGTCATACAGGCTTCGCGTAGAAATTTACGGAATCGAAAACGGATATCCGAGTTGCAAGATACGAGTACCTAAAGGGGACCCGAGGAACCAGGGTTTAGAACCGTGTCCGACACGCGAGTTCGTGTCCCGCTGTATCCGGCCTAGGACTGGGCTGTGTCCGCGTGTCCGGGGCTCTGGGGGACTGGCCGACGTTCGAGGCGACTCGGGGCGGTGGCTGCGGCTCTGCTAGAGGGGCTGGGCGGCGCCGAGGGGTCCGGCCGGCAGCTCGAGCAGCGAGGAGGGTTTCTGGAGGCCGGGGTCGGCTCCGCCTGGGGGAGGAGAAGGAAGAGGAAGGGTGGAGAAGGGAGGCTCCGCCTGGGAGGAGGACGGCGCAGGGGGCTGAGGCCTGGGTCGCCGGACGGGGGCTCGCCGGAGTGGGGTAGAGTTAGGGCTTGGGTTTCGGCGTTAGGGGAGTGAGGGCGGAGGAGGAAGCGAGGGGGGGTTCTTATAGGGGCTGGTCGGGCGGACGTGAGGCCGGGGAAGGCGGGACTGGGGGGTGTCGTGGCCGTCGGTTACGGCGTGGCGGCCGGAGTTCGCGGCGGGCGGAGGAATTCCCGGATCGTGGGGGAGACGGGGGGCAGGGGTGACCGGCAAGTGGGTAGGGTCGGGCGGCGGGCTCCGGGTGAGCGGACCCGCCCGACCCGCTAAGGCGAGAGGCTGGGCTGGGCTTGCTAACGGGCTCGGCCCACTGGGCCCAAAACCGAAAAATAATAAAAATAGGAATAATAATAATAATAATATTAATTAATTAAAATACTTTTTAGGTGTTTAAAAATAGGTCCGAGGCCCAATAAATTCCAGAAAAATTGCCCTAAGTCCAGTTTTTCATTTTACAACCAAAAATATTATTTTCATAATATTTTAATATTGTTTAATATCAATTAAAAATCATTTAAAAATTAAAACCTTATTTTTAAATTACAGAAAATTCCCAGAAAATTCCAGAAAATTGTGAAAAATCCAGTTTTAAAAATTTTTAAAAATCAGGGGGTTTACACCCTTCCTCCCTCGCACCCGCGGGACGGGCGCGGTGATTCGCGTCCGGCGCGCCGAGGCACGGTGATTCGTGCCTGGTTCGTTAATCCCGACCGCACGGGACGGGGCAGGGTGGAGCGGCGGCCCGGGCGGGTCCGGGGCGTGACACTTATCAGTGGGCAGGCGAGGGGACGTCACGGGCACGTACCCTACAGATGGACCGAGAGGAGGGCGAGGGGAAGTCACGGCCTAGTGGTGACTATTGAAATTATTACATGCAGATGGCCATTTCTATATTTGATGCACCACAGTTTGATACAGCTACTCAGTTATTTGTGACTCCAACAGCGCCGGTGTAGACACAGGAGACTGATAAATTTGACCCATGGGCACCATTGCCAGGGGAGAGACCCGATGATACAGTAGCAAGAAGAAATAGACTTAATTTTTAAATTAATTTATTCTAAAAAAAACCAAACTATTTATTTTTTAATTTTTTCTAAATTTTTCTTTACAATTAATTTATTTAAATTTTATTTTTTAAAATAAATTTAATTAAACCAAATTCATAAACTAAATAAAAAAAAAAAAAACATAACTAAATTGTGCTTGCAAACAAACCAAAGCAAACCAACCGTGGGCCCCCACAGTCAATTTCTGCCAACATAGTTGCACAATTTCGGCCAACAGTGTTGGCGAAAATTGGACTTGTGGGGTCCACTTTAATTTTTTCTGCCTACGTGTTCGGTCTGTTGTATTTTTTGCCAACTGAGTTGGCTGACTTTGTCTTTATTTTAAAATTTAGCAAACTTGTTTCGTTTGCATTAATTTATATAATTTTATTTCGCTACCGTAAATTTTCTGTTTAAATTTTAGTAATTTTCAAGTTGGATTTGGATTTGACGTCTAAAGAAAAAAAAATCCATATTCAAAACAAATAATTTCATATATCTTAATATTTAAGATAATATAATTTATTTAAGCGCATAAATGAGAATATGTCGCTAGGTGCAATCTTCAACCAACGGTTGTTACAAATTTTGCTTATGCTTCTTCTGCAATTGCACCAGCATAGATTCAACATAATTTTTCACTCTCTCTTTTTTCTCTCATTATTCATTATGTATGTAGAAATCGATCAAAGTAAACAATAAAAAGAACCCATCTAAAACATCCAACGAAAATCAAACAATGAAATGGACTGAGGCTAGACCTAGTGACTCATGTTCCACCTCATCAATTCTTATGGACCCAAGCCAGTGACTTCTAGGGACAAACCTACCAATAAATAATCAAATGCAGAAGATACTACGATAGATATTGACAAGAATATCTATAAGTCATGTTAAAATTAAAAACATGGTATGCAAGTAAGGACTCAAGATTAACTCTACATAAATATAAATAGTCCTTGATATTTTCTCTGATGGTAGGATTACTTTTTTGTTCTAAATTTTTTGTAAATTTATACAACAAACTCAAAATCTTAGACAGATCGAACTTTTAAGTGATAATTGGAGAGCCATCTCCGTCCCTCTCATACGTATTCGTGTACACAAGAAAGCAAAAAGGCTAACATAATAAAAGTCGATTTAATAAAGAAGAAGAACACCGTCAATTTGATCTATAAAGTTTTCCGAAAATCTTGGTGGTAAAGAAAATATTAGCGTTTTAGATAATATTTTTTTTAAGAATATTCTATTTTCTCCTATCAAACTCTGATATAAAAAAAAAAAAAAAGATATGCTTGAAGATGCCGTTGTGGTTTCCACTACAATTTGCATAAAAAGATATGCTTGAAGATGCCGTTGTGCTTGAAGAATATTCTATTTTCTCCTCTCTCTCTCTCTCTCTCTCTCTCTCTTTTTCTCTTGGTCTCTTCCACAAATTGGAAATGTATGGATTTGGTGGAGGAACAAGTGGGCATGGTTGGGGTCCGGAGCCCCATCCTAGCTATGCACATTGAGACGAGAGACGTGGAGACCTCAAAGTCCATTCCCCACCTCCCTCTTGTGTTCTCCACCCCACCTTTTTTTTCTTCTTTTTTTTTTTTTTTTTTTTTTTTTGTTTTGTTTTGTTTTGTTTGATCATGACGATTATCTAACAAAAAAATTTATAGCTTATTATTTATGTTTTGGCTAATTAGAATTCGAAAAATTTCGTTCAGAGCAACGAAAATACTAAAAATTTCACTGAGATCATACAATTTTAAAAAAATTCAAAAACAACAATATAACGTCCTTTGGAAGGACGTTTTACGCTTTTCCGTCCGCTCTCTGTTAAAAAAATAAAACCTCCGTTAAAAAAGAAATAAAAAAAATAAAAAACGTCTTTTAGAAAAAATGTCCGAAAAGCTGTCTTCGGAATATCCTCCTTCCTGACCTTCACCTGGTGGTAGCCTGTCCTCAGATCAATCCTGGAAAACACCCTCGCTCCGCTCAACTGGTCAAATAGATCATCAATACGCGGCAGCGGATACTTGTTCTTGATTGTGAGGCTGTTCAGAGCCCTGTAGTCGATACACATCCGTATCGACCCATCCTTCTTCGGCACAAAAAGTACCGGAGCACCCCACGGAGAAGAACTAGATCTGATAAATCCCTTGTCCTGAAGCTCATCCACCTGCTTCTTCAACTCTATCAGCTCACTGTTGCTGACTCTATAGACGTGCTGGGATATCGGCTCCGCGCCTGGCACCAAGTCTATAGAGAACTCCACGTCTCTGTCCGGAGGTAACCCTGGCAACTCCTCCGGAAAGACATCCATATACTCCTCTATCAGTGGATGTAGCGACCTCGGCTCTACCACCAGGGCTCCGCAGAAGACTCCCTCGGTCTGCTCCGCTGCTCCTCTGGCAAACTGAAACTCTGGCTCACCCGGCGGACTAAACAAAACTCTGCCTCCACGACAATCTATACTAGCACAATGCGTACTCAACCAATCCATCCCGAGTACAACATCGTAACTCGGAAGTGGCATTACGAGTAGGCACACACTCAACTCCCGGCCTCCCAAGGTAACTCTCCGGTCTCTGCAAACATCACGGACTAGGATGATACCACCCCCGGTCGTGATCTTGCAGAGTCTAGCTAAAGGTTCAGCAACAAGATGGTGTCTAACAGCAAAAGATACAGACACAAAGCTATGGGAAGCACCGGAATCAAATAAAGCAAGTGCTGGAATGGAATCAAGGAGAACAGAACCTGAGATAACATCACCAACTGGCTCGGCCTCGTCCACTGTCAGGGCAAAAGCTCGCCCCTGCTGTCCTCCTCGGTGCTGCTGCTGGTGCTGGGCGAACCTCTGCTGCTGAGTCTGCAAAGGCTGTCCTCTCTACTGCGCTGCAGGTGCTCTGGCTGGTGCCCTCTGAGCGGCTCCTCCGCCCTGAGCTGTACGGGCAAGCGCTGAAGGACAATCCTTCAGCTGGTGGTCTGCGGCGCCACACAATAAACATCTGCCCAGCCTCTTTCTGCATATGTCCCATCCGTGCCCTGGCTTCTTACAGAAAGGGCAAACGATGGGCTGCCTCTGGCCCTGCTGCTGACCCTGCCTCTGCTGCTGAGGCGCCTGCCGGAAGGGCGCCCGACCCTGACCCTGGTGCTGCTGGGTCTGCTGGAATGGCCTCTTGGCCGGGCCTGCACTGCTGCCTGCTCCGGAAGTGTCTCTGCCCCTCTTCGTCTTCAGCTCTAGGTCATCCTCAGCTCTCTGTGCATCACTGACAATCTGCTCGAAGGTCGCCTCGCGGTCGCTCCTAGTCAAGGACTTGACCGCCATGACCAAGCCCTTGCGGAACTTCCGCGCCTTCGCTGCCTCTGACAACCCCTCAACAAATCTGCCCAGACGGCAGAACTCCGCTGCATACTCATCCACTAGCATACTCCCCTGGACGAGCGCCTCGAACTGACTCTCTAAGGCACTGAGAGCCACGTCCGGGAAGAACTTCTCCTTGAAAAGCTTCTTGAAAGCCTCCCAAGTCAATCCCGGAGCTGCTATCCGCGTATCCGTGCGGAACCAAGTGAGGGCAAGGTCGAACATCTGGCTGCCCGCTGCCTCTATCTGCATGCTGGCTGGGATCATCGCCAGCCTGAAAATGCCCTCTATATGCTCGATCCAGTCGTCGGCGTACAGGATCCCCTCTGTGCCACGGAACTCCTTAGGCCGCATCCTCTGAAAATCGATGATAGTACCCGGCCTAGGATACTGAGCCTGCTCTGGCTGTGGCTGGATCTGAGCCACTCTGTCGACCGCTGTCAAAGCCACCTGATGAGCATTCTCAATGCCCATCCTCATAATATCTGCCTGGCGGTGCTGCGCATCCATCATCTCTCGGAAGAACGCGAACAGCTGTGTAGCATCTACTGGCGCAGGCGGTGGTGGAGGAGGTACCACCGGGACAACTGGGGTGGCTCTCGGATCAATGGGAGTAAGGGGATCTCCGAGAGAAACTGAAGCTCCCTCAACCGCAGGAGTGGCGAGTGGAGCGGTAGCGGCTGCCGGACGTCGAGCAGGTCGAGAGGTGGCAGACCTCTCGGTGGCAGCTGCTGGGGCGGTGCGCTGAGATCTGGTCTTCGGAGGCATCCTGAACACAGATCAAAAGAAGTCAATACAGTGCAAGAAACGATAACATCAATGAAGGACAGTAATATTGCAAAAGGAACAATTTCAGGAAAATTAAGATAGCAAGAAAAATCAGGAGGGGTCCTAGTTGTGATTGAGCACACTCTCTCTCAGCCTATCTCCTATATCCTACTGCAGGTAACCTAAGAAGCAGACCTGCATGGGCCACCACCAAAAACGTGTCACGACCCGCACCCGAAAATCGGGCATGAGCCGTGGGTACGTCCAGCCTACGCCGCAGAATCGGCGGTAGAACGCTGTAAAGGTCCGTTCTAGGTCAACCAACTATCTAGATCTCACAGAAAAATCCGGCATGACCTCTCCAAAAGGAGGGCAAAACCACGCAATATATATATCAAATAATCTTCTCCCGAAGGAGGGCAACCACGCAATATATATATGAATCTCAATCACAAAATCTAGGGGAAGAAATAAGCAAGATATGATATAAACAAAGAAAACCAGAACCAAGAGAGCAAGGCAATCCAAAATAATACAGTCCAAGTCTAAAAGCTACAACATCTCACAGAAGCACAAAAGAATAAGTACAGTCATCCAAAATACAAACCACAAGGAAAACCCAGGAAACCCACCTAGCTAACTAGGGTGCTATCGGCGTCTCCTCGGCGCACTCCTCCTCGGGGTCACAACAGTCGTCAACACCAGGCCCGTAGAACGTAGGGCAATAGTCCTCAGGATCCTCTGGAAAAAATATGCCCAGTCAGGACTGGAGCGAAGTACATAACTCTGAAAGCAACTCCAAATACATGGTAAGGTGTATATGACGAGCAATAGAAAAGTAATCAAGATGCACAGGAAATAAATATATGCTGGAGCACAAGAAGTAGCTGCAATGTAAACTGGAGAACAATACAAGTAGTGGAAAAGTAACTGCAGGTGAGAAACATGAATACTAGCTAAGTGCCTTGAGCACAAGTTCGTTATATGATCGGTTTAGGTTGCACATGAAAGTCACTACGATAACTCCGTTATGCGTGAGTTGCATAACCGACATACACATGAATACTGTTTGGCTTTGATCATATAACCAACTCACTACTCCCCTCCCCCACTAATACCATTGGATCCAACCACAACACGCTACGTACATGATAATAGCTCGCGCACACGAAGGCGAGAGCACAAGAAGCACATGATAGCACATGATAATCAATACCCGAAGCACATGATGAAATACACGTGATAGAGTACCCGCTGAACACGGTAAGGGGGATAGCACCTCATGACGGGATCCACTAGTACCAGCTCGTGTAATAAAGTGTCAGAATCAAGCATTACAGTTCTAGAACAGGTGATATAAACGCTATCATGAAATGGAAACTATCAGAGGTAGGTACTCGCCTGATGTCCTGAGCAACTGATGAGGATCGAGGTCCGGACCGGTGTCGCAAGGACCTAATACGAAAAGCAAGGATTAAACAGGGTTCTAAGCATTTAAACTGATATAAAATAATTAAAAACAGGCTTCTAGGGCTATTCTAGGTCGAACGGGTCAAACCGGTGAAAATCGGGTCAAAAAGTCAACCCGGGGTCCAAAAAGTCAACTCTAGGTCAAAACTAGGTCAAACGTTGACTTTTACGGTCAACGGGGACAATTATGGTCAAAGCTAGGTCAAACTAGGGTGCCCCTGAAATTCTAGGTCAAACCGAGCTCATTAAGCTACTAAACTCACAAACTCGCCTAATCGAGATACCGGGATACCCTCGGTATCCGATACCTCGCCCTAGGCCACGCACCCCGCCTAAACCCGCTAAAACCTATGCTAGCACGCGTAATTATATACATATAAACATATAAAAATCATTCCAAAGCATTTCCTAGGCTAATGCTCAAATACCCCGCTCGAAACTCAATACCTTGAATATCTCAAGGTATCGAGATACCTTGGTATCTCAAGGTATTGAAGTTTCGCCCTAAAACCCTCTAACTAGCTACCTAGCTATTAATTATATACCTAGTTATTAATCTAGGCTAGGTAATATATATATCTACCATATATATATACATCTAAGTATGTATATACCTATGTATTTAGATATCCACACACATTTACCCGATACCCATTACCTTACCTAATCATAACATATATATATATATTACCTATCAAGATATCTATATATATATAACTAACTATAGATATATAGATATCTATCTCCTAGATAGATAAAACTACCTATCTACCTATCTACCTATCTAGTATCTAAATACCTAGCTATCTATCTATCAATATCTATCTATCAATATAATTATCCATAACTTATCTATCTAACATATACTCTAACTATTATCTATTACCTAACACCCCTCGCTAACACCCCTCGCTACTAGCCTTGCCAACGCGCTGCTGCTGCTGGCTCTACATGCTGATGATGCTGCTGCTGGCTGCTGCTCCTCTATGCTACTGCTGCTGCTCCTCTATGCTACTGCTGCTGCTGATTCTGCTGCTGCTGTGCTGCTGCTGCAGTGCAGCAGCAGCTGCAGCCACTGTTTGCTGTCCTCCCCCCCCTTTCCTCTCACACATACACACACACACACACCCATATATATACATATATATATCACTATCTATATATATATATACATACATATATATCTATATATATATAACTAGATACATATATATATACACACACTTAACTACACATTCTAACACACACACACTAGCACACTCACACACTAAAACACACACACACATAAATATATATATACATAGCTACAAATATATATATAAACACACATATTAATATATATATATGAATACACACACACTCTAAGATATATACACACACACACATATTCAAATATATATATACATATACACACGAGCACACTTACACATATACATATATATATACACATAGACATATACACACATAAGCACATAGATATAAATACACTCATATATATATAAATATATATACATAAACAAACATACATATATATATAAATATATATATATATATACACATATCAAAACAAACACAACCACGCACACAACACTCAAACCACACGCCCTACTCACGCCCAACGACCCCGACACTCACCAATACCCTAAAATATATAAAATATAGCCCGAAAACTCTAGCACACACTCCCCGATACTAACCCAACGCGCGCACAAAGCCGAAACGAGGAAACCAAGTCGAAATGGCCGTTCGGTCATTTCGACGAACACGTGGTGCGCGGCTCGGAAAACCTCCTGAAACGCACACCAAACGAACTCGGAATCGGCCCAAAATTTACCCACGCGCTCTACACGATGTCTAGATCCTAGAAAATGCGCTCCCACGTCGATTCTAGGCCCGTGGCGGAAACACACACAAACTTAGAATCGGCGACGACGAAAAGCCCCAATTTCGCCCGAAACGCCCGTTTCTCCGCGACACGGCTTCCCGTGTCCAAACGGAGACACGCACTCACCCTCTAGACACCCGACAACGTCTACCTAGGTCCATCTAACCTAGGGCATCACCCAAAATTGGACCAAATTCGGATTCCACCCGAATTCGACACAAAACCTAATGTCAAAGTCTCTAAACTCACCCAAACTAGTTCCAACTTCCTCCTACGGGTAGGGTTAGGGTCTAGGAAGGTTCTACAACACTAATTATACTACACAAAAATAATTAGGAAGGGGAAAGTTAGGTTTTACCTCTTGGGAGTTGGAATCCCAAGGCCAAAGTCCCAAATTCCCTCCAAATCAACTCCCTCAAGCTCCAAGCTTCCAAATCCAACTCCCACACTAGATCTAGGCCCCTCACACCTAGGTTAGAGAAAATGCAAGGGTAGGGTTAGCTTAAGGAAGAAGGAATGAAGAAGAAAGAAGAAAAAATGGAAGAAAACTCACTTGGAGAAGGAAGGAAGAAGAAAGGAGAAGTGGAGAAGAAGAAGAAGTGAAGAAGAAGAAGAAGAAGAAGTGGAGAACACAAAACAAAGGGGAGGGGCTGCTGATTTCCTCACGGGTGGGGGGGTAGGTAGGCCGGCCACATGTAAAAAGGGGATTTACAACTTTCCAAATTCCCAAAACGCCCCTATTCACTCGGTTTTGGGTTCCGGGTCTCCAAATGCACTCAAACTAGTTCCAAATCTCTCCAACTAACCTCCTAAAAATAAAATAATAATTCTAAGCCCCAAAATAATTCTCACAAGGGTGTGGGCTGGGTCGGACATGGGTCCACTAGGGTCTGACATGGGTCCAGGCTAGCCAAAACCCTAAAACAATCAAAATAAAAAATAAGACAAGCACTAATTAAATATAAATATAAATAACTAAATACAATACACTATTTATCAAATAAAAAAAAATATACCCTATTTTCTAGAATTGGGTAGTGACAAGCCTACCCTCCTTAAAATAATTTCGTCCTCGAAATTAAAAGACGAAACTAGGACAGGAATGCAAAGAAAGAACCATACCTCAGGGCTCGAAGAGATAGGGGTATCGCTCGCGCATTTCATCCTCCCTCTCCCAGGTCGACTCTCCTGGAGAGTGATGCCTCCACGCGACGCGAACCAAGGGAATAGTCTGGTTCCTCAACACCTTCTCCCGCCGATCCAGAATCTCCACCGGCTGCTCTGGATAGCTAAGAGTAGGGCCCACTGCGATCTCCGAGTGATCCAATACGTGACTGGGATCCGCCACGTACCGTCTCAACTGCGACACGTGGAACACATCATGAACTCCCTCCAGCGTAGGCGGCAACTCAAGCATATACGCCACGGCGCCGACCCTCTCGAGGACACGGAAGGGTCCAACGAAACGTGGGCTAAGTTTCCCGCCTCCACCGAAGCGAATAGTGCCCCGCGTCGGAGAAATCCTCAGGAACACCAGATCTCCAACCTAGCACAAACAAGGTCTCTGCACTTAGTCTAAAACAAGCAATCACAAGCAAACACAAGAACAAAATCTAGATTCTAAGCTATACCTCGAACTCCAAAGGTCTCCGGTGGCTATCGGCCCAATGCCGCTGCCTGTCCTGCGCCACCCGAAGTCTATCTCTAATGAGCTTGACCTTCTCCGCTGCATCAACCACCATCTCCGGGCCAAGCAAAGCTCTCTCACCTACATCATCCCATGACAACGGAGTGCGACACCTCCGTCCATACAACGCCTCAAAAGGTGACATCTCGATACTGGCTTGGTAGCTGTTGTTGTAAGCAAACTCTACCAAGTGCAAGTGATCCTCCCAAGAGCCTCTGAAATCCAAAACACAGGTGCGTAGCATGTCCTCAAGTGTCTGAATGGTCCTCTCTGACTGACCATCTGTTTGTGGGTGATACGCACTACTAAACTTGAGCTGGGTGCCCAAGCTAGCCTGCAGACTCCTCCAGAAATGCGAAGTAAAGCGACTGTCCCGATCTGATACTATGCTCACTGGAACTCCATGCAGTCTGACTATCTGGCGCACATACATCTCTGCTAGTCTCTCTGTAGACGTACCCACTTTGAATGGTAGGAAGTGGGCCGATTTGGTCAACATGTCCACGATGACCCAAATCGCATCCTTCCCGCCTGGAGAACGGGGAAGTCCATAAACAAAATCCATGGTCACATGCTCCCATTTCCACTCCGGAATGGGTAACGGCTGGAGTAATCCTCCTGGCCTCTGCCTCTCCGCCTTCACCTGCTGGCACACTAAGCATCGGGATACGAAGCGCGCTACCTCTCGCTTCATCCCGTACCACCATACATGCTGTCTCAGATCTCTATACATCTTGTTGGCACCGGGATGCATAGAGTACTGGGATCGATGCGCCTCCTGGAGAACCTCCTCGCGTAACGACCCACTCGGCACACACAACCTGGTACCGTGCCGCAATGAACCATCATCAGCAATGGTGAAGTCGTCTGCTAAACCCATCTGAACCTGCTCCCTGATGCTCCTCAGGGACTCATCCTCAAACTGTGTAGCCCTGATCCGGTCTACCAACTCTGACTGAATCTGCAGTCCCCACATCTGCATCTCAACTCCAGGCACTATCACCTCAATGCCCAAGCTCTCTAGATCTGCCAGAAGATAACGATCTGTAGTCAGGCACATAGCTACCGGATACCTGCTCAATGCATCCGCAACTACGTTCGCCTTCCCTGGATGATACTGCAATGATATGTCGAAGTCTTTCATCAACTCCAACCATCTCCTCTGCCTCATGTTCAGCTCTTTTTGGGTAAACACATACTTCAAGCTCTTGTGGTCTGTGAAGATCTCCACACGCTCTCCGTATAAATAGTGTTTCCACAACTTCAGAGCAAAAATGACCGCTGCCAACTCCAAATCGTGGGTAGGGTAATTCTTCTCATGAGGACGTAATTGCCTGGAAGCATAGGCAATCACCCTCCCATTCTGCTGCAACACACAACCCAGTCCCTTCCCCGATGCATCACTATAGATAGTGAATCCTCCAGAACCTGATGGCAACGTCAACACTGGAGCTGTCGTCAACCTCCTCTTCAGCTCATCAAAGGCGATCTGGCACTCCTCTGACCAAACAAACTCCACGTCCTTCCGAGTCAGCCTGGACAACGGCTCTGCAATCCGGGAAAAATCCTGAACAAATCTCCTGTAGTAGCCTGCCAGTCCCAAGAAACTCCTGACCTCGGCTACTGAACTCGGAGCACTCCATGCCTCAACTGCCACGATCTTTCTCGGATCCACCGAGATACCCTCTCCAGTCACCACATGACCAAGGAATTCAACCTTGTCAAGGAAGAACTCACACTTCGAGAGCTTTCCATAAAGCTCCTCCTTCCTGAGAGTCTCCAGCACTATCCTCAGATGCTCCTCGTGCTCCTCTGGGGTCTTCGAATACACCAAGATGTCATCTATAAACACCACCACAAACCTGTCCAGATGCTGATGGAACACCTTGTTCATCAGATTCATGAACACTGCCGGGGCATTAGTCAACCCAAACGGCATCACCAAGAACTCATACTGTCCATATCTGGTCCGAAAAGCTGTCTTCGGAATATCCTCCTTCCTGACCTTCACCTGGTGGTAGCCTGTCCTCAGATCAATCCTGGAAAACACCCTCGCTCCGCTCAACTGGTCAAATAGATCATCAATACGCGGCAGCGGATACTTGTTCTTGATTGTGAGGCTGTTCAGAGCCCTGTAGTCGATACACATCCGTATCGACCCATCCTTCTTCGGCACAAAAAGTACCGGAGCACCCCACGGAGAAGAACTAGATCTGATAAATCCCTTGTCCTGAAGCTCATCCACCTGCTTCTTCAACTCTATCAGCTCACTGTTGCTGACTCTATAGACGTGCTGGGATATCGGCTCCGCGCTTGGCACCAAGTCTATAGAGAACTCCACGTCTCTGTCCGGAGGTAACCCTGGCAACTCCTCCGGAAAGACATCCATATACTCCTCTATCAGTGGATGTAGCGACCTCGGCTCTACCACCAGGGCTCCGCAGAAGACTCCCTCGGTCTGCTCCGCTGCTCCTCTGGCAAACTGAAACTCTGGCTCACCCGGCGGACTAAACAAAACTCTGCCTCCACGACAATCTATACTAGCACAATGCGTACTCAACCAATCCATCCCGAGTACAACATCGTAACTCGGAAGTGGCATTACGAGTAGGCACACACTCAACTCCCGGCCTCCCAAGGTAACTCTCCGGTCTCTGCAAACATCACGGACTAGGATGATACCACCCCCGGTCGTGATCTTGCAGAGTCTAGCTAAAGGTTCAGCAACAAGATGGTGTCTAACAGCAAAAGATACAGACACAAAGCTATGGGAAGCACCGGAATCAAATAAAGCAAGTGCTGGAATGGAATCAAGGAGAACAGAACCTGAGATAACATCACCAACTGGCTCGGCCTCGTCCACTGTCAGGGCAAAAGCTCGCCCCTGCTGTCCTCCTCGGTGCTGCTGCTGGTGCTGGGCGAACCTCTGCTGCTGAGTCTGCAAAGGCTGTCCTCTCTGCTGCGCTGCAGGTGCTCTGGCTGGTGCCCTCTGAGCGGCTCCTCCGCCCTGAGCTGTACGGGCAAGCGCTGAAGGACAATCCTTCAGCTGGTGGTCTGCGGCGCCACACAATAAACATCTGCCCAGCCTCTTTCTGCATATGTCCCATCCGTGCCCTGGCTTCTTACAGAAAGGGCAAACGATGGGCTGCCTCTGGCCCTGCTGCTGACCCTGCCTCTGCTGCTGAGGCGCCTGCCGGAAGGGCGCCCGACCCTGACCCTGGTGCTGCTGGGTCTGCTGGAATGGCCTCTTGGCCGGGCCTGCACTGCTGCCTGCTCCGGAAGTGTCTCTGC
Source organism: Iris macrosiphon (assembly GCA_036927795.1). NCBI lineage: Eukaryota > Viridiplantae > Streptophyta > Magnoliopsida > Asparagales > Iridaceae > Iris > Iris macrosiphon. Next base: position 7,396,831 of record JAYESA010000020.1, on the reverse strand, counting down.
CCCTCTTCGTCTTCAGCTCTAGGTCATCCTCAGCTCTCTGTGCATCGCTGACAATCTGCTCGAAGGTCGCCTCGCGGTCGCTCCTAGTCAAGGACTTGACCGCCATGACCAAGCCCTTGTGAAACTTCCGCGCCTTCGCTGCCTCTGACAACCCCTCAACAAATCTGCCCAGACGGCAGAACTCCGCTGCATACTCATCCACTAGCATACTCCCCTGGACGAGCGCCTCGAACTGACTCTCTAAGGCACTGAGAGCCACGTCCGGGAAGAACTTCTCCTTGAAAAGCTTCTTGAAAGCCTCCCAAGTCAATCCCGGAGCTGCTATCCGCGTATCCGTGCGGAACCAAGTGAGGGCAAGGTCGAACATCTGGCTGCCCGCTGCCTCTATCTGCATGCTGGCTGGGATCATCGCCAGCCTGAAAATGCCCTCTATATGCTCGATCCAGTCGTCGGCGTACAGGATCCCCTCTGTGCCACGGAACTCCTTAGGCCGCATCCTCTGAAAATCGATGATAGTACCCGGCCTAGGATACTGAGCCTGCTCTGGCTGTGGCTGGATCTGAGCCACTCTGTCGACCGCTGTCAAAGCCACCTGATGAGCATTCTCAATGCCCATCCTCATAATATCTGCCTGGCGGTGCTGCGCATCCATCATCTCTCGGAAGAACGCGAACAGCTGTGTAGCATCTACTGGCGCAGGCGGTGGTGGAGGAGGTACCACCGGGACAACTGGGGTGGCTCTCGGATCAATGGGAGTAAGGGGATCTCCGAGAGAAACTGAAGCTCCCTCAACCGCAGGAGTGGCGAGTGGAGCGGTAGCGGCTGCCGGACGTCGAGCAGGTCGAGAGGTGGCAGACCTCTCGGTGGCAGCTGCTGGGGCGGTGCACTGAGATCTGGTCTTCGGAGGCATCCTGAACACAGATCAAAAGAAGTCAATACAGTGCAAGAAACGATAACATCAATGAAGGACAGTAATATTGCAAAAGGAACAATTTCAGGAAAATTAAGATAGCAAGAAAAATCAGGAGGGGTCCTAGTTGTGATTGAGCACACTCTCTCTCAGCCTATCTCCTATATCCTACTGCAGGTAACCTAAGAAGCAGACCTGCATGGGCCACCACCAAAAATGTGTCACGACCCGCACCCGAAAATCGGGCATGAGCCGTGGGTACGTCCAGCCTACGCCGCAGAATCGGCGGTAGAACGCTGTAAAGGTCCGTTCTAGGTCAACCAACTATCTAGATCTCACAGAAAAATCCGGCATGACCTCTCCAAAAGGAGGGCAAAACCACGCAATATATATATCAAATAATCTTCTCCCGAAGGAGGGCAACCACGCAATATATATATGAATCTCAATCACAAAATCTAGGGGAAGAAATAAGCAAGATATGATATAAACAAAGAAAACCAGAACCAAGAGAGCAAGGCAATCCAAAATAATACAGTCCAAGTCTAAAAGCTACAACATCTCACAGAAGCACAAAAGAATAAGTACAGTCATCCAAAATACAAACCACAAGGAAAACCCAGGAAACCCACCTAGCTAACTAGGGTGCTATCGGCGTCTCCTCGGCGCACTCCTCCTCGGGGTCACAACAGTCGTCAACACCAGGCCCGTAGAACGTAGGGCAATAGTCCTCAGGATCCTCTGGAAAAAATATGCCCAGTCAGGACTGGAGCGAAGTACATAACTCTGAAAGCAACTCCAAATACATGGTAAGGTGTATATGACGAGCAATAGAAAAGTAATCAAGATGCACAGGAAATAAATATATGCTGGAGCACAAGAAGTAGCTGCAATGTAAACTGGAGAACAATACAAGTAGTGGAAAAGTAACTGCAGGTGAGAAACATGAATACTAGCTAAGTGCCTTGAGCACAAGTTCGTTATATGATCGGTTTAGGTTGCACATGAAAGTCACTACGATAACTCCGTTATGCGTGAGTTGCATAACCGACATACACATGAATACTGTTTGGCTTTGATCATATAACCAACTCACTACTCCCCTCCCCCACTAATACCATTGGATCCAACCACAACACGCTACGTACATGATAATAGCTCGCGCACACGAAGGCGAGAGCACAAGAAGCACATGATAGCACATGATAATCAATACCCGAAGCACATGATGAAATACACGTGATAGAGTACCCGCTGAACACGGTAAGGGGGATAGCACCTCATGACGGGATCCACTAGTACCAGCTCGTGTAATAAAGTGTCAGAATCAAGCATTACAGTTCTAGAACAGGTGATATAAACGCTATCATGAAATGGAAACTATCAGAGGTAGGTACTCGCCTGATGTCCTGAGCAACTGATGAGGATCGAGGTCCGGACCGGTGTCGCAAGGACCTAATACGAAAAGCAAGGATTAAACAGGGTTCTAAGCATTTAAACTGATATAAAATAATTAAAAACAGGCTTCTAGGGCTATTCTAGGTCGAACGGGTCAAACCGGTGAAAATTGGGTCAAAAAGTCAACCCGGGGTCCAAAAAGTCAACTCTAGGTCAAAACTAGGTCAAACGTTGACTTTTACGATCAACGGGGACAATTATGGTCAAAGCTAGGTCAAACTAGGGTGCCCCTGAAATTCTAGGTCAAACCGAGCTCATTAAGCTACTAAACTCACAAACTCGCCTAATCGAGATACCGGGATACCCTCGGTATCCGATACCTCGCCCTAGGCCACGCACCCCGCCTAAACCCGCTAAAACCTATGCTAGCACGCGTAATTATATACATATAAACATATAAAAATCATTCCAAAGCATTTCCTAGGCTAATGCTCAAATACCCCGCTCGAAACTCAATACCTTGAATATCTCAAGGTATCGAGATACCTTGGTATCTCAAGGTATTGAAGTTTCGCCCTAAAACCCTCTAACTAGCTACCTAGCTATTAATTATATACCTAGTTATTAATCTAGGCTAGGTAATATATATATCTACCATATATATATACATCTAAGTATGTATATACCTATGTATTTAGATATCCACACACATTTACCCGATACCCATTACCTTACCTAATCATAACATATATATATATATTACCTATCAAGATATCTATATATATATAACTAACTATAGATATATAGATATCTATCTCCTAGATAGATAAAACTACCTATCTACCTATCTACCTATCTAGTATCTAAATACCTAGCTATCTATCTATCAATATCTATCTATCAATATAATTATCCATAACTTATCTATCTAACATATACTCTAACTATTATCTATTACCTAACACCCCTCGCTAACACCCCTCGCTACTAGCCTTGCCAACGCGCTGCTGCTGCTGGCTCTACATGCTGATGATGCTGCTGCTGGCTGCTGCTCCTCTATGCTACTGCTGCTGCTCCTCTATGCTACTGCTGCTGCTGATTCTGCTGCTGCTGTGCTGCTGCTGCAGTGCAGCAGCAGCTGCAGCCACTGTTTGCTGTCCTCCCCCCCTTTCCTCTCACACATACACACACACACACCCATATATATACATATATATATCACTATCTATATATATATATACATACATATATATCTATATATATATAACTAGATACATATATATATACACACACTTAACTACACATTCTAACACACACACACTAGCACACTCACACACTAAAACACACACACACATAAATATATATATACATAGCTACAAATATATATATAAACACACATATTAATATATATATATGAATACACACACACTCTAAGATATATACACACACACACATATTCAAATATATATATACATATACACACGAGCACACTTACACATATACATATATATATACACATAGACATATACACACATAAGCACATAGATATAAATACACTCATATATATATAAATATATATACATAAACAAACATACATATATATATAAATATATATATATATATACACATATCAAAACAAACACAACCACGCACACAACACTCAAACCACACGCCCTACTCACGCCCAACGACCCCGACACTCACCAATACCCTAAAATATATAAAATATAGCCCGAAAACTCTAGCACACACTCCCCGATACTAACCCAACGCGCGCACAAAGCCGAAACGAGGAAACCAAGTCGAAATGGCCGTTCGGTCATTTCGACGAACACGTGGTGCGCGGCTCGGAAAACCTCCTGAAACGCACACCAAACGAACTCGGAATCGGCCCAAAATTTACCCACGCGCTCTACACGATGTCTAGATCCTAGAAAATGCGCTCCCACGTCGATTCTAGGCCCGTGGCGGAAACACACACAAACTTAGAATCGGCGACGACGAAAAGCCCCAATTTCGCCCGAAACGCCCGTTTCTCCGCGACACGGCTTCCCGTGTCCAAACGGAGACACGCACTCACCCTCTAGACACCCGACAACGTCTACCTAGGTCCATCTAACCTAGGGCATCACCCAAAATTGGACCAAATTCGGATTCCACCCGAATTCGACACAAAACCTAATGTCAAAGTCTCTAAACTCACCCAAACTAGTTCCAACTTCCTCCTACGGATAGGGTTAGGGTCTAGGAAGGTTCTACAACACTAATTATACTACACAAAAATAATTAGGAAGGGGAAAGTTAGGTTTTACCTCTTGGGAGTTGGAATCCCAAGGCCAAAGTCCCAAATTCCCTCCAAATCAACTCCCTCAAGCTCCAAGCTTCCAAATCCAACTCCCACACTAGATCTAGGCCCCTCACACCTAGGTTAGAGAAAATGCAAGGGTAGGGTTAGCTTAAGGAAGAAGGAATGAAGAAGAAAGAAGAAAAAATGGAAGAAAACTCACTTGGAGAAGGAAGGAAGAAGAAAGGAGAAGTGGAGAAGAAGAAGAAGTGAAGAAGAAGAAGAAGAAGAAGTGGAGAACACAAAACAAAGGGGAGGGGCTGCTGATTTCCTCACGGGTGGGGGGGTAGGTAGGCCGGCCACATGTAAAAAGGGGATTTACAACTTTCCAAATTCCCAAAACGCCCCTATTCACTCGGTTTTGGGTTCCGGGTCTCCAAATGCACTCAAACTAGTTCCAAATCTCTCCAACTAACCTCCTAAAAATAAAATAATAATTCTAAGCCCCAAAATAATTCTCACAAGGGTGTGGGCTGGGTCGGACATGGGTCCACTAGGGTCTGACATGGGTCCAGGCTAGCCAAAACCCTAAAACAATCAAAATAAAAAATAAGACAAGCACTAATTAAATATAAATATAAATAACTAAATACAATACACTATTTATCAAATAAAAAAAAATATACCCTATTTTCTAGAATTGGGTAGTGACAAGCCTACCCTCCTTAAAATAATTTCGTCCTCGAAATTAAAAGACGAAACTAGGACAGGAATGCAAAGAAAGAACCATACCTCAGGGCTCGAAGAGATAGGGGTATCGCTCGCGCATTTCATCCTCCCTCTCCCAGGTCGACTCTCCTGGAGAGTGATGCCTCCACGCGACGCGAACCAAGGGAATAGTCTGGTTCCTCAACACCTTCTCCCGCCGATCCAGAATCTCCACCGGCTGCTCTGGATAGCTAAGAGTAGGGCCCACTGCGATCTCCGAGTGATCCAATACGTGACTGGGATCCGCCACGTACCGTCTCAACTGCGACACGTGGAACACATCATGAACTCCCTCCAGCGTAGGCGGCAACTCAAGCCTATACGCCACGGCGCCGACCCTCTCGAGGACACGGAAGGGTCCAACGAAACGTGGGCTAAGTTTCCCGCCTCCACCGAAGCGAATAGTGCCCCGCGTCGGAGAAATCCTCAGGAACACCAGATCTCCAACCTAGCACAAACAAGGTCTCTGCACTTAGTCTAAAACAAGCAATCACAAGCAAACACAAGAACAAAATCTAGATTCTAAGCTATACCTCGAACTCCAAAGGTCTCCGGTGGCTATCGGCCCAATGCCGCTGCCTGTCCTGCGCCACCCGAAGTCTATCTCTAATGAGCTTGACCTTCTCCGCTGCATCAACCACCATCTCCGGGCCAAGCAAAGCTCTCTCACCTACATCATCCCATGACAACGGAGTGCGACACCTCCGTCCATACAACGCCTCAAAAGGTGACATCTCGATACTGGCTTGGTAGCTGTTGTTGTAAGCAAACTCTACCAAGTGCAAGTGATCCTCCCAAGAGCCTCTGAAATCCAAAACACAGGTGCGTAGCATGTCCTCAAGTGTCTGAATGGTCCTCTCTGACTGACCATCTGTTTGTGGGTGATACGCACTACTAAACTTGAGCTGGGTGCCCAAGCTAGCCTGCAGACTCCTCCAGAAATGCGAAGTAAAGCGACTGTCCCGATCTGATACTATGCTCACTGGAACTCCATGCAGTCTGACTATCTGGCGCACATACATCTCTGCTAGTCTCTCTGTAGACGTACCCACTTTGAATGGTAGGAAGTGGGCCGATTTGGTCAACATGTCCACGATGACCCAAATCGCATCCTTCCCGCCTGGAGAACGGGGAAGTCCAGAAACAAAATCCATGGTCACATGCTCCCATTTCCACTCCGGAATGGGTAACGGCTGGAGTAATCCTCCTGGCCTCTGCCTCTCCGCCTTCACCTGCTGGCACACTAAGCATCGGGATACGAAGCGCGCTACCTCTCGCTTCATCCCGTACCACCATACATGCTGTCTCAGATCTCTATACATCTTGTTGGCACCGGGATGCATAGAGTACTGGGATCGATGCGCCTCCTGGAGAACCTCCTCGCGTAACGACCCACTCGGCACACACAACCTGGTACCGTGCCGCAATGAACCATCATCAGCAATGGTGAAGTCGTCTGCTAAACCCATCTGAACCTGCTCCCTGATGCTCCTCAGGGACTCATCCTCAAACTGTGTAGCCCTGATCCGGTCTACCAACTCTGACTGAATCTGCAGTCCCCACATCTGCATCTCAACTCCAGGCACTATCACCTCAATGCCCAAGCTCTCTAGATCTGCCAGAAGATAACGATCTGTAGTCAGGCACATAGCTACCGGATACCTGCTCAATGCATCCGCAACTACGTTCGCCTTCCCTGGATGATACTGCAATGATATGTCGAAGTCTTTCATCAACTCCAACCATCTCCTCTGCCTCATGTTCAGCTCTTTTTGGGTAAACACATACTTCAAGCTCTTGTGGTCTGTGAAGATCTCCACACGCTCTCCGTATAAATAGTGTTTCCACAACTTCAGAGCAAAAATGACCGCTGCCAACTCCAAATCGTGGGTAGGGTAATTCTTCTCATGAGGACGTAATTGCCTGGAAGCATAGGCAATCACCCTCCCATTCTGCTGCAACACACAACCCAGTCCCTTCCCCGATGCATCACTATAGATAGTGAATCCTCCAGAACCTGATGGCAACGTCAACACTGGAGCTGTCGTCAACCTCCTCTTCAGCTCATCAAAGGCGATCTGGCACTCCTCTGACCAAACAAACTCCACGTCCTTCCGAGTCAGCCTGGACAACGGCTCTGCAATCCGGGAAAAATCCTGAACAAATCTCCTGTAGTAGCCTGCCAGTCCCAAGAAACTCCTGACCTCGGCTACTGAACTCGGAGCACTCCATGCCTCAACTGCCACGATCTTTCTCGGATCCACCGAGATACCCTCTCCAGTCACCACATGACCAAGGAATTCAACCTTGTCAAGGAAGAACTCACACTTCGAGAGCTTTCCATAAAGCTCCTCCTTCCTGAGAGTCTCCAGCACTATCCTCAGATGCTCCTCGTGCTCCTCTGGGGTCTTCGAATACACCAAGATGTCATCTATAAACACCACCACAAACCTGTCCAGATGCTGATGGAACACCTTGTTCATCAGATTCATGAACACTGCCGGGGCATTAGTCAACCCAAACGGCATCACCAAGAACTCATACTGTCCATATCTGGTCCGAAAAGCTGTCTTCGGAATATCCTCCTTCCTGACCTTCACCTGGTGGTAGCCTGTCCTCAGATCAATCCTGGAAAACACCCTCGCTCCGCTCAACTGGTCAAATAGATCATCAATACGCGGCAGCGGATACTTGTTCTTGATTGTGAGGCTGTTCAGAGCCCTGTAGTCGATACACATCCGTATCGACCCATCCTTCTTCGGCACAAAAAGTACCGGAGCACCCCACGGAGAAGAACTAGATCTGATAAATCCCTTGTCCTGAAGCTCATCCACCTGCTTCTTCAACTCTATCAGCTCACTGTTGCTGACTCTATAGACGTGCTGGGATATCGGCTCCGCGCCTGGCACCAAGTCTATAGAGAACTCCACGTCTCTGTCCGGAGGTAACCCTGGCAACTCCTCCGGAAAGACATCCATATACTCCTCTATCAGTGGATGTAGCGACCTCGGCTCTACCACCAGGGCTCCGCAGAAGACTCCCTCGGTCTGCTCCGCTGCTCCTCTGGCAAACTGAAACTCTGGCTCACCCGGCGGACTAAACAAAACTCTGCCTCCACGACAATCTATACTAGCACAATGCGTACTCAACCAATCCATCCCGAGTACAACATCGTAACTCGGAAGTGGCATTACGAGTAGGCACACACTCAACTCCCGGCCTCCCAAGGTAACTCTCCGGTCTCTGCAAACATCACGGACTAGGATGATACCACCCCCGGTCGTGATCTTGCAGAGTCTAGCTAAAGGTTCAGCAACAAGATGGTGTCTAACAGCAAAAGATACAGACACAAAGCTATGGGAAGCACCGGAATCAAATAAAGCAAGTGCTGGAATGGAATCAAGGAGAACAGAACCTGAGATAACATCACCAACTGGCTCGGCCTCGTCCACTGTCAGGGCAAAAGCTCGCCCCTGCTGTCCTCCTCGGTGCTGCTGCTGGTGCTGGGCGAACCTCTGCTGCTGAGTCTGCAAAGGCTGTCCTCTCTGCTGCGCTGCAGGTGCTCTGGCTGGTGCCCTCTGAGCGGCTCCTCCGCCCTGAGCTGTACGGGCAAGCGCTGAAGGACAATCCTTCAGCTGGTGGTCTGCGGCGCCACACAATAAACATCTGCCCAGCCTCTTTCTGCATATGTCCCATCCGTGCCCTGGCTTCTTACAGAAAGGGCAAACGATGGGCTGCCTCTGGCCCTGCTGCTGACCCTGCCTCTGCTGCTGAGGCGCCTGCCGGAAGGGCGCCCGACCCTGACCCTGGTGCTGCTGGGTCTGCTGGAATGGCCTCTTGGCCGGGCCTGCACTGCTGCCTGCTCCGGAAGTGTCTCTGCCCCTCTTCGTCTTCAGCTCTAGGTCATCCTCAGCTCTCTGTGCATCGCTGACAATCTGCTCGAAGGTCGCCTCGCGGTCGCTCCTAGTCAAGGACTTGACCGCCATGACCAAGCCCTTGCGGAACTTCCGCGCCTTCGCTGCCTCTGACAACCCCTCAACAAATCTGCCCAGACGGCAGAACTCCGCTGCATACTCATCCACTAGCATACTCCCCTGGACGAGCGCCTCGAACTGACTCTCTAAGGCACTGAGAGCCACGTCCGGGAAGAACTTCTCCTTGAAAAGCTTCTTGAAAGCCTCCCAAGTCAATCCCGGAGCTGCTATCCGCGTATCCGTGCGGAACCAAGTGAGGGCAAGGTCGAACATCTGGCTGCCCGCTGCCTCTATCTGCATGCTGGCTGGGATCATCGCCAGCCTGAAAATGCCCTCTATATGCTCGATCCAGTCGTCGGCGTACAGGATCCCCTCTGTGCCACGGAACTCCTTAGGCCGCATCCTCTGAAAATCGATGATAGTACCCGGCCTAGGATACTGAGCCTGCTCTGGCTGTGGCTGGATCTGAGCCACTCTGTCGACCGCTGTCAAAGCCACCTGATGAGCATTCTCAATGCCCATCCTCATAATATCTGCCTGGCGGTGCTGCGCATCCATCATCTCTCGGAAGAACGCGAACAGCTGTGTAGCATCTACTGGCGCAGGCGGTGGTGGAGGAGGTACCACCGGGACAACTGGGGTGGCTCTCGGATCAATGGGAGTAAGGGGATCTCCGAGAGAAACTGAAGCTCCCTCAACCGCAGGAGTGGCGAGTGGAGCGGTAGCGGCTGCCGGACGTCGAGCAGGTCGAGAGGTGGCAGACCTCTCGGTGGCAGCTGCTGGGGCGGTGCGCTGAGATCTGGTCTTCGGAGGCATCCTGAACACAGATCAAAAGAAGTCAATACAGTGCAAGAAACGATAACATCAATGAAGGACAGTAATATTGCAAAAGGAACAATTTCAGGAAAATTAAGATAGCAAGAAAAATCAGGAGGGGTCCTAGTTGTGATTGAGCACACTCTCTCTCAGCCTATCTCCTATATCCTACTGCAGGTAACCTAAGAAGCAGACCTGCATGGGCCACCACCAAAAACGTGTCACGACCCGCACCCGAAAATCGGGCATGAGCCGTGGGTACGTCCAGCCTACGCCGCAGAATCGGCGGTAGAACGCTGTAAAGGTCCGTTCTAGGTCAACCAACTATCTAGATCTCACAGAAAAATCCGGCATGACCTCTCCAAAAGGAGGGCAAAACCACGCAATATATATATCAAATAATCTTCTCCCGAAGGAGGGCAACCACGCAATATATATATGAATCTCAATCACAAAATCTAGGGGAAGAAATAAGCAAGATATGATATAAACAAAGAAAACCAGAACCAAGAGAGCAAGGCAATCCAAAATAATACAGTCCAAGTCTAAAAGCTACAACATCTCACAGAAGCACAAAAGAATAAGTACAGTCATCCAAAATACAAACCACAAGGAAAACCCAGGAAACCCACCTAGCTAACTAGGGTGCTATCGGCGTCTCCTCGGCGCACTCCTCCTCGGGGTCACAACAGTCGTCAACACCAGGCCCGTAGAACGTAGGGCAATAGTCCTCAGGATCCTCTGGAAAAAATATGCCCAGTCAGGACTGGAGCGAAGTACATAACTCTGAAAGCAACTCCAAATACATGGTAAGGTGTATATGACGAGCAATAGAAAAGTAATCAAGATGCACAGGAAATAAATATATGCTGGAGCACAAGAAGTAGCTGCAATGTAAACTGGAGAACAATACAAGTAGTGGAAAAGTAACTGCAGGTGAGAAACATGAATACTAGCTAAGTGCCTTGAGCACAAGTTCGTTATATGATCGGTTTAGGTTGCACATGAAAGTCACTACGATAACTCCGTTATGCGTGAGTTGCATAACCGACATACACATGAATACTGTTTGGCTTTGATCATATAACCAACTCACTACTCCCCTCCCCCACTAATACCATTGGATCCAACCACAACACGCTACGTACATGATAATAGCTCGCGCACACGAAGGCGAGAGCACAAGAAGCACATGATAGCACATGATAATCAATACCCGAAGCACATGATGAAATTACACGTGATAGAGTACCCGCTGAACACGGTAAGGGGGATAGGCACCTCATGACGGGATCCACTAGTACCAAGCTCGTGTAATAAAGTGTCAGAATCAAGCATTACAGTTCTAGAACAGGTGATATAAACGCTATCATGAAATGGAAACTATCAGAGGTAGGTACTCGCCTGATGTCCTGAGCACTGATGAGGATCGAGGTCCGGACCGGTGTCGCAAGGACCTAATACGAAAAGCAAGGATTAAACAGGGTTCTAAGCATTTAAACTGATATAAAATAATTAAAAACAGGCTTCTAGGGCTATTCTAGGTCGAACGGGTCAAACCGGTGAAAATCGGGTCAAAAAGTCAACCCGGGGTCCAAAAAGTCAACTCTAGGTCAAAACTAGGTCAAACGTTGACTTTTACGGTCAACGGGGACAATTATGGTCAAAGCTAGGTCAAACTAGGGTGCCCCTGAAATTCTAGGTCAAACCGAGCTCATTAAGCTACTAAACTCACAAACTCGCCTAATCGAGATACCGGGATACCCTCGGTATCCGATACCTCGCCCTAGGCCACGCACCCCGCCTAAACCCGCTAAAACCTATGCTAGCACGCGTAATTATATACATATAAACATATAAAAATCATTCCAAAGCATTTCCTAGCTAATGCTCAAATACCCCGCTCGAAACTCAATACCTTGAATATCTCAAGGTATCGAGATACCTTGGTATCTCAAGGTATTGAAGTTTCCGCCCTAAAACCCTCTAACTAGCTACCTAGCTATTAATTATATACCTAGTTATTAATCTAGGCTAGGTAATATATATATCTACCATATATATATACATCTAAGTATGTATATACCTATGTATTTAGATATCCACACACATTTACCCGATACCCATTACCTTACCTAATCATAACATATATATATATATTACCTATCAAGATATCTATATATATATAAACTAACTATAGATATATAGATATCTATCTCCTAGATAGATAAAACTACCTATCTACCTATCTACCTATCTAGTATCTAAATACCTAGCTATCTATCTATCAATATCTATCTATCAATATAATTATCCATAACTTATCTATCTAACATATACTCTAACTATTATCTATTACCTAACACCCCTCGCTAACACCCCTCGCTACTAGCCTTGCCAACGCGCTGCTGCTGCTGGCTCTACATGCTGATGATGCTGCTGCTGGCTGCTGCTCCTCTATGCTACTGCTGCTGCTCCTCTATGCTACTGCTGCTGCTGATTCTGCTGCTGCTGTGCTGCTGCTGCAGTGCAGCAGCAGCTGCAGCCACTGTTTGCTGTCCTCCCCCCCCTTTCCTCTCACACATACACACACACACACACCCATATATATACATATATATATCACTATCTATATATATATATACATACATATATATCTATATATATATAACTAGATACATATATATATACACACACTTAACTACACATTCTAACACACACACTAGCACACTCACACACTAAAACACACACACACATAAATATATATATACATAGCTACAAATATATATATAAACACACATATTAATATATATATATATGAATACACACACACTCTAAGATATATACACACACACACATATTCAAATATATATATACATATACACACGAGCACACTTACACATATACATATATATATACACATAGACATATACACACATAAGCACATAGATATAAATACACTCATATATATATAAATATATATACATAAACAAACATACATATATATATAAATATATATATATATACACACATATCAAAACAAACACAACCACGCACACAACACTCAAACCACACGCCCTACTCACGCCCAACGACCCCGACACTCACCAATACCCTAAAATATATAAAATATAGCCCGAAAACTCTAGCACACACTCCCCGATACTAACCCAATGCGCGCACAAAGCCGAAACGAGGAAACCAAGTCGAAATGGCCGTTCGGTCATTTCGACGAACACGTGGTGCGCGGCTCGGAAAACCTCCTGAAACGCACACCAAACGAACTCGGAATCGGCCCAAAATTTACCCACGCGCTCTACACGATGTCTAGATCCTAGAAAATGCGCTCCCACGTCGATTCTAGGCCCGTGGCGGAAACACACACAAACTTAGAATCGGCGACGACGAAAAGCCCCAATTTCGCCCGAAACGCCCGTTTCTCCGCGACACGGCTTCCCGTGTCCAAACGGAGACACGCACTCACCCTCTAGACACCCGACAACGTCTACCTAGGTCCATCTAACCTAGGGCATCACCCAAAATTGGGCCAAATTCGGATTCCACCCGAATTCGACACAAAACCTAATGTCAAAGTCTCTAAACTCACCCAAACTAGTTCCAACTTCCTCCTACGGGTAGGGTTAGGGTCTAGGAAGGTTCTACAACACTAATTATACTACACAAAAATAATTAGGAAGGGGAAAGTTAGGTTTTACCTCTTGGGAGTTGGAATCCCAAGGCCAAAGTCCCAAATTCCCTCCAAATCAACTCCCTCAAGCTCCAAGCTTCCAAATCCAACTCCCACACTAGATCTAGGCCCCTCACACCTAGGTTAGAGAAAATGCAAGGGTAGGGTTAGCTTAAGGAAGAAGGAATGAAGAAGAAAGAAGAAAAAATGGAAGAAAACTCACTTGGAGAAGGAAGGAAGAAGAAAGGAGAAGTGGAGAAGAAGAAGAAGTGAAGAAGAAGAAGAAGAAGAAGTGGAGAACACAAAACAAAGGGGAGGGGCTGCTGATTTCCTCACGGGTGGGGGGGTAGGTAGGCCGGCCACATGTAAAAAGGGGATTTACAACTTTCCAAATTCCCAAAACGCCCCTATTCACTCGGTTTTGGGTTCCGGGTCTCCAAATGCACTCAAACTAGTTCCAAATCTCTCCAACTAACCTCCTAAAAATAAAATAATAATTCTAAGCCCCAAAATAATTCTCACAAGGGTGTGGGCTGGGTCGGACATGGGTCCACTAGGGTCTGACATGGGTCCAGGCTAGCCAAAACCCTAAAACAATCAAAATAAAAAATAAGACAAGCACTAATTAAATATAAATATAAATAACTAAATACAATACACTATTTATCAAATAAAAAAAAATATACCCTATTTTCTAGAATTGGGTAGTGACAGGCGAGCCCCGTCCGGCCACCCCGACCCCCTGCGACCCTCCGGCCACCTCTCAAACCCGCCGTCCACCTCCCTCGCAGCCACCAGCGAGTCCCCCCACCCGCCGAGAGCCGCCGACCTCTCCTCCTTCCTCCCCTCTTCTTCTTAAACCCGCCGCCGGCCTCCCCTGTGAGCCCGACCTCGCCGTAGCCGCCGTCCGACGACCCGCCGGACCTCCCAGGGCCTAGCCGACCTCCGCCCAGTGCCGTGCAGCGTCGGCACCCTCTGCTCAGACCCGGACACGCCGCTGGACACGCTGACACGTCCAGGACACAGAACCGCGTGTCGGACTCGAAACACCCCGGTTCCTCGGGTCCCCTTCAGGTACTCGTATCTTGCAACTCGGATCTCCGTTTTCGATTCTGTGAATTTCTACGCGAAGCCTGTATGACCCTCTCGGTGTCCGGACAAACTGTTCGGGGCATCGCGTCCTGTGGTGATCGTACACCGCGATCCAAAAACAGGAAAAAACCAGACCCGGTTTTACCCCGGAACTGAGTGCGCCCCGCCAAACGGGACGACTTGGTCGCGCGCGGTCTTCACAGACACGAGCGCCTCGTCGATACGGACGTGTGGGATTTCGTGGAAGCTGATTCGGGTGTGCGTGCACACCGGAATCAACGCGTATCCGCGGACATCGCCCCGTATCCGTACTTTCTGGAACGTGCCCTAACTTTGTGTACACACGTCGGATCGAGACGAAACTTGCGCCATCGGACTCGTAGCGATACGCTGGTCCTGTGGGTCAAGTTTGGTTCGATTCTGAGAACGTTGACGAAATCGCGTGTCGTGGGCCCCACAGGCCCCGCTCGACGGACGATTTTGTGATCGGCTCATCGGAATCCAATTCTGAAAGTTCCGTTGGGTTCGTATCATTGTTCCTGACCTGTTGACACTAAGTTTGATGAATTTGGAGACCGTTGACCCGGACGCATTTTTCGGTGCAAAGCGGGCCCACCGGTGGACCCCGTTTTGGCCCGAAACTGCCGTTTCTGTCCTTGTCTCCAAATTGGACCCAAGGACAGACGTTTCTAGCTGATTGATATTTTCTGGATCTGATGGTGATGTTTGTTCCAGCAACCGGAGTACCGCCTGCATTTCCCGCCGAAGTCAGAACTGCAAACATAGCCGGAACCACAGGCAAGTGTACCTTGCCAAACGCTGCAGCTTGCTATATATTTTTCTTGGTTAATTTTGCATCAGCGAGAACATAGATCTTGAAAATTCTCAGTAATTTCTGTTATAGTAATTTTACTTGAATTCTGGTAGATCCATATGTAACTTGTTTTAACTGCTTAACCTAGGAAACGTGTGACGTGCTTAGTGTCCGATCATAGTCGGGTGCCAACCCCGTACGCGGTGTTGAGTACGTCATTTGAGATGGACAATCGATACCCTTATTCTCGTACTTGTCCTATCAAGTACACCAGAACCCAGGACACTTGACACTATTTCATGAGACAGAGTCTTCCTGAGACATTCGAGGTGATTCTGTATAGGATGCATGTTTTATGACATAGACTTTACATTCTTAGACATTTGATTCATAGCTATCAGACTTGCTGCATTAGTTATAATCGTGCGTGACATGGACATGAGGCATCGTGGACATGAGACGTGGGATTACATTGGGTGGGGAGAGACACACAGACTACAGGCTGATATTATATATAAAATATAGTATATAACATAGTGTAATTCATAGTTATTGCCGCTACCGGCTCCCCGACACAGAGCTTGTAGTGGCTTCAGCCTGAATTCTAGTGCTGCTCTCATATTGCATATCACTTAGCTGGTTACATAGCTTACCCTCTTGATTAATTATCTGCTGCACTGTGTTTATTTTGGCTTGTATTTTCTGTACCTTGCTGTCCCCTGAGGACCTGGATCCGGATTATGTCCCCAGGTACAGCTGAAGAGAACTACCCAGAGGTGTACGGTACCGGAGCACTCCTTGGAGCAGAACAAGGAACAGAGGACGAAATAGTGGCCGAAGATTTCTCCTGAGCACCGGCCTCAACTACACAGTATTTCCATTTTCAGCATTTCTTTTCCTATCTCTCTTTTCCTTAATTGTAACAGAATAATTCTCGGATTTGTTTCCCGAGACAACCTTATTTGTTATTGCATATTTATTTCCATTGCATGATTTCTGGCAATTAATCTGTGTTATTTCTGTGGATGAGATTAGAAATACCTGAGACTTGTAACATATTACTGCTAGACTACAGCTTAAGCATGCCCTGATGGATCCATTAAATTGGGTTGTCCATCGGTGCGTGCTGCTGGCCATTGCCACGCTTCTCTAGTCCCTCGGCATTTTGGGACTGGGGCGTGACATAGTTTTTGTGGTGGCCCATGCAGGTCTATGACTAAATTGTTCGGTTTCAACTTAGGGACCGAACAGGCCTGCAATAAAGAATAGGATAGGTTTTTAGGATCTCATCCACTTGCTTGAATCGTTTTTGATATCTGTATCGTATTCGAACTAATTTTGACTTGCATCTTGCCTTGATTCCTGTGCGCCTCTTATTGGTTATTTTGGATGCAGGGAAATGGACCCACAAGAATGCAATGAGACTCCCGCCGGAACCCCACAAGCTACAGGTGTCACCTATGACGACGAAGTGACACCAGTCGGAGGAGTTCCCTCAACTCAACAAAGCCAGCAGGCAGGTCAACCTACCTCCCGATTTCGACGCGATGATATTCCACCTCCGCCGCAGTTCGTCCCACCAACGCCCGTGCTCCCACAAGGACAGCCAATTGACGGGCAGCAGATATTCCAAATGATCTACGCGATGATGCAAGCACAGCAACAAGTCCAACACGAGGCTCAGCGTCACGAAGCTAATTTCTTGAGGGACAGCATTGTAACTGCACTAGAGCAGGCCAACCTACCAGCTCGACGGCCAACTACAGGCTCAATCACTGACTTCCGCCAACTGAAGCCCCGCACTTTTTCCGGAAAAGAGGAGCCCACCGAAGTTCATGAGTGGCTCACCAACATACGGCATCAACTTGAAGCAGCCGAGCTTCCCCGGGAACGCTGGATGACTGCCGTCCGAATGTAGTTGACAGGCAACGCGCACCACTGGTGGTTGTCTGAGGAGGCACGACTCGGACCAGACCGGGTCACTTGGGAAGAGTTTTCCAGGCTCTTCCAGGAGATGTACATTCCGGCTATCGCACGATCAGAACTGCGGGACAAGTTTAATCGCCTCACTCAGGATACTATGACGGTGGAAGAGTACTACGCTGAGTTCATTCGTCTAAGCCGCTTTGCCCCAACCCTGATCCCGACCGAGGAAGAGAAGGCCGAGAAATTCTTCGAGAACAGGGTCTTATGAGTTCTTGGTGATGCCGTTTGGTTTAACCAACGCGCCAGCAGTATTTATGAGCTTAATGAACAGGGTCTTTCATCAATTCTTGGATAAATTCGTAGTGGTATTCATTGACGACATTCTCATATATTCCAAGAGCCCTGAAGAGCACGAGGAACATCTTGGAATCGTGTTAGAGACCTTGAGACATGAGAAGTTATATGCCAAGCTCAGTAAGTGTGAGTTCTGTATGGACAGGGTGCCTTTCTTGGGGCACATCATCTCAGGAGAAGGACTTTCAGTGGATCCAGAGAAGGTTGCAGCAATTGAGACATGGCCTACACCTACATCAGTTGCAGAGGTAAGAAGTTTTCTCGGACTCGCGGGATATTACCGAAGGTTCGTAGAAAATTTCTCAAGGATTGCAGAACCAATGACGAAGCTGACACGGAAGGATCAGGAGTTTGTATGGACAGAAGACTGCCAGAAGGCTTTTGAAGAACTAAAGAGAAGATTAACAACAGCACCTGTCTTGACTCTTCCTACAGGGTCAGGAGGTTTTGTTGTTTACAGTGATGCATCAGGCAGTAGGCTAGGATGTGTTTTGATGCAACATGGCAAGGTCATTGCTTATGCGTCGAGACAGTTGAAGGACCACGAGAAGAACTACCCCACACATGATCTGGAGCTAGCAGCTGTTATATTTGCACTGAAGATATGGAGGCACTATCTTTATGGAGAGAGGGTAGAAATCTTTACTGATCACAAGAGTCTGAAGTATGTGTATACTCAGAAGGAGCTTAACATGAGACAGAGACGCTGGCTAGAACTGATGGTAGATTTTGACATCGATCTGCAGTATCATCCGGGAAAGGCGAATGTTGTTGCAGATGCACTCAGCAGGAAGCCTACGGCTTATTTCTTGACAATGCAGCCCGAGTTATTGAAGGACTTACAGGAGCTTCAGATAGAGGTTGTCTTACCAGGACAGAATGGATTGATGGCTAACCTTGAGATTCAGTCATCACTCGTAGAAAAGATCAAGGAGGCATTGCCCACCGATGCTAGATTCCGAAGACTCAAGGAAAGGACAGAAGTCGGCATTCAGACAGGACTACGCATCCATGAAGACGGGACATTGAGATTTGGAAACCGCTTGTATGTTCCAAATGGAGAATTGAGACAGGAGTTAATGACTGAAGCACATAGCTCTATGTACTCTGTTCACCCAGGAGGAACCAAGATGTATCGGGACTTGAGACAGTATTACTGGTGGCATGGAATGAAGAGAGAGATCGCGAGATTTGTGGCCAAATGTTTAGTATGTCAACAAGTGAAGGCGGAGCATCAGAGAACTGCAGGTATGTTACAACCGCTTCCGATACCGGAATGGAAGTGGGAGCATATCACGATGGATTTTGTCACAGGATTTCCGACAGCGGAAGAGATGCAGTTTGGGTTATCGTGGATCGACTCACTAAATCGGCACACTTCTTGCCATTTAGAGTTGGACAGTCCACAGAGGTACTAGCTGACATGTATATGCGACAAATCGTCAAATTACATGGAGTACCTGTTAGTATTGTATCGGACCGAGATTCGAGATTTATATCTCATTTCTGGAGAAGCATGCAAGAGAGTCTAGGCACCAGACTCAAATTCAGCACGGCATACCACCCGCAGACAGATGGACAATCGGAGCGCACCATTCAGATATTGGAGGACATGTTGCGATCATGTATGCTAGATTTCGGAGGATCTTGGGAAGATCATTTGCACTTAGTAGAGTTCTCCTACAATAACAGTTATCAGGCCAGCATTCAGATGGCGCCATTTGAAGCTTTATACGGATGGAAGTGCAGGTCACCTGTGTGTTGGAGTGACGTTGGTGAACGTCAGATACTGGGACCAGAATTGGTAACACAGACAGTGGAGAAGGTGAAGCAGATACAGAATCATCTACGAACAGCTCAGGACAGACAGAAGCATTGGGCAGATACACACAGGCGTCCCCTAGAGTTCAAGGAAGGAGATCATGTGTTCTTGAGGATTTTGCCCACTCGTGGTACTATCAGATTCGGGAGCAGAGGCAAGCTGAGCCCAAGGTATATTGGACCATTTGACATTCTAGAGCGCGTTGGTGAGGTGGCTTATCGTCTTGCATTACCTCCATCCTTAGAGGGAGTGCATGACGTATTCCACGTCTCACAGCTGCGAAGGTACGTGACCGACCCAAGTCACGTAGTCGATCATTCAGAGATCGCAGTAGGCCCGAGCTTAAGATATGAGGAACAACCAGTTGGCATCCTCGACGTCAGTGAGAAGACATTGCGGGGACAGACAATCAGACTGGTCCGAGTAGCATGGAAACATCATTCACCAGGCGAATCGACTTGGGAACGAGAAGATAGTATGCGTCAGCGATACCCCCACTTGTTCGAGGAGGCAGTTGTAAACTAGGCCACCTTGTATTTCCATAACCCTTCTTTAGTAGCTTATTCTTTGATTGCGAGGACGCAATCCTTTTAAGGAGGGAAGATTGTAAACACCCTAAATTTTAGGAATAAAATTTATATAATTTTCCGTATTTTCGGTATTTTTCTAGAATTTATAGCTAAGGTGATTTGGGGTTAAATAATTTTAAGTGTGACTAAATGGAGTTAAAATATCCTGGAAATAGAAATTTATTGTGTATAATGGAGAACCGGACGCATGGCATTTTTCGGTGAATTTATTGGACACCGGAGCAGCGTATCGAGGACCTTTAGCCATTTGGATTGTGAACCAGACCCAGTTGGACCGAACCAAACCAACCTGACCCGAAACCCGCATGCAAACCCTAGCAGCCGCCGGATTTCACTGTAGCAGCCTATAAAAAGGGCCGCCTTGACATCCGTGCCCAGCTCCTGAACCCTAGCCGCCGTCGTCTCCAAACCCAACCCCGACTCTCCTGTGATCGACCCATCCGCCGCATCCCATCAACCCCCCTGCTCGAGACGTCGCCGCCGCCGCCGGATCAACCTCCCTAGCCGCAGTTCGTCCCCGACGCCGCGACTCCCCTCGACCCCGACTCGCTGCTGGGAACAGCAGCCGTCGACCTCCGTGTCCGCCGTATCCCCTCGACGTGCCGCCTACAGCCGTTCGACAGCGACCCCAGCCGCTCGGCAGCGACCCCGATCCCCTTCCCTTGGCGACCCGACCCCAACGCCTCCCACGCGTCGCTCCGCTGACCCGAGGCAACCTGGGACTCGACTCCAAGGCCCAGCGGACACGGGAGAGGACGAATCGGACGCAAGCAGCGCGAGGATACGACCAGGACACAGATTGGACGTTCGGACACTTGGAATTCAGCATTCGTGGAGCCCTGTTCAGGTACTGATTTCTTCCGCCCCGCCACTCCAATTTCGATTCCGTCGATTGCTATGCGTAGACTGTATACCCCTCTCGGTGCCCGTGCAATTCGCTCGGTGCATCGCGTCTTGTAGTGGTCGTACACCGCGATCCAAAACAGGAAAAAATGTCCTGTTTCACCTCGAAACTGAGTCCGCCCCGCCAATCGGGGCGACTTGGTCGCACGCGGTCTTTACCAAACTGTGTGCGACGTTGATACGGTCGTGTAGGATTTCGCAGAAGTCGATTCGGAGGTGCGTGCACCCCGGAATCAACGCGTATCCGCCGACGACACCCCGTATCCGTCCTTTCTGGAACACGCTGTAACTTCGTGTACACACGTCGGTTCGAGACGAACCTTGCGCCATCGGATCCGTAGTAATACGCTGGTCCTGTGAGCCAAGTTTGGTTCGATTCTGAGAACGTTGACAAAATCACGTATCGTGGGCCCCACATGCTCCACTTGACGGGTGATTTTGAAATCGGCTCATCGGAATCCAATTCTGAAAGTTCCGTTGGGTTCGTATCATCGTTCCTGACTTGTAGACACTGAGTTTGCGAAATTTGGAGACCTTTGACCCTGACACGCTTTTCGGTGCAAAGTGGCCCACAGGTGGAACCCGCTTTGGCCCGAAAATGACCTTTTTGCCCCTGTGTCCAAATTGGACGTAAGGACAGGCATTTCCAGCTATTTGACATCTTCTGAGACTGTTGGTGATGTTTATTACAGCTTTTGGAGTAGTCCCTACCGGATCCACTGATACAGGGACAGTCGTTGGTTTTCGGACATCAGGCAAGTGTACCTTGCCAATCTATGCAGCTTAGTTATCTATTTTCCTTGCTTATATATATATTGCTGTGCATGCTCAACCTAGGACCGTGTGACGTACTTAGCGTCCGATTATCAGTCGGGTGCCGACACTGTACGCAGTGTTGGGTACGGTCATTTAGAGATGGATATCCGTGACATTTTATATTCTCGTACTTGTCTTATCAAGTACCATATGACCCAGGACACTTGACACTATTCATGAGACAGGATTTTCCCGAGATATTCGTGGTGATTCTGTATAGGATACAGGACATGGACATTATACTATTAGATACTTTATGACTGGTTGCATTTAGCTATGATCGCGCTTGACATGGGCATGAGACGTTGTGGTCATGATATGCGTGGTTACATTGGGTGGGGAGAGACACACAGGCTACAGGCTGTATTTATGTATATCTTCTATTATTGAGAGGTCGTAGGCTCTCGTAGCAGAGCCTGACCCACTACCGGTTATTACCGCTACCGGCTCCCCGACACAGAGCTTGTAGTGGCTCAGCCTGAGACTAGTGATGCTCTCACTTGCATTTACACTTAGATTGGTTACATATTTACCCTATTGCTTCATTTAGTTATTTATTTGCTGTACTGCTTATCTGTATTTATTGGCATGAGCTTTCTTGTACCTTGCTATGTCCCCTGAGGACCTGGATCCGGATTTTTGTCCCCAGATTTTACAGACGTGGTTTATCCTGAGGTTTACGGGACCGGAGCAGGAGCTGATCCAGGAGTTGTACCACCATCCGAGGACGAGGTCTTAGCTGAAGACTTCTCTTGAGCATCCTTGTTTATGCTCAGCTTTTATTATTTATTTCAGTCTTTTATATTCTGGTCAGATGAACCATTGTACTAGATATTTATCGGGTTGTTCCCCGAAGTACTATGTGAGACTGGATGATGATTTACATTCCTTATTTATTCTGTGGATCATGTTTATGTCTTGTGTGGATGAGATTAGTTGTACCATGATTGTCGTAGACTTGTTTTACAGCTTAAGTATGCCCTGATGGATCCTTTATAGTGAGTTGGTCCATCGGTGCGTACTGCTGGCCGTGGACACGCGTCCAGTCCCTCGGTATTTTGGGACTGGGGCGTGACATGGTTTTTGTGGTGGCCCATGCAGGTCTACGACTAAATTGTTCGGTTTCAACTTAGGGACCGAACCAGCCTGCCCTAAGGATAGGATAAGTTCTAGGTTCTCATCCATTATTTAACCATTGTTGAACTCTATATCGAACTCGAAATTTGTTACTTGAACTGCATCCTGTATTGATTCCTCTGAGCGTTCTTACAGTTTATATTTTGATTGCAGAGCAATGGATTCCGGGAACAGAGAGGATATTCCTTTGGATATGCCACACGACGCTGTGGTTACTTATGGAGACGGAGTGACACCAGGGGATGGAGGACAAGCATCGCAGAGTGATCAAACCGGTCAGCCTAATCCAAGGTTCCGGAGAGATGACATCCCACCTCCACCACAGTTCACTCCCCAGATGCCAGTATTCCCGCCAGGACAAGCCATGGACGGGCAACAAATGTTCCAGATGATGTATGCTATGATGCAAGCACAGCAACAGATTCAGCAGGAGGCCCATCGGCAGGAGGCCGAGTATCTGAGGACCAGCCTGGTATCCGCATTGGAGCAGGCAAATCCCCCAATGAGGCGAGCAGCGACGGGATCTATCACTGATTTCCGTCACCTCAAACCTCGCACATTTTCTGGTAAGGAAGGGCCAACGGAAGTTCATGAGTGGCTCACCAATATTCGGCATCAGTTGGAAGCCGCTGAACTTCCGAGAGAGAAGTGGATGACTGCAGTTAGAATGCAGTTAACTGATAATGCGCATCACTGGTGGCTAGCAGAAGAGAGGAGACTTGGACAGGACAGAGTCACATGGGAAGAGTTCTCTAGACTCTTCCAAGAGATGTACATCCCGGCAGTCGCACGGTCAGAGCTCAGAGACAGGTTCAACCGCCTTATCCAAGGCAGCATGTCAGTGGAGGAATATAATGCGGAATTTATTCGCCTGAGCCGCTTTGCCCCGACATTGATTTCGACGGAGGAAGAAACAGCAGAGAAGTTCTTTGACGGCTTGAAGTTCGAGCTTCAGAGAGTGATTGGATCGGTAGCACCTACCTCTTATACCGATGTCCTTGCAGCAGCCCGACGCTTGGAACTCGTCGCTAGAAGGGAGACTAACCTGAAGAGGCCTATCACATCAGCACCATCCAGGCCAGCACATAGGGATTCGGCAAAGCGAACCCAGAGGGGTATGCCAGATAGAGCAGCACATAGAGACAGACCTCTTCCTACTTGTCACCACTGCGGCAAGGTAGGACACATTGAGAAGGAATGCAGGCGTAAGTTGGGACTATGTTTGAGCTGCGGATCCAGCCAGCACTTTTCCAGGGATTGTTCCGAACGCCGAGACGGAGCACCAAGACTAGCATTGCCTGCACCACGACCAGCTTATCCAGCAGCAGGAGCCCAACAGACAAGAGTTGGTGGGGTCAGACCACCAGCCCCCGGAGGGAACCAGCAGAGACCACCCCTGGCACCACAGGCAGCCCTATTTCATCAGCAGCAGCAGCAGCAGAGAGGTCCAGCTCAGGGACGGGGACAGGCATTCCCATTAGCTGTTGAGGAGGAGGCTACAGCAGGCGAGGTCATCGCAGGTACTATTTTAGTAGCTTCATTACCTGCTGTAGTTTTATTTGATTCTGGAGCATCGCATTCATTTATAGCAGCTAGCTTTGTAGCCACCCATAGAGTAGCTACCGCACCCCTTCCGAAGATGAAGAGAATTCTTACGGGAGGCGGTATTATTCCGGTTAGTGACGTCTGTAGATCATGTTCTGTAGTAGTTTGTGGCCGAGAGATGCGAGCTCAATTTTTGATCTTTTCCATGCCGGATTATGATGTCGTACTTGGTATGGACTGGTTAAGTCAGTACCATGCGACTCTTGATTGCCGACTTGGGCGGGTTATATTTAGACCGCCTGGACATCCAGAATTTGAGTTTCTCCGAGGAGCAGTAGAGCAAGGAGTTCAGCCTACTCTTAGGGTATTATCTGTAGAAGAGGAGACAGGTTACCCAAGAGTCATATCAGGTTTTGTGGATGTATTTCCTGATGACCTTCCAGGTTTACCGCCTGATCGGGAAATAGAATTCACAATAGACTTAACTCCAGGAGCAGAGCCAATCACTTCATCAGTTTACCGGCTAGCACCTAAGGAGTTAGTGGAGTTGAAGGAACAGGTTGATGATCTTTTGGAGAAGGGTTTCATTCGGCCCAGTGTTTCACCTTGGGGAGCACCCATCTTATTTGTGCCGAAGAAGGATGGAACAGTACGGTTGTGCATTGATTACAGGGCACTGAATGCTGTCACCATCAAGAACAGGTATCCCTTACCACGCATTGATGATCTATTCGATCAATTGAGTGGTGCAAGGGTATTCTCGAAGATTGACCTTAGATCCGGCTATCATCAGATCAAGGTGAGGAAGGAAGACATCCCGAAGACAGCTTTCAGGACGAAGTATGGGCATTATGAGTTCTTGGTGATGCCGTTTGGTTTAACCAACGCGCCAGCAGTATTTATGAGCTTAATGAACAGGGTCTTTCATCAATTCTTGGATAAATTCGTAGTGGTATTCATTGACGACATTCTCATATATTCCAAGAGCCCTGAAGAGCACGAGGAACATCTTGGAATCGTGTTAGAGACCTTGAGACATGAGAAGTTATATGCCAAGCTCAGTAAGTGTGAGTTATGTATGGACAGGGTGCCTTTCTTGGGGCACATCATCTCAGGAGAAGGACTTTCAGTGGATCCAGAGAAGGTTGCAGCAATTGAGACATGGCCTACACCTACATCAGTTGCAGAGGTAAGAAGTTTTCTCGGACTCGCGGGATATTACCGAAGGTTCGTAGAAAATTTCTCAAGGATTGCAGAACCAATGACGAAGCTGACACGGAAGGATCAGGAGTTTGTATGGACAGAAGACTGCCAGAAGGCTTTTGAAGAACTAAAGAGAAGATTAACAACAGCACCTGTCTTGACTCTTCCTACAGGGTCAGGAGGTTTTGTTGTTTACAATGATGCATCAGGCAGTGGGCTAGGATGTGTTTTGATGCAACATGGCAAGGTCATTGCTTATGCGTCGAGACAGTTGAAGGACCACGAGAAGAACTACCCCACACATGATCTGGAGCTAGCAGCTGTTATATTTGCACTGAAGATATGGAGCCACTATCTTTATGGAGAGAGGGTAGAAATCTTTACTGATCACAAGAGTCTGAAGTATGTGTATACTCAGAAGGAGCTTAACATGAGACAGAGACGCTGGCTAGAACTGATGGTAGATTTTGACATCGATCTGCAGTATCATCCGGGAAAGGCGAATGTTGTTGCAGATGCACTCAGCAGGAAGCCTACGGCTTATTTTTTGACAATGCAGCCCGAGTTATTGAAGGACTTACAGGAGCTTCAGATAGAGGTTGTCTTACCAGGACAGAATGGATTGATGGCTAACCTTGAGATTCAGTCATCACTCGTAGAGAAGATCAAGGAGGCATTGCCCACCGATGCTAGATTCCGAAGACTCAAGGAAAGGACAGAAGCCGGCATTCAGACAGGACTACGCATCCATGAAGACGGGACATTGAGATTTGGAAACCGCTTGTATGTTCCAAATGGAGAATTGAGACAGGAGTTAATGACTGAAGCACATAGCTCTATGTACTCTGTTCACCCAGGAGGAACCAAGATGTATCGGGACTTGAGACAGTATTACTGGTGGCATGGAATGAAGAGAGAGATCGCGAGATTTGTGGCCAAATGTTTAGTATGTCAACAAGTGAAGGCGGAGCATCAGAGAACTGCAGGTATGTTACAACCGCTTCCGATACCAGAATGGAAGTGGGAGCATATCACGATGGATTTTGTCACAGGATTTTCGAAGAGCCCCAGCGGAAGAGATGCAGTTTGGGTTATCGTGGATCGACTCACTAAATCGGCACACTTCTTGCCATTTAGAGTTGGACAGTCCACAGAGGTACTAGCTGACATGTATATGCGACAAATCGTCAAATTACATGGAGTACCTGTTAGTATTGTATTGGACCGAGATTCGAGATTTATATCTCATTTCTGGAGAAGCATGCAAGAGAGTCTAGGCACCAGACTCAAATTCAGCACGGCATACCACCCGCAGACAGATGGACAATCGGAGCGCACCATTCAGATCTTGGAGGACATGTTGCGATCATGTATGCTAGATTTCGGAGGATCTTGGGAAGATCATTTGCACTTAGTAGAGTTCTCCTACAATAACAGTTATCAGGCCAGCATTCAGATGGCGCCATTTGAAGCTTTATACGGACGGAAGTGCAGGTCACCTGTGTATTGGAGTGACGTTGGTGAACGTCAGATACTGGGACCAGAATTGGTAACGCAGACAGTGGAGAAGGTGAAGCAGATACAGAATCATCTACGAGCAGCTCAGGACAGACAGAAGCATTGGGCAGATACACACAGGCGTCCCCTAGAGTTCAAGGAAGGAGATCATGTGTTCTTGAGGATTTCGCCCACTCGTGGTACTATCAGATTCGGGAGCAGAGGCAAGCTGAGCCCAAGGTATATTGGGCCATTTGACATTCTAGAGCGCGTTGGTGAGGTGGCTTATCGTCTTGCATTACCTCCATCCTTAGAGGGAGTGCATGACGTATTCCACGTCTCACAGCTGCGAAGGTACGTGACCGACCCAAGTCACGTAGTCGATCATTCAGAGATCGCAGTAGGCCCGAGCTTGAGATATGAGGAACAACCAGTTGGCATCCTCGACGTCAGTGAGAAGACATTGCGGGGACAGACAATCAGACTGGTCCGAGTAGCATGGAAACATCATTCACCAGGCGAATCGACTTGGGAACGAGAAGATAGTATGCGTCAGCGATACCCCCACTTGTTCGAGGAGGCAGTTGTAAACTAGGCCACCTTGTATTTCCATAACCCTTTTTAGTAGCTTATTCTTTGATTGCGAGGACGCAATCCTTTTAAGGAGGGAAGATTGTAAACACCCTAAATTTCAGGAATAAAATTTATATAATTTTCCGTATTTTCGGTATTTTTCTGGAATTTATAGCTAAGGTGATTTGGGGTTAAATAATTTTAAGTGTGACTAAATGGAGTTAAAATATCCTGGAAATAGAAATTTATTGTGTATAATGGAGAACCGGACGCATGGCATTTTTCGGTGAATTTATTGGACACCGGAGCAGCGTATCGAGGACCTTTAGCCATTTGGATTGTGAACCAGACCCAGTTGGACCGAACCAAACCAACCTGACCCGAAACCCGCATGCAAACCCTAGCAGCCGCCGGATTTCACTGTAGCAGCCTATAAAAAGGGCCGCCTTGACATCCGTGCCCAGCTCCTGAACCCTAGCCGCCGTCGTCTCCAAACCCAACCCCGACTCTCCTGTGATCGACCCATCCGCCGCATCCCATCAACCCCCCTGCTCGAGACGTCGCCGCCGCCGCCGGATCAACCTCCCTAGCCGCAGTTCGTCCCCGACGCCGCGCCTCCCCTCGACCCCGACTCGCTGCTGGTAACAACAGCCGTCGACCTCCGTGTCCGCCGTATCCCCTCGACGTGCCGCCTACAGCCGTTCGACAGCGACCCCAGCCGCTCGGCAGCGACCCCGATCCCCTTCCCTTGGCGACCCGACCCCAACGCCTCCCACGCGTCGCTCCGCTGACCCGAGGCAACCTGGGACTCGACTCCAAGGCCCAGCGGACACGGGAGAGGACGAATCGGACGCAAGCAGCGCGAGGATACGACCAGGACACAGATTGGACGTTCGGACACTTGGAATTCAGCATTCGCGGAGCCCTGTTCAGGTACTGATTTCTTCCGCCCCGCCACTCCAATTTCGATTCCGTCGATTGCTATGCGTAGACTGTATACCCCTCTCGGTGCCCGTGCAATTCGCTCGGTGCATCGCGTCTTGTAGTGGTCGTACACCGCGATCCAAAACAGGAAAAAACAACGCCCTGTTTCACCTCGGAACTGAGTCCGCCCCGCCAATCGGGACGACTTGGTCGCACGCGGTCTTTACCAAACTGTGTGCGACGTTGATACGGTCGTGTA
This sequence comes from Iris macrosiphon, assembly GCA_036927795.1. Taxonomy (NCBI): domain Eukaryota; kingdom Viridiplantae; phylum Streptophyta; class Magnoliopsida; order Asparagales; family Iridaceae; genus Iris; species Iris macrosiphon. Next base: position 7,367,538 of record JAYESA010000020.1, on the reverse strand, counting down.
GGATTTCGCAGAAGTCGATTCGGAGGTGCGTGCACCCCGGAATCAACGCGTATCCGCCGACGACACCCCGTATCCGTCCTTTCTGGAACACGCTGTAACTTCGTGTACACACGTCGGTTCGAGACGAACCTTGCGCCATCGGATCCGTAGTAATACGCTGGTCCTGTGAGCCAAGTTTGGTTCGATTCTGAGAACGTTGACAAAATCACGTATCGTGGGCCCCACAGGCTCCACTTGACGGGTGATTTTGAGATCGGCTCATCGGAATCCAATTCTGGAAGTTCCGTTGGGTTCGTATCATCGTTCCTGACTTGTAGACACTGAGTTTGCGGAATTTGGAGACCTTTGACCCTGACACGCTTTTCGGTGCAAAGTGGCCCACAGGTGGAACCCGCTTTGGCCCGAAAATGACCTTTTTGCCCCTGTGTCCAAATTGGACGTAAGGACAGGCATTTCCAGCTATTTGACATCTTCTGAGACTGTTGGTGATGTTTATTACAGCTTTTGGAGTAGTCCCTACCGGATCCACTGATACAGGGACAGTCGTTGGTTTTCGGACATCAGGCAAGTGTACCTTGCCAATCTATGCAGCTTAGTTATCTATTTTCCTTGCTTATATATATATTGCTGTGCATGCTCAACCTAGGACCGTGTGACGTACTTAGCGTCCGATTATCAGTCGGGTGCCGACACTGTACGCAGTGTTGGGTACGGTCATTTAGAGATGGATATCCGTGACATTTTATATTCTCGTACTTGTCTTATCAAGTACCATATGACCCAGGACACTTGACACTATTCATGAGACAGGATTTTCCCGAGATATTCGTGGTGATTCTGTATAGGATACAGGACATGGACATTATACTATTAGATACTTTATGACTGGTTGCATTTAGCTATGATCGCGCTTGACATGGGCATGAGACGTTGTGGTCATGATATGCGTGGTTACATTGGGTGGGGAGAGACACACAGGCTACAGGCTATATTTATGTATATCTTCTATTATTGAGAGGTCGTAGGCTCTCGTAGCAGAGCCTGACCCACTACCGGTTATTACCGCTACCGGCTCCCCGACACAGAGCTTGTAGTGGCTCAGCCTGAGACTAGTGATGCTCTCACTTGCATTTACACTTAGATTGGTTACATATTTACCCTATTGCTTCATTTAGTTATTTATTTGCTGCACTGCTTATCTTTATTTATTGGCATGAGCTTTCTTGTACCTTGCTATGTCCCCTGAGGATCTGGATCCGGATTTTTGTCCCCAGATTTTACAGACGTGGTTTATCCTGAGGTTTACGGGACCGGAGCAGGAGCTGATCCAGGAGTTGTACCACCATCCGAGGACGAGGTCTTAGCTGAAGACTTCTCTTGAGCATCCTTGTTTATGCTCAGCTTTTATTATTTATTTCAGTCTTTTATATTCTGGTCAGATGAACCATTGTACTAGATATTTATCGGGTTGTTCCCCGAAGTACTATGTGAGACTGGATGATGATTTACATTCCTTATTTATTCTGTGGATCATGTTTATGTCTTGTGTGGATGAGATTAGTTGTACCATGATTGTCGTAGACTTGTTTTACAGCTTAAGTATGCCCTGATGGATCCTTTATAGTGAGTTGGTCCATCGGTGCGTACTGCTGGCCGTGGACACGCGTCCAGTCCCTCGGTATTTTGGGACTGGGGCGTGACATGGTTTTTGTGGTGGCCCATGCAGGTCTACGACTAAATTGTTCGGTTTCAACTTAGGGACCGAACCAGCCTGCCCTAAGGATAGGATAAGTTCTAGGTTCTCATCCATTATTTAACCATTGTTGAACTCTATATCGAACTCGAAATTTGTTACTTGAACTGCATCCTGTATTGATTCCTCTGAGCGTTCTTACAGTTTATATTTTGATTGCAGAGCAATGGATTCCGGGAACAGAGAGGATATTCCTTTGGATACGCCACACGACGCTGTGGTTACTTATGGAGACGGAGTGACACCAGGGGATGGAGGACAAGCATCGCAGAGTGATCAAACCGGTCAGCCTAATCCAAGGTTCCGGAGAGATGACATCCCACCTCCACCACAGTTCACTCCCCAGATGCCAGTATTCCCGCCAGGACAAGCCATGGACGGGCAACAAATGTTCCAGATGATGTATGCTATGATTTTGCCGTTTTGGCATGCATGCATTGAAAGTTTTGGCATGCATGCATTGAAAGTCGTTCTTTCATATATAATACTAGTAAATGTATGTATGTTCTAAATTTTTTTTAAAAAATATTATTATAAAATAGTTTATCTATTTAAATATATTTGGATTAAAAAAATTTATATACATGTTATATTTTAATTACGATTTATTATAGATTTGATTATATTTTAATTATAATTTATAATAAATATATTTCTATTTTTTTAAAAAAGTCTAGATTAATCGTTTAAGTCGTTCTTATATTATTATGTAATTAAAAATTATAAATAAATAAATTTTAACTCGTACTTATAGTCTAGGCATGCATGTGTCGAGGAGCCGTCCTCTCATATATAATATATTTGAGTTGGATATCTAATAAATATGTGTATGTTAGATGTTTGGTATCATTTGATTCGATAAAAAAAATATAATAAAAATATTTGGTATCATTTTAATTTAAAATTTGATATACAGAAAGTATTTTTAAATAAATTAACTAAAACAAAATAATTTTGAAAAATTTTGAAGTTACGAAAACTTTGGCCATCTGGGATTGTAAACCCCCTGATTTTTCAAAATTTTAAAAAAACTGGATTTTTCACAATTTTCTGGAATTTTCTGGGAATTTTCTGTAATTTAAAAATAGGGTTTTAATTATTCAATGATTTTTAAATGATAATAAACAATAATAAAATATTATGAAAATAATATTTTTGGATGTAAAATGAAAAACCTGACTTAGGGTAATTTTCTGGGATTTTACTGGGCATCGGACCTATTTTTAAAAGCCTAAAAACTATTTTTCTAAATTATTTATTAATTAAATAATTTATTATTAATTACTATTATTTTTATTATTTTTATTTTTTTTAGCTTTGGGCCCGGCCCGGCCCAGTGGGCCGAGCCCGTTGAAACCAACCCAGCCCAACCTCACACCCTAGCGGGTCGGGCGGGTCGGCCAGACCCGGGTCCGCACCCGACCCGCATCTCCTTCACCCCTCTCCCCTCCCACGTACGACCCCCCGCCGAGAATCCCGCCGCCCGCCGCGGGCCCGTCGGCCACGACCCCACGACCGCCACCCTCCGGATCCCGCGGCCACGTCTTCCCCGGCCGAGCCCCCTCGAGCACCTATTTATATGCCCCTCCTCCGCCTCCTTTTCCCCTAACCCACCCACCGTGCCCTAGTTCCGGCGAGCCCCGTCCGGCCACCCCGACCCCCTGCGACCCTCCGGCCACCTCTCAAACCCGCCGTCCACCTCCCTCGCAGCCACCAGCGAGTCCCCCCACCCGCCGAGAGCCGCCGACCTCTCCTCCTTCCTCCCCTCTTCTTCTTAAACCCGCCGCCGGCCTCCCCTGTGAGCCCGACCTCGCCGTAGCCGCCGTCCGACGACCCGCCGGACCTCCCAGGGCCTAGCCGACCTCCGCCCAGTGCCGTGCAGCGTCGGCACCCTCTGCTCAGACCCGGACACGCCGCTGGACACGCTGACACGTCCAGGACACAGAACCGCGTGTCGGACTCGAAACACCCCGGTTCCTCGGGTCCCCTTCAGGTACTCGTATCTTGCAACTCGGATCTCCGTTTTCGATTCTGTGAATTTCTACGCGAAGCCTGTATGACCCTCTCGGTGTCCGGACAAACTGTTCGGGGCATCGCGTCCTGTGGTGATCGTACACCGCGATCCAAAAACAGGAAAAAACCAGACCCGGTTTCACCCCGGAACTGAGTGCGCCCCGCCAAACGGGACGACTTGGTCGCGCGCGGTCTTCACAGACACGAGCGCCTCGTCGATACGGACGTGTGGGATTTCGTGGAAGCTGATTCGGGTGTGCGTGCACACCGGAATCAACGCGTATCCGCGGACATCGCCCCGTATCCGTACTTTCTGGAACGTGCCCTAACTTTGTGTACACACGTCGGATCGAGACGAAACTTACGCCATCGGACTCGTAGCGATACGCTGGTCCTGTGGGTCAAGTTTGGTTCGATTCTGAGAACGTTGACGAAATCGCGTGTCGTGGGCCCCACAGGCCCCGCTCGACGGGCGATTTTGTGATCGGCTCATCGGAATCCAATTCTGGAAGTTCCGTTGGGTTCATATCATCGTTCCTGACCTGTTGACACTAAGTTTGATAAATTTGGAGACCGTTGACCCGGACGCGTTTTTCGGTGCAAAGCGGGCCCACCGGTGGACCCTGTTTTAGCCCGAAACTGCCGTTTCTGCCCTTGTCTCCAAATTGGACCCAAGGACAGGCGTTTCTAGCTGATTGATATTTTCTGGATCTGATGGTGATGTTTGTTCCAGCAACCGGAGTACCGCCTGCATTTCCCGCCGAAGTCAGAACTGCAAACATAGCCGGAACCACAGGCAAGTGTACCTTGCCAAACGCTGCAGCTTGCTATATATTTTTCTTGGTTAATTTTGCATCAGCGAGAACATAGATCTTGAAAATTCTCAGTAATTTCTGTTATAGTAATTTTACTTGAATTCTGGTAGATCCATATGTAACTTGTTTTAACTGCTTAACCTAGGAAACGTGTGACGTGCTTAGTGTCCGATCATAGTCGGGTGCCAACCCCGTACGCGGTGTTGAGTACGTCATTTGAGATGGACAATCGATACCCTTATTCTCGTACTTGTCCTATCAAGTACACCAGAACCCAGGACACTTGACACTATTTCATGAGACAGAGTCTTCCTGAGACATTCGAGGTGATTCTGTATATGATGCATGTTTTATGACATAGACTTTACATTCTTAGACATTTGATTCATAGCTATCAGACTTGCTGCATTAGTTATAATCGTGCGTGACATGGACATGAGGCATCGTGGACATGAGACGTGGGATTACATTGGGTGGGGAGAGACACACAGACTACAGGCTGATATTATATATAAAACATAGTATATAACATAGTGTAATTCATAGTTATTGCCGCTACCGGCTCCCCGACACAGAGCTTGTAGTGGCTTCAGCCTGAATTCTAGTGCTGCTCTCATATTGCATATCACTTAGCTGGTTACATAGCTTACCCTCTTGATTAATTATCTGTTGCACTGTGTTTATTTTGGCTTGTATTTTCTGTACCTTGCTGTCCCCTGAGGACTTGGATCCGGATTATGTCCCCAGGTACAGCTGAAGAGAACTACCCAGAGGTGTACGGTACCGGAGCACTCCTTGGAGCAGAACAAGGAACAGAGGACGAAATAGTGGCCGAAGATTTCTCCTGAGCACCGGCCTCAACTACACAGTATTTCCATTTTCAGCATTTCTATTCCTGTCTCTCTTTTCCTTAATTGTAACAGAATAATTCTCGGATTTGTTTTCCGAGACAACCTTATTTGTTATTGCATATTTATTTCCATTGCATGATTTCTGGCAATTAATCTGTGTTATTTCTGTGGATGAGATTAGAAATACCTGAGACTAGTAACATATTACTGCTAGACTACAGCTTAAGCATGCCCTGATGGATCCATTAAATTGGGTTGTCCATCGGTGCGTGCTGCTGGCCATTGCCACGCTTCTCTAGTCCCTCGGCATTTTGGGACTGGGGCGTGACAGGGATGGCGAAAATATGAATTTTTTTTATATTTGTCAAATTTTTGCCAACTGGATAGACGAAAATCTAACAATGGTTTTTTGTTTTTTTTGTTTTTTTGTTTTTTGAAAAAGAGGGCTTTTGTTTGTTTGTTTGTTTGGAAAAAAACTAAACCTAAATTTCGTTTTTTCTGGTTTGAAGTTTTTTAAATAAGTTAGAAAATTTTGAAATTTAACATACAAAATAATTTTTTAAATCAATTAGAAAAAAATGAAATTACGTATGCCGTCGAACAGACTTCGAGCGGCCATAACTATTTGTTTGGAAATTATTTTTTGTCAAATAATAGGTCGATTTGTATGTTTTCGACCTATTTAACACAATTTGTGTAGAAAAAAAATTTCATCCGAAGGAAGACGCACATGTTACAAGCAAAAGTTTAAAATTTAAAACTTTAAAGTATCATAACTTTTGACTGAGAGATCGAAACAAGATCCAGCTTGTGCCAAAATGACCGTAACGAAAACTACTATGGGATAAACAGTTTCGCAGTTTGACAAACTTCGAAAATTTTTATAATTGAAAAAAAATGATGTTGCGATCTCCTAATTTTACTTTCGACCATTTTAAAATCGCAAAATATATTCTTATGTATATATTTTTATTTTTATAACGATAAAATTATCTATTTATAAATAATTTACTAATCGTAATAAGATCGATTTAACTTTTAGAATTTTTAAGGGTATGTTTGGCAATTGTGGGAGTAACGGTTATGAGATATTTTTAGAGTACCGTTTATGAGGGTCCGTTTCTGTTTCAAAAATAAACAATCGGTTCAAAAATATTTCATAACCGGTGAAAATATCGTTAAAAAAAAAGAGAATTTCGCCAACTCAGTTGACGAATTATTTTGTTATTGTTTTAAACTTTTTTTGTTTTTCCTAATTTATTTAAAACATTATAGATATAGCAATTTTTTTGCAAAAAAAAATCAAATTTAAAATAAATAAACCAAATAAAACTAAACAAAAACCCACAAAAAAACCAAATAAAACCCATAATAAAAAATAAAAATTTTCTATAAAGCTTCTCATGAAAAAAAAACCGTACAAAAAAAAAAATCAAACCCAACTATTTCCCCCAAAAAAAAAAAAAAAAAACAAACAAACCCAAAATAAAAGGACCAACAGAAAACCACATACACTTATGACTTAAACCGGTTAAACCGGAGTTGCTAAATTTTTGCCAACCCAATTAGTAAAAATATGACATAATGTATTAAAAATGATTTGTTGACTTATGGGGATATTAAAATATGATATGCTAAATTTTCGCCATCCTAAATGGGAAAAGCTTTAGGGATTTCAAATTTTTATAAAATAGTTTTCTTTTAGGTAATCAATATAAAAATATTATCTGTACAACAAATTTTTTGTATGCTAAAATTTTGCCATCCCAGGTGGCAAAAACATTCGGGATTTCAAATTTTTACAAAATAGTTTAGTTTTAGGTAATTAATATAAAAAAATTATCTGTACAACAAATATTCTGTTATAAATAACGTTATCCTAAAGAATCGAACATACTCAACTAAGAGCATCCACAGTGGGGACACTCCAAATAAATACTTCAAATTATTAAAAATTGTGTAAATTATTACTTTTGGAGTATCCCCATGATATTGACACCCAATGATACACTCCAAATAAACTATCGAAAATAATCTCCTCTTTTTTCTTTCTCTTTTTTTCCTTTCTTTTTCTTTCCCATTTGGTAAATTTTCTCTCTTTTTTTTTTTTTTTTTTTTTTTTCTATTTGGTTATTTTTTGCGGACCCAACAATTAATATAGAAGGGCTAGGACATGCTCCAAATCTGAAGTGTCTTGTAGCTTTCTAGCAATTTTTAAGTATGCACAAGTGTCCACTGCATCCTTCAAGTGTTACAAAATTTGACTAAAGTCAAAATGTAGCACTTGAAACATCTCCTACTGTGGATGCTCTAAAGAGAATACCTTCCACCTTGACCATATGAGTGAAAGGTATTTAGTTATAATTAAATAATATTATATTTTTAAATAATTAAATAATTAATTATATTTTATATTTTATATTTTATTATATTTTAAATTTTAAAATTTAAAATTTAAAATTTAAAATTTTTACTTTTTACTTTTTAATTTTTAATTTTTAGTTTTTTAATTACATGATAATATACATACGATTTAGACGGTTTATTTTTAAATGTTTGTAAGCCTTTTGTAAAAAAAATATTGGATAGACCGGACGTAGTGCATCCGACATTGTTAGATTGTATAGAAATATGTGTATGCATAAATTTTTGTAATAATATAACGGTTGGTATGTGATCCATTGTATCCTGCACACCAAATAATTTTTACTTTTGTAGAGATAAATCCCTTTGAAACTTAGAAATCTAATCTAGAGGAGTAACAATGTAGAAGCCCTGTTAAGAATTAGAAAGTCAAATTAGGTGGCGTTGTTGCTGGTATTATTAAAAAAAAAAATTTGGCGCGGGCGCGTGTGCGCGCGCGCGTGGAAGCAATGGCACGTTAGGACAGTGTGGAAGGAACCAGCTGCGCTTTGCCCTCCCTATCACTCGCACGGCGCGGACCGCGCCCACACGTGGCTGTCGAGTTTGCTCCTCCCGCGTCGCACCCAACCATATCCCTTGTGGTGCAGGCAAAAGCCGTTACATCCATAAATAAAAGTAATTAATTCTAAATAAAAACATAATGGGCACAATGTTACTCTAATGTTAAATAAATGAAATATCTGCAATCACTACTCACATCCACGTTTTTAAAAAAATACTATTATTAAAAAATTAAATTAATTATTTTGTAATATAATTTGAATATATTTTAATTATAATTTGTTATAGATATTTTTCTAGAATTCTATATAATATTTAGTTAGATAATATCATGTACCTAGTTTAAATATAATTTAAATATTCAATATATTTTACAATTTATTATATGTTAAGGTAGTTATAAGTGTTTAAAATTTATATTTATTTTCTACAGTATATATATATATATATATATATATATATATATATATATATATAACAATATATAACAGATTAGATTTTATTTTTTTTCAGTTAAGGATATATATACGACTTGGATTGCCGCATTATAATATTACATTTAAAAAAAAAAAAAAATTTAGGTCCTTGATTTTTCTTTGAGGTCCTTTAAAAAAAAAAAATCAAAAAATGAGATGTAATCGGAGTTGTAAAAATTAAGAACTCAATGTCCCAAACAATTTAAGATATTTGGGAGAGAACTCCACAATTAATGTAATTTAGGATAGTAAACTTTAAATATGCAAGGTTTGAAGAAGTAAAATATCTACACAATCAATAAAGTAGTTGACCAACTAGTAACTTAGAATACAAATGTGAATATGAGGAGGAGAATTGGTATTGTTAGGCTAGGCAAAAGTGGTTGGTCCCTATTGAACTTAGAAGAATAGCATCCTTGCTCACGTACTTCTTCAAAGTATTGGTTTAGTAGCTTATATAAATCGAGACGAGCGTATCCAAATGACAAAAAGGAATGTGAACACACCAAAAAACTTCCATCACTATGAATAAAAGACTTCATCATCACCAACTCTTCTTTTATTGCGTGACGAAAGTAAGACCAAGTGTCTTTTATATATATATATATATATATATATATATATATATATATATAGAGAGAGAGAGAGAGAGAGAGAGAGAGAGAGAGAGGGGGGGGGGGGGGGGGGAATTAATGTACATAGAAAAAAACTGGGAAAAAGGAAGAAAGAAAGAAAAAATGTACACTTTTCTGTGCAAGTTGATTTTCACTCCTAACATCAACTTTTCAGAGCCCTCCGATAATTTTTTTTAGTTCGTTTTACTTCATTTAATAATGTTTGGTCCATATTTTGCGTACACATTTGTGGTAAATTAGAGTGAAGTAAAACGGGGAAAAAAAAAAATCGCTTTGGTGCTCTGAAAAAGTCTATTTTAGAAGTAAAAATTTTCGGATGGTTGTTGAAATGAGTAAAAATGCCTTTTATTAAAACACAGAGGAAGTGGTCCTCCAACCAAACGTGCGAATTGAGAATGAGAACTTTTCACTTCCGCATCATACTTTGGAGAAAAAAATCGTTGTCAAAACTTCGATTTCGTGACATGCAAGATTCACTGTTCTTGTCAAATTACAGTAAATTTTATCTGAAAATCTTTCAACCAAACTCGTACAGTGGTCCCACATTCAGAGTTTGACCACTTCTGCATTCCAAATTCGTAAACCAAGGAACCCCTTGCTCAAACACACTAATAAAGAGTGACACAGACCAGAAGATAATAATGATTTGTTTCACAAATGAAAATTGAAAACAATAAAACTAATTGAAACTCTTGTCAGTTTTATTATACTTGGTAAAAGAGAAATATATATTATGAAACCGAAAATTTATTGTAGCGAAATAAATTTATATTAAATCCATTCAAAAGAAACAAATTTATAAAATTTTGATATAGAGACATAGTCCGCCAACAATATCGACGAAAAACATAACAGACGTACACGTAGGCAGAAAAAAATTTAAAAAAATTAAAGTGGATCCCACAAGCCAATTTTCGCCAACACTGTTGGCTGAAATTGCTGGAAGGCCAATTTCAGCCAACATAGTTGGCAAATTTTGGGTGTGGGGGGCCCAGGAGTTCGGATGGGTTGGTTTGATTGGTTTTGTTTGGCATGTTTTATTAGTTTATTTTAATTAGTTATGTTTTTATTTTATTTATTTAGTTTTGTTTTTTAATTATATTTAAGAAAATTTATTTTAACGAAATAAAATTAAAATAAATTAATTATAAAAAAAATTAGAAATATTTTTTTCGGAATTTTGCATCCAGAGCATCAAATTTTTTTATAAATTTCATCTAAAGTATAAACGTTGAAAAAATTACGAAAAAAGTATCAAAACGTGTTTATATTTTTTAATATTATATTCCTATCGTTGGCTGAAAATTTTCAAACGTCCTTCTAAAATATAGTTGGCGAAAATTGGGTGTGGGAACCCACGGGTTCGGTTGGGTGATTTTTGTTGTTTTGTTTTGGTTGGTTTGATTATGGTTTGTTTTATTTTTATTTTTTATAGTAGACATAAAATAATTAATTTAATTTTTTTCTAATTTTTTTTGGATGTCGAAACATCGTTTTAAATCCGTGGGCCTCCACACCCAATATAAATTAATTTCGCTACAGTAAATTTTAAATATTCAAAAATAAAATTTTGAAGTCGAAACATCGTTCTTTTGCGATTCTAAAAATTTTAAAAGTCCGTCAAACGGTTAAACGATTTATCCTGTAATAGTTTTCGATACGGTCATTTTGGCACAAACTGGACCTTGTTTCGATCTCTCAGTCAAAAGTTATGATACTTTAAAGTTTTAAATTTTATATTTTTTTCTGTAACATGTGCTGCTTCGTATAAATTTTTTTTCTACACGATTTGTGTCTCTCTCGTCGAAACATACAATCGACTTATTGTTTAACAAAAAATAATTTCAAAACAAATAGTTATGGCCGCTCGAAGTCTGCTCGACGGCAGACGTAATATTCTTACGGCAGTTTTTATTATTATTATTTTTTTAACGTTTGTTGACGGCGAGAAAATTAACGATAGGAATATAATATTAAAAAATATAAACGTCCAAAGGACGTTTTGATACTTTTTCGTAATTTTTTAAACTTTTATGCTTTAGATATAATTTATACAAAATTTGATGCTCTTGATGCAAATTATAAAAAAAAATTTAAAATTTTCTTTACAATTGATTTATTTTAATTTTATTTCGTTAAAATATTTTTTCTTAAATATAATTACAAAACAAAACTAAATAAATCAAACAAAAACATAACTAATTAAAACGAACTAATAAAACAAACCAAACCAACCAAACAAAACCAATCAAACCAACCGAACCCGTGGGCCCCCCCACACCCAAATTCAGTCAACTGTGTTGTCTGAAATTGGCCCTCCCACAAATTTCAGCAGACATTGTTGACAAAAATTGACTTGTGGGGTCCACTTTAATTTTTTTAATTTTTTTTTCTGCCTACGTGTATGTCTGTTGTGTTTTCCGCCAACACTGTTAGCAGACTCTGTCTCTATATCGAAATTTTATAAACTTGTTTCGTTTGAATGAATTTAATATAAATTTATTCCGCTACAGTTTCTGATTCTGAAACTGGTAAGGTCGATAATAAAGATGGAAATTACTTCACAATTTTTATTTTTTATCCCAAACGTATAAGGTTATGTCAACTCATTTTGAATAATTATTAGATATCCGATGTAACGTTCGAGACTTTGTACATGCAACTCATTCTGACAAATCTTTTTTTTAGATGTCAGACGTAACGTTCAGGACTTTGTGCACGCTGTATTGCATGTCTTTTGGATCCAATGTCTCAAACTTTCACTAATTTTTTTTTTATAAATTGAAGGAATAATACGTACTCGTGACTCGATACACCGATTTTTCACCATCCAACTATGGCTTTTATGTTTTTTCTCGGTAACCACAAGGTTCATTCGAATTCGACAATCATTCTGTACAATCATGACTCAATTATTTAATATAAATTATCTCCTAAATCAATTACCTATTTTTTAAATACAAATTAATTATTATTGTTATCATTGCATTATACTTTTTTTAAGATAATATTCACTTTTTTTAACTTTTTTTTATAATATTTAGAAATCAAAATAGTTTAGCGGATATGGTGGTTTTGGATGCGTCTAAGTTAGGTCGGACAAAAATAAAAACAAAAACAAAAATAAAAATAAAAATAAAAATAAAAATGCTGTAGTTTATAGTTGTCATATTGTACCGTTCACCTCGGATAATTACCCAAAACACAACAAATCGAATCGTCCAAAAATTTACCATTCTGTTGGTTTCGATTTTTTATTTTTTAATGTATTCTTAAGTATCTTCAATGTTCTATATACATACATATATGCCAACAGTGATTCATAATAATAAAATAAGATGTGAGCCGAGTCAAGTCAGACGAAGCCAAGCCGAGCCGAGCCGAGCCGAGCCGAGCCGAGCTGAGCTACCATGTAATGGAATAGGAAATCACCAAAATTGAACGTGTCACTGACTCTGTGTCGTCTGGGTCTGCTGGCCCGGAATCTCCGATCGAGACGTATGGGTGGGATTCGAGGTGCCTCCCCCCCACTATTCTCAACCAACGGAGCAACAAATATATTATTCTATATGGAAAGTTAAAATAATTACACACCTTAACCAAACTTTTGCAGACAAGGTCTCATAAATTTGTTTCTTGCATACTATTACCATCCATTTATTTCTTTATTAGGTTCTAGTCCAACACGTCCGAAGGAGTTAAGTACTTTTAACAACATTAGGCGAGTCTAATTGGTTTGTAGGGATTCTCTTATAGACTATATCTCTACAAAAATTGTATGTGAAATAAACGAGATAATGATCAATAAATAGATAGAGTAGAGATTAGTCTTGTTGTTTCTAAAATTGAGATGATTATGACACTATCTCAATATTTAGAGATGATATTTTCTCAAAATCAAGACTAGTTGTATTATGCAGTGACAATTTGACAATAGTTTTATCATGTTACCAAAGATGTAGCTTTAAATTTGCTCCGCACACATTTAAGTAGAAATATAGAACAATAATATATTGCTACATGAATCCAATTTTGATCCATAAAGTGCACACTTCAAATTTGAAGGAGTATTGGAAGTTTGCAACGAATTGAAATAAATGTTATCAATCATGAAAGAATATCTATATCGAAATCCTGACTTTATATTTATGGTAGAAAATTTATATCTAAGCATACAACTTTACCTTCCACGGATATGGACCAAACAAAAAACTCTCGTCCGGTAGGAATTATATTTTATACCACGTGTCAACAATCCAAAGTTTTCTACGATTACAAACAACATTACTCTTTTCGGTTTAATACCTCAATGCATTAATGATCCACTCACTTCCTAAATCTAAACATTTTCTGTATACTGAAAAAGAACCATCTTAAATGAATAGATATAAATTCATATTACAGAAAATTTCATATGAGGTGAAAACTTTACCTAATTTGTGCAAAACAAAATAATTATATCCAACTCTTAACTATTATATTAGTTAAAAACTTTCCGCTGCTTCTGAGCGCCCTCTCTTTCTCCCCTTCCTATGAATCTTCTTCTCCCTCTGGATCCCTGCTCCTCTCTTTCCTTTTTCCATACAACCTATCTCTGAGTTCTTCCTCCTTCCTCTTATTCTTCCCCATCACTCCATCCCCTTCTCCACACTCCTTCCTCTTCTTCCTTTCTCCATACAACCTATCTCTTAGTTCTTCCTCCTTCCTTTTATTCTTCCCCATCACTCCATCCCCCTTCTCCACACCTCCATCCTTTCTCCCTGCACTACTCGGTGGTTTTCTCATGGCTTCATTCAATGAAGTCATTAAAAAAATGGCTGGCCTTCTCAAATCCACTGACAAAGAGGATGCAATTACTCTTTCTGTCAGAGATGGTTCCACCTCGCAGAGATGAAAATATTTCATTGCTGTCAAATCTATCTCATCACGAAAATTCACCTGCAAATCTCTTGCCAACATTCTCCTTAATCTGTGGAGAATATCTACTCCTGTACAGGTCTCCGACTTATATCGTAATGTTGGCTCATTCCTTGTCCGGCTTGATTCTGATAAGGAAGTTAATAGATTTCTCGCGGAGGCCCCTTGGAGCATTAATGATGATCTCTTAGCTATTGAGAGATGTGATCCTGCTAAGCTTCCCGATGAATATACTTTCAAATATGCGGATATCTGGGTGCAATTACATAAGATTCCTCCTAAATTTTAAACAGAGCGGCCATTAGAAGATTGGCTGAAAAAATAGGCTTAATGCGCCCCTTCTTATTGACTGAAGAAGAGAACTGGAAGACATGTGCTCGTGTCAAGATTCTGATTGACATCTCTGATCCACTGAAAAACCATATTGTTACTTTGTTCGATGATGGAACTTATGGCCGAGTATTTGTGAAATATGAAAGATTACAACGCCTATGTTTATTCTGTGCTAGAGTGGGTCATCTATTTACCTCTTGTAAATATCGTCTTTCCTGTCTGGATCAAATTGGTGAAGACTGGACAAAGGAGGAGAAAGAGTCTATTATTAAGATGCTTCGTCCCAGAATTAAAGAAGATGAATTCCGAATGGAAGCTATGAAGAAGGTCCCTCGTCGTCTCAAAGCTACACTGGATAGTCCTCATGCTCCGAAAGTTTCAATGACTAACTTGGCATCCACCTCCCCGATACCCATGGATTCCAGGCCAAATCCACCTCCGTCGGGGAACACTGGAGAAGCAGTTAGTTCTGTGCAGATTGTGACACGCCCCGATCCCGCAGGGCCATTCATCCTCACTTGGGTTCTTGCGGGACCAACCATCCTCGCATGGGCGTGATGTCGTGAAAGATTAAGTTGCGCTTGCACAAGGCCAAAGCTTGAACAAGGACAAGTAAGCTATTAAAGACAGAAGCAGCGGCACATATTATAGAAAATTAAATAACACAATGGCATAAGGAAACAAGCATCTTCATTGATATTCAAAAGTGTTACAAACGACGCTAAGCCAAGATTATAAATTGCCCAAGCACTCTCTCGAATACAATAACATCATTCCATACATTATATCCCTTTATACAAAAGCATCTCAAAGCATAACTCGATACGGCTAAAGGCATCGACTCCAGATTTTTGGATCCTAGGGATGAGGCACGGCTATCGCTTCTTCGGACGGTCTAGCACCTGCGAACAAGCAAGCTGTTGGTGGGTCAGCACTTTGGAGAAAGTACTGGTGAGTATAAATCAACGAACAGAAGCAACACTCCCTGAAACCAACACTAAGTAAGCATGTGCCAAAATATTATATTACTAGTCATCTTGCTACTTTTACCTAAGTTCATTTCATACAGCACAGGGTTAGACTTTCGAAAATATAGCTTTGGAAATAGTTTGTATATTCAAACATTTAGGCATACAATCAGGACAATGTTCTATCGTGCAGTGCGCAGCATGTATCGTGCACAATATTTACTAACTCTTTAGGAACATAAGTTATTCTAGTGGAATGATCAATTCATTACTAAGGGGAAGCAGTGAACATCAAGTGAAACATGCAAGTCTAGGGACAAAACGAGACTCAAAGCAAAATCGAAAATCAATATATCACTTATTCAGTGATTCTTACCCTTCGTCGAACGGTTATCCCTGCAGCAGACATACAAGTTAGCAATAATTTGCATAAACATATATGTTCTATTCCCTGTTCGTCTCTACATCAAACAGTTAGGTATGCAAGAAGGCTAACCTAGCATGCGCCCTAACTACATGATGGTCCATGGGTAGGACCATGATTAGCAGCGGTGACTCAAGGTTCAGCTCTACACTAGCACACGCGTGTGTCGACAGCTGAAACTCAAGGTTCAGCTCTTCACCAACACTGTAAACCCCCTGATTTTTCAGGATTTTTAAAATAAAATTTTCACAATTTTCTGGAATTTTCTGGGAATTTTCTGTAATTAAAACTAAGGTATTTTGTAATTAATTAATTTTTAAATAATGTTAAATAAAATTAAATTATTATGAAAATAATATTTTTATGTGTAAAATGAAAAATTAGAAATAGTATAATTTTTTGAGATTTTATTGGACCCCGGAAGCATTTTTAAAGACCTAGAAACTAAGTTGTAAATAAACCCTAATTAAACTCTGAATTAAATCCGGTTCAGTTGAACCAAACCAACCCGAACCGAACCGGGGAGAACCAAACTGAACCAAATCTAAATTCTTAACGAGTCGGGTCGGATCCGAATTGAACCCGACCCGGACACGTTAACCCGGCAGAAACCCTCTAGCTTTGGGAGCACCGCAAAAGAAGTTGAAGGAGTCATACCACTACCTCCAGGAGGGTATCAGCCGAGGCCACCTTTGATACCCCATGCACTACTCTTCCAGCAGGCTCAGCAGCAGCAGAGGAATTGACTGCAAGGACGTGGAGCCCTGATGATGACCTTGGAGAACGCGCAGACTCATGGAGTAGCTAATGCGCGTAAGTGATTCGTAGCTATCTCGTCTAGTATTGTTTTAGCTCGCGCCTGTTTGTTCATGACCTCAGCCATAACCTAGTAATTTTGAACTTGCTAATAACCTGCCTTGATTGAAACGACTAAAAATTTTACGAGCAAACGTTCTTGATATCTATCGGACTCAAATTTATTTCTTGCTTGAAAC
This sequence comes from Iris macrosiphon, assembly GCA_036927795.1. Classification (NCBI taxonomy): domain Eukaryota; kingdom Viridiplantae; phylum Streptophyta; class Magnoliopsida; order Asparagales; family Iridaceae; genus Iris; species Iris macrosiphon. The sequence continues at coordinate 7,350,433 of JAYESA010000020.1, read as the reverse complement.
GTTCTTGACCTCACCCTAGAACAGTACCCAGACACGACTAAAATTTTTAGGATCTCATCCACTTGCTTGAAACGTTCTTGATATCTATCGGACTCGAATTTATTTCTTGACTTGCATCCTGCCTTGATTCCTGTGCACCTCTTATTGTTTATTTTGGTTGCAGAGTTATGGATCCACGAGCAAACGACGAGACTCCTGCAAGATCACTACGAGAAGCTATGGTAACCAACGAAGAGGAAGTAACACCAGTAGGAGAAGGTCAATCTGCTCAACAACATAGTCAAGCAAATCAGCATACCTCGAGAAACCAGCAAGATGGCACTTCATCGCAGTTCACTCCACCAATGCCCGTATTCTCACAAGGGCAAGATATGGACGGGCAACAGATATTTCAAATGTACTACACGATGATGCAAGCTTATCGGAAGGTTCAGCAAAGCCAAACAGAGGAGTTCATTTACAGACTCAACTCAGAGCTACGGAAGTTAATCAGCTCCGTTGCAACGGACGTTCTTGCTGCAACACGGGCCATGGAGTGCATCACCAGGATAGAGTCCAGCCAGAAGCGGCCGCATGCACCAAACCAAGCACAGCAGGAAAGAGTTACAAAGCAACCCCAGAAGAATCCACTACCGAGAGGAGCACCCAGAGCCTCATTCCTTCCTACTTATTACTATTGTGGCAAGGTAGGCCATATTGAGAGGGAGTGCAGACGCAAGTTGGGACTGTGCTTGATTTGCGGATCCAGAAAACATTTAGCCAAAAGTTGCACGATGCATCGAGGAGAAGCACCAATGGTTAACTGACAAGCTTTACCAGTACCGAGGCCAGCCTGTACAGCTTTGGGACCACCGCTAACGAAAGTTGAAGGAGTCATACCACCACCTCCAGGAGGGTATCAGCCGAGGCCACCTTTGATACCCCATGCACTACTCTTCCAGCAGGCTCAGCAGCAGCAGAGGAATCGACTGCAAGGACGTGGACAAGCCCTGACGATGATCTTGGAGAACGCGCAGTCTCATGGAGTAGCTAATGCGCGTAAGTGATTCGTAGCTATCTCGTCTATTATTGTTTTAGCTCGTGCCTGTTGCTTCGTGACCTCAGCCTTAACCTAGTAATTTTGAACTTGCTAATAACCTAATATGTTTTTATAAATGATAACCTAGTTTTCTAAAATTATAGTCTTCTAGATCTCCTTCATATGGGAGATTGCATAACTTTTAATGCTTAGGGAAATAATTTTTACTATGTGTTCTTCTCGAAACCCTCAACCTTGATTCCTCTTGATAGCAATGTTTACAACCGTATCATCTCTGTTGACCGATTATTCTTTGATTGCGAGGACGCAATCCTCTTAAGGGGTTAGATTGTAAATCCCCTAATTTTTTAGGATTTTTAAAATGGATATTTCACAATTTTTGGGATTTTTTGTAAATAAAACTAAGGTATTTTATAATTAATTAATTTTTAAATGATGTTAAATAATATTAAATTATTATGAAAATAATATTTTTATGTGTAAAATAAAAAATTAGACATAAGATAATTTTTCGGAAATTTATTGGACCCCGGAAGCATTTTTAAAGACCTAGAAACTAAGTTATAAATAAACCCTAATTAAACCCTGAATTAAACCTGGTTCAGTTGAACCAAACCAACCTGAACCGAACCAGGGAGAACCGAACCGAACCCAAATTCTTAACGGGTCGGGTCGGATCCGAATTGAACCCGACCCGGACCCGTTAACCCGACCGAAACCCTAATCCGAAACCCTTTCCCCGGCGGCTACCCTATATAATTCCCTCTTCCGCCGCCTGAACCCTAGCTCCGCCACCACCCACCGTCGTCTCGCCGCAGCGCCTCCTTCCTCCTCCCTCAACCGTCGTCCCCGTCGAACCCCCAAACTTCCCCTCCTCGCCTCTATATAAACCCGCTGCCACCCGCCTCGACGTCGCCTGAACCCTAACCCCCTCGACCGACGAGCCCCCACTGCCATTGCCCCAGCCCCGCTGTCTCCCCTACCCTAGCACCGGCCGCCCTGACTCGACCTCGCAGCCGACGACCCGACAGAGCCATAGCCACCCCGAGCCCGGCCGCTTCCAGCAGAGCTCCGCCCTGAGCCCCCCCGCTCCGTCGTCGTCCCAGTCTAACCCTCTCCCCGCCGTCTCACCACCACCCTCTCCTTGTCTCAGCCCCGAGCCCAGCCCCGCACCGCCACCGCTCAGCTCCTCTATCTTCCTCTCCGCCTCGAGATCCTCCGTCGCCCTCAAAACCCGCAGCAGCCCGAGCCTCAGCCTCGCCTGAGCCGTCCCCTGCCGCCTCCGCCCGAGCAGCCTACCCAGCTGTGCCTAGCCGCCTCCGGCGAAGCCCCAGCAGCTGTTGATCGAAACCCTAACCCTAGAACAGTACCCGGACACAACACAGTGTCGTATCGTGTCGCCTCGCGGATACGAGAATTCGGTTTCCGCAGAGCCCTGTTCAGGTACCCTTTTCTCTCTCCTCGCTGCCCCATTTTCTGTCCCGTCTGTTGTGACGCGAAGATTGCGTAACCCTCTCGATGTCCGTGCAACCCGCTCGGTGTGTCGCATCATCTGGCGGTCGCAAATTGCGATCCAAAAAACAGGAAAAAGAACACCAGATTTTCTCCCGAAACTGAGTACTCCCCGCCAAATGGGACGACTTGGTCTCATGCGGTCTTCACCGAAAGGTGCACGCCGTTGATACGGACGTGCGGGATTTTGCAGAAGTTGATTTGGATGTGCGTGCACACCAGAATCAACGAGTATCCGCCGACAACGTCCTGTATCAGCCTGTTCTGGATTACGTTGTAACTTTGTGTACACACGTCGGATCGAAACGAAACTTGTGCCATCGGACTCGTAGCAATACGTTGGTACTGTGACCCAAGTTTGGTTCAATTCTGAGAACGTTGACAAAATCGTGTATCGTGGGTCCCGCGGCTCCACTTGACGGGCGATTTTGTGATCGGCTCATCGAAATCCAATTCTGAAAGTTTCGTTGGGTTCGTATCATCGTTCTAGACTTGTTGACACTAATTTTGACGAATTTGGAGACCATTGTTCCTGACACATTTTTCGGTGTGAAGCAGCCCACATGTGGACCCCGCTTTGACCAAAAACTGTAATTTTTGTCCCTATGTTCAAATTGGACTCAAGGACAGACGTTTCTAGCTATTTGATATTTTCTGAATCTGATGGCGATATTTATTTCAGCAACCGAAGGAGTACCTGCAAATCTCACTGAGACCAGAGCTACAGTTGGAGTCAGAACCCCAGGCAAGTGTACCTTGCCAACATTGCAGTTCTTGTTACATATTTTCTTGATTTATTTGTATCTTGTACATGCTTAACCTAGGACCGTATGACTTTACTTAGCGTCCGATTAATAGTCGGGTGCCAACACTGTACGTAGAGTTGTGTAATATCATCTAGACATTGATATCGAGACCCTATGTATTCTCGTGCTTGCATTATCAAGTTCGACATACCTCAGGACACCTGACACTATTCATAAGACAGAATCTTCCTGAGATATTTATGGTGATTCTGTATAGGTTACATGTTTCATGACATATTCTTTTGCTTAGATATTATATGACTGGATGCATTAGTTATAATCCTGCGTGGCATGGACATGAGACATTGTGGACATGAGATGTATGATTACATTGGGTGGGGAAAGACACACGGGCTACAGGTTGATTATATTATGCCGACGTCTTAGTCTCTGAGCTAGACAACCACATGATATCACTGCTACCGGCTCCCCGACACAGGGCTTGTAGTGGTCTCAGCCTGAGTTCTAGTGATGCTCTCATCTTGTATATCACTTAGCTGGTTATATATTTACCCTATTATTTTATTTATTACTGTACTGCATTTATCTTGGCTTGAGTTATTTTGTACCTTGCTATGTCCCCTGAGGACCTGGATCCGGATTATGTCCCCAGGATTAGCAGACCAGATCGATCCCGCGGTATACGGGACAGGAGCATTAGCAGGAGATGGAACAGGGGCAGGCACTGGAGCAGTACCAGATCCAGTAGACGAGTGATCACCGAGGATATCATCTGAGTATATGCTTTATCCATACTCAGTATTTGCCGTTGTTATCTTTATTTCTGTATCTTGACTATTGTATCAGACTCATTATCGGGTTATTTCCCGAGTTTATATTTTATTGAGATTGATCTTGTTTATGATTCTGATATTGTTATATTCATTTTTGTGGATGAGATTAGTATATTTAGATCCTTATTATTGTATTACAACTTAAGTACATCCTGATGGGCCCATTGAATTGGGTTTGCCCATCGGTGTGTGTTGTTGGCCATTGCCACGTGTCTAGTCCCTCGATATTTTGGGACTGGGGCGTGACAAACACACACGAATACTGGCAGCTGTGATATCATGGGTTCCGCATAACACTAATAGACAAAATATCCCACTAGATCCCGTAGGACCGTATCCTCAGGATGCAACCAAATCTCTTTCGGATCGACCGATTCCCAGTGCCGCAGGAACCGTTCGAGAGATGACCCTTGTGCACAAGTTGTCCGAGACCAATGCATGACATGAATTATCTATAATGCAATCAAACAATGATCAAGCAAAATATATCTTATCTTCTTTATAAAACAAGCAATAGGTTCCATCTTCTTTTTACACAACTAATAACACACCCTACTAGATCACAAGGACCGTACCTCATAGTGCACTATTACTATCTGCTTATACGAATCAATAGAATTTATTTAATTTTTATTTTAGGTGTTTGTGCATTTAGGGGATTTATGGAGCCATTATAAATTTTTCCTAATTTATTCCATGTAGGAGACCCTTTGTACAGTTGCTAGCTTAATGGTATGTCCAAATATAATTTTTAGAATTTTTTAGGTATATATATATATATATATATATATATATATATATATATATATATATATATATATATATATATATAATTATTAGAAAAGAAAAAGAAAAGAAAAAGAAATTAGAAATAAGGAAAGGAAAATAAAAGAATTTAATTTCCTTAATGGGTACTATACCCAAAACCCAAACTCCCTAATTCCTAACCCGTTAGACCCTAACCCCCACAACCCATTAAGAGAGAAGAAAAATAACAGCAGCAGTAGCAAACCATCGCTTAACCCCCTTCCCCCCGCGTGTACTCGACACCCCCCTCCGCGTGTGACACATCCTCCACCGCCTCTCCATCTCTATATATGTCACGCCCCAGTCCCAAAATACATAGGACTAGGACACATAAGCATGCCAGCTGCATGGACATGGCAACTCCAATATATGGAAACCATAACCCATACGTACGCTGTAATATGAATATCAAATCTACAAGTGGTATAAAATGTATCACAAGTCATAGGGTACAATCTAAATCTCATCCACGAAAATCAATATAAATAAATAACCAACATCTATATAACTAGATCTCAATAAGAAGTATCTAAAGATGATAGTTGGATGGAAACAAATCCACTACCAACTCGAATGGAAAAGTACAACACAATAAACACAATATAAGAATACCAGCTAACAATCACGGGCTCGAAGAGAAGACATTCACGAAATATATATAACCATCCGAATCTGCGCTCCTGTGAATACTCAAGAACAGATACACCTGGAAAGGGACCAGGTCCTCAGAGGGACGTAATAAGATACATAGAAGCAAGCCAATTTGAATACAGTAAACATGCATAATGTTTAAAAATATATAAGTATGATGTACAAGACAATCTATATGAATGCAAATGAGGATAACTTTTCGACGTATGGGCAATGGTAGGCTACTCGATCTACCTCACAACTCACACACTCGTCAGTGGACATCAGAAATCGACATACCGAGGGGGTAGCGACCAGCGAGACTCCAGAAATCGACATACCGCGGGGGGTAGCGACCAGCGCGACACACGCCCGTAGTGCGAACTATATACTAAGGTTTACTAGAGTGGTTAAAAGCCCATACGCCTAATAATTATCCTCTATGATACTAGGTGTCAAGTGTGTGTCAACATATCTAATACATAGTAATGACTGAAAGAAAACTACACATGCAAACAATCGATCTCTTAGGAACAAAAGTTATCCCTAATGGAATGTTCATCTCGGATCAAGACAAGTGCATCAAGTGAACTATTTAATTCAACGCAATGGAGGCAGCAACATATTCAAGTAAATCAAATACATCTCATTTAGCATTTATGACAAGGAACATAAGAAAATAAAAGTGATCACTTATTCACTGATCCGTACCCATGGTCGAACGATTATCCATGCAACAGAGATGCAAGTTAGCAATAATTTGCATGTATAAACAAGGATCTATTTTCTATCCGTCTTTGCATCAAACAGTCAGGTATGCAAGAAGGCTAGCCTAGCATGCGCCCTAACTATATGATAGCCCATGGAAACCATAATTAGCAGTTGGGACGTACAAGCCCATCTCACTAATGATAAATCAGCTAAAAGATACTGAGACGCATGGTTACTATGCACTAAAGTACGCTCAAAATAGTAGCCGAGACTCATGGTTCAGCACTACACTAAAAGTCACACCCTCCCATAAATAAGGACTTCTAGCCTCAGGGTATTCCAGATCTCTCTCAGGCCGAACGGTCCTCAGTACCCCAGAAACCGCTCAAGAGATAAATATTGTGCACAAGTTGTTAGACCGATGCATGAATGCGCTCCTATCAGATAAATACTATATGATGCACATGATCATGAACAAGCAAGCAAGCATATCAATCAAGCAATAGAGCAAAAGCTCTCAATTCTCTTGCATAATAACTATACCCTCCCTTAAATAAGGACTTCTAGCCTCAAGGTAGACTATTAGTCTAGATGCACCAGTTCAAACTATCCATACAGTTCTATCTCTTTATAATGCGATCTGTAGTGCCCCGCTCTGCGTAGGCACTATGTACAAGTGATATCGCTTTGCTTGCTCGAGTGAAAGTCTTCTCGGAGAGTTCCCGATCGAACCCCAAGACGATTGATCTAAGTGAGTGGACAAAACTGCATTATCTGATTCTTGCATGACTTAATAATGAATCTGAGTTTTTGAATGCTTTTTCTAAGAAGATAGTTTCTTAAGAAGAAATGATAGAACCTGACTCTGCATGCTTAATAAGAGAACTCGTATAGCTTGTCATTGAAACGAACCTGTTTGCTTGACTAAAGAACTTGTATGCTTGTCTGAAAAGAGATAGAACCTTACTATGCTAAGTTAAGAAGTATAAGAAATTTTGCATACTTAGTTACACTGACACAGCTATCGAATGAACCCTTGCCATGCTAAAAAGATAAGTAAAGGTATTGCTTGAACAAATCCCTTTGTAATATGCTAAGAAAGAGATAGATATTACATGCTAGTTATGAAATCGAAATTGTGCTTGCTATATTATGTTTCGCTTGCCTGTTTTGCTATATCGAACTGCTATAAGTCTTTGATTCGTATATGCAGAGACTAATAGTGCACCCTGAGGTACGGTCCTTGTGATCTAGTGAGGTGTACTATTAGATATGTGAAAGATGTGCTTTGCTTGACAAGATGTGTTTTGCTCGACCGTATATGTTTTGCTTGATCATTTATTTTGCTTGCATTATGGATGCTTCATGTCATTGCATTGGTCTCGGACAACTTGTGCACAAGGTCTTGTCTCTCGAACGGTTCCTGGGGCACTGAGAATCGCTCGGTCCGCAAGAGATTTTTGTTTTGCCCTGAGGATACGGCCTACAGGGTCTAGTGGGGCGATATGTCTATTAGTGTTGTGCGGATCCCATGATGTCACAGCTGCTAGTATTTATGTGTGTTAGTGAAGAGTTGAACCTTGAGTCACAGCTGCCGACACATGCTCGTGCTAGTGAAGAGCTGAACCTTGGGTCACCGCTGCTAATCATGGGGCTACCCATGGACCATCATATAGTTATGGCGCATGCTAGGTTTACCTTCTTGCATACCTAACTGTTTGATGCAGAGACGGACAGGGAAGAAGAATATTATACATATATATTTATGCAAATTGTTGCTAACTTGTATGTCTATTGCAGGGATAACCGTTCGACAATGTGTAAGAAATACAAAGAGTATACATATATAGCTTGCTTGTTTATTTTGTTTGATACATAAAGTTTATCTGATAGTGCTTCATGCATTCGCATCGGTTGGACAATGGCTATTAGTACAGAGCTAAACCTTGGTTTCGGCTGCTACAATGTTAGTGAAGAGCAACCATGAGTCACAACTGCTAATAGTATCAGATAAAAGAGTCGGCTGCTGATCCTGAGTTTCTCGGGGACCGAAATCATATAGCTAGTTCTTCTTGTTTGCTTGAAAGAATGATAGTCCACTTGATGCACTTGTTTTGATTTGAGATGAACAGTCCACTCGAGATAACTTTTGCTCCTAAGAGTTAGAATATGGTACACGATACACGCTGCGCACTGTACGATAGAATATTGTCCCGATTGTATACTTATTGTTTGAATATGCAAACAATTTTCAACCTATGTTTTCGAAAAGAAGTAAACTGACTCTAATCCTGAGCTGCATGCAATGAACTTAGGTAAAAGTAGCAAGATCACTAGTAATGTAATATTTTGCCACATGCTTACTTAGTGTGGGTTTCAGGGGGTGTTGCTTCTGTTCGTTGATTTTATACTCACCATACTTTTTTCAAAGTGCTGACCCACCAACAGTTTGCTTGGTTGCAGGTGTTGGATTGTCCGAGGAAGCGATAACCGTGCCTCATCCCCAGGACCCAGAAATCTGGAGTCGATGCCTTGAGCCGTATCGAGAATGCTTTGAGTTGCTTTTATATAGAGGGACATAATGTATGGAACAGTGTCATTGTAATCGAGAGAAAGAGAGTGCTTGAGCGATTTGTAATCTTGGCCAAGCGCCGCTTGTAACACTTTTGAATATCAATAAAGATGCGCTTGTTTCTTTATGACATTGTGTTCTTTACTTTTCTGCAATATATGTGTCGCTACTCCTATCTTGGATAGCTTACTTGCCCTTATTCAAAGCTTTGGCCTTGTGCAAGGGCACTTTAGGCTTGTACGACATTGCGCCTAAGCGAGGACGATCGGTTCCGTAGGGACCAAGCGAGGACGAACGGCCCCTGCGGGACCGGGGCGTGACACGATCAATGAAACATGTTCAAGTAATCCAGTTCTTTTAACAAGTAATAGGCAAGAACAGTTCTATAAATCTAGCATACAATTATATCTCTTTTAGTACGATAGGGAACATGCAAGCAGTCTATTATTTAAGCAAGCATAGTAGTCATTCCTCTATCTCTTTTAGACAAGCAAGTAGTTCTACTCTAGTTTAGCATGCGATACAAGGACAAGTTCAAGCAATCTTTTACTCTTTCTTATTAGCATAGCAATGGTTCGTTCGATAGCAGTGCCCATGTAACTTTGCATGCAATACTTCTATCTTTTCTTAGCATGACAAGGGTTCATTTCAATGACAAGCAATACGAGTTCTCTTATTAAGCATGCAGAGTCAGGTTCTATCATTCTTCTTATGATACTATCTTCTTAGAACAATCAGTAGAAAACTCAGATTCATTATTAAGGCGTGCAAGAATCAGAGACTAACTTAGATCAATCATCTTGTGTTTCGATCGGAGAACACTTCGAGAAGGCTTTCGCTCGAGCCAGCAAAACGATATCTCTTGTACATAGTGCCTACGGGGAGCGGGGCACTACACTCTGCCTACCTCCTCCTCATCCTCCTTCCCCCTCACCCCCTTCTCCTCCTCCGCCTCCCTCCTCCTTCTCCAGCCCTCACCCCCTCCTCCTCCTCCTCCTCCTTCCCCCCGTACCTCCCCTCTCCTCCTCTACACCTCTGCCGAGCTCCCCCCTCCTCCCCCCGCACCTTCCCTTCCTCCCCGCGCCTCCCACTCCCCCCCTCCTCCCCTCCGCGCCTCATTCGAGCTCCCCCCGCTTCCCCGCGCACCCCGCCGTCGCCGCTGCTGCTGCCCCCCGCCTCTGTTGCTGCTGTTGCGTTACCGCTGTTGCGCCGCCACCTTTGTGCCGTTGTAAGAATCCTAATCCTGAAAACTGTATTTTTCTATTATTAATTATGTAATTTATTATTTATAGTAGTTATGAGCTAAATAGTGAGAATAAATTTTTATTAGATTTTATTTTGAGATGTTTGAGCATTTAGAGAACTTATGGAGCCATTATAAATTTTTTCTAATTTATTCCATGTAGGAGACCCGTTGGACAGTTGCTAGCTCAACCGTATGCACCAATATAATTCTTAAAATTTTTTGTATGTATATATATATATATATATAGATATATATATATATATATATATATATATATATATATATATATATATATATATATATATATATATATATATATATTCCTATTGGATATTGGATATCAAACCGAAACCCAAACCCAATACCCGCTTGCACCCTAACTCGCGTAAAACAAATATGAAACAGCAGCAGTAGCAAAACCTACCTTGCTCTTCCCTTCTCCGCGCGTAAAGATGAGAATTATCAGCAACAACCCCACCGCTTAATTTTATTCATCCGCGCATAAAACAAACTCCACCACTTCTTATTTTCATCCGCGCGTAAAATAACCCCCGCGTATATTCATTCCCTTTTTCCGCGTGTGACTCATCCCCCACCGTCTCTTTACCTATTATTACTAAAAACTCTCCAACCGAAACCAAAACCAATGAAAGAAAGAAACAGCAGCAGCAGTAGTCTTTGAGACTAAGTATCCTCACCGCATGTTGACCCTATATATATTACAACTCTCTCAAACTAATCCCACTTCTTCTTACAACAAACTTAAACACAATTTTGGACGTTGCACTCTACAGAACTTTGCTCGGCAAGTATACCTTGTCATTGTACTGTTATTTACATTCCAGCTGATACATGCATGTTTTATTCTGCTTATATAAATATTTATTTATATAGATTTGAGACCTACTTTATGAGACCACCCAGTATCATGTAGCATCAGTAGGTTCATTGGCCGTGACACAGTTGTTACACGAGTTGTGAGTCTCATATAGATTCTGGACTACGTACTGGGTTGGCCTCCTGTACGTATGAGCCGTGCGTTAGGGATAACTGCTGATAGAAAATTTGTATGCTAGAAGACTCTTCAGTTATTAGTGGTTCAGGGACATAACCTATTATAGTACGGTGGTCCAATCCTTGTCCTTGTTTGGTTGTAGGATTTGGCTATTGTACTAAAGATAGGTTATGAACCAAATCATGTTATGGATGTGACATGCTTAGAGCATTGGGCATGGAGGACTACTAGTAGGCGTATGGGACACTCACTTCCTCTATGCAGATTCCACACTCGACGGTTATTATATACATGCACCCTTGTACTGGAGGACATATGTGGCTTATACTGGCTAGTTGTCACGATTGGTGAATTATGTCAGCATATGTCTAGCCTACACTTTCCATACGCTCAAGGTTGTCCTCAAGTTGCATTTCACTTAGACGGTTAGGCGACCGAGTGGAAGTTTATTTTCAGTACTTATTGGCATGTTATTATGTATCTTGTTACGTCCCTCTGAGGACCTGGTCCCCTTTTCAGATATGGACGAGCAGGAGTATCCACAGGAGTACGGACCTAGATCTGACTCTACTTACCTGACTGAGGAGGTCTTACCCTCAGAGTAGCTGTGATTTATTTCCACTGTTTAGAGATTTTGTTGCTACTTCAGTATAGTCATTTTGTAGTGGATTTGTTTCCACCTGACTATCAGACTTGATACTTATCTTGGATATCCAGTTATTATTCAGCTCTTTGCTCCTACTTATTATTTGTGTTGTGGATGAGATATAGATTCTGTGTGACTTATTGTGACAATATATTACCACTGATGGATTGAATATTTATAAACAACGTACGTGTGTATATGGTTTCCATATATTGGAGTTCATATATATACGGCTGGGCATGTTACGTATTCTTAGTCCTACGTATTTTGGGACTGGGGCATGACATATTTTTGGTGGTGGCCCATGCAGGTCGAGAATATATTGTCTTGGTTACATAACTGCACCGAACAAGCCTGCGTATAGGAATAGAGTATAAGGATCTCATCCACACTTTACTAAAACCTCATTCTTTCTTTCAACCATCCTATGTTTGGATAAAACAAAGTTTTACGCCAAGAAACCCTTTACCCTGTGACCAGACCCATTACCCTTGTTAGCGTAAAAGCCAAGTGACTGTTGTTGGCGTAAAAGCCAAAAAGACTGTCCGGTTGGGATAAAAGCCAAATGACTGACTTGTTGGCGTAAAAGACCAAACTATGAAGAAGATTACCTCCTTTGCGCTATGGTTATGACAACTGCTACCCACGTCCCCTTAGTCTACATATGACACGTCATGCAAAGCCATGTAGGGAACTACCCCAGCGTAAATTTGATAACCAGCGTAGAGTAGCATGATTAGGCGTAAAATGTAAGGATAGTGATGAGAGCGTATTTGTCACAGCCTTAGCTCTCCCAGCCATGACCAAATCTTGTGCATTAATGTAGAGATATGCCTCGAGCCCGTATCAGAAACAGCTTTTGACATGGCATATGATTTTGTCTTCTCTTGAGCGTAAAAACTCATTTCTGTCTTAAGCGTAAAAAAACTCATTTCGGACTTGAGCGTAAAGGCTCATTTCTATCCATATAGAATAGACAACGTATTCAGAAGACTCCATTCCTCTTCATTTTTATGCGTAAAAATGACTTGTATTCAATATGTCACTAAACGACAACCTGGGTCTCTGTGCAAATTCATCATCACAGCCGTCCTCTCGATTATCGTGCGGTACTTTTGTCAGATGTCAGGTTCACTGGATTTTCTGACAAATTCATCCGAGGAAATACAAAGAGTTCCTCGTACAGACTTTACGCTGCAACGTATTTCAGATTTTATAGATCTCTTTACGCAGGAAATATTTTACGTTGACTCTTACGCAGATAGATTTTACGCAGACCTTTTTACGAAAACTTTACGCAGGAAGTATAGAGATCTTTTACACGCAGAATTTACGCAGCATATATTTTACACAGCAGATATTTTACGCGCAGAATTCCTACGTCAACTTTACGCCGGCAGACTTACGTACAGACTTTTTACGCGGACAGTTCTGAAGCCATATTTTACGCCAATAGTCTTGAATCTCTATTTTACGCGGATAGTTCTGAAACCTTACTTTATACTCCTCTGCTTTACGCAGACCTCTTTGAAGCTTTACTTTACGGCAAACTTTCTTGAATTTTGTTTTACGCTGACCACTTTGAATCTCTGTTTTACGCTAAACTATCTTGAAGCTCTGCATTACGCAGGAAGCTTATCAAACTGTTTTTACGCCAACTACCTTGAAGTCCTGTTTTACGCAGGGAGAAACTTCATGTATGATTAGGGATTTTGACTAAAAAATACGTGGGCAATTCCCTAGCGTATTTCATGCTTCCACATTCTATCTAATGCTTGCATCCTGTTTGATTCCGGTACTTCTTCTAAACGTTGTGTACATCACCTGCAGAAAGATGGATATGCAGAAGGGATGTACTGTCACAGAGGGTGACACAACTCCTGGAGTTAATGGTCAGACTCAAGGAGAGACCTCAACGATTCCTAGACTTCCGGGATCAGATGGGCAGATTCACCATCCAGTTCCATCTGATCTTCCCGTTCCACCTAATAGGAACCTTCCAGTCTCATCAACATCACTAGATGGTCAGACACAACTGTTCCAATTCTTCCGGATGATAATACAGGAACAACAACAACAACAACAGGCCGCCACCCTAGCTGCAGATCAGAGACAGCAAGCAGCAGAACAAAGACAAGAGTTCCTAGCAGCACTTGAAAGGATGGCTGTAAGAACTAATGTGCCAGCTCAAACACTAGCTCCAGTACCTCGAGCTAAAGTTGGTTCAGTAAAAGGCTTTGTACAGATAGGTCCGAAGCCGTACAAAGGCATTGAGAGTCCAGAGGAGACTACCAACTGAATCACTCACACTCTAAAGTTATTAGAAGCCTCACAGCTACCTGCAGTCCTATGGATGATAGGTGTAAGGACCCTTCTAGATGGTAATACTCATCACTGGTTGGAATCTATGGAGCGCCAGTTGGGTACATACCAGAGCAGTTCCTGGAGTACTTTGAAAGGAAGTACTTCCCGTACACCGTCAGGGATGCATTGTACGATCAGTTTCTTCACCTGGAGCAAGGGAACAGAACAGTGGATGAGTATGATGCTGAGTTTAGTCGCCTCAGTAAATATGGCGCTGCCTTGAACCAGATGACTTGGCTAAAGCTAAGAGGTTTCATCATGGACTAACTCAGGAGCTACAACACTATACTAGCTCCCAGTCCCGAATCTCTTACGTCGAATTAATGACAGAAGCCAGATTACAAGAAACCATCAACAAAGAAAAGGGAGGTCAGCTGAGGACACAACAAGGAGAACCTACCAGACATCCTCTAGCTCATCAACAGCAGTACCAGCACCGAGCATGACCATACCAGATCCCAGAGAAGCCCCACTACCATCATTGTGGGAAACGCGGACATATTAGGAGGGACTGTCGAACTCGCTTAGGACAATGTATGAGATGTGGTTCCGGACAGCATATGATGAAAGACTGTCCTATGCAACAAACATTGACACTTCCACCGCCAGCACAGAGGCTAGCGCTTCCAGCACCAAAACCAGCTCAGTAAATGTGGGTTCTTGGGCATGTCATTACAAGAGTTGGTATGACAACTGTAAAGACTGGATAAGTCTTATCTTCTTTATAAACTTGAACTATTTTGTAACATCTCTCATCATAAACTAGTGCATTCCTATTTTCTGAACTACCTTGACTTATGCTACTGTTACAGCCTAGTTTTGCAAGCTTAAACTTTTATCGAGCTTGTTCATGACATATGTATTATTGGGGCCTGATCGACCACACTAATACAAATTGTCTAATCAGAATCAGTGTATTATGGTCTAGCTAGACATAGTGCGCTTGGTTCGCCCTTCGCAATACTACTTTGCGTGGATTGAGATACATAGTTGACTAGTAGATGAATATACTTGTTCCTAGATATGTCTGGCATATCGCATCAGTTACATAACTATACCGATACAAGCATGTGAATAAGAATTACCAAAATTAGATTTCAATCCACAACTGCCTTGACAATTCCTTTTGAATTCATTAAACGCCTTGATCCCTATACTTCTAATTTATTACCTCCCCCTTGAACTCGTTATTATTGTTTTTCGTCTTCCTCACTTCGGAAGACGAAACCTCATGCTTAGTATAAGTATGATATACAGATAGTACTAAAGATACCCCATAGGCCAATCACATTATTTGATGATTACTTCCTGTAATTAAATGATATCCTGGGTAATATAATTGTGTAAACTTTGAGGATTGAATAACATGATTCGAGGAATAATTTTCTTAGATGTATAGCCTTATATGATAGATGGGTAAATTCTAAGTTGGGTAGAAATTGCATTATTAAACTTGAGGAGAATTCTTTTAGATCGTGATCAAAAGAGATTAGATAGAGAGACTTTACCCTATTTTAATTTCGAGGACAAATTTTTTATAAGTTGGGTAGAATGTAAGAACCCAAATCCTGAAATCGTATTTCTCTATTATTAATTATGTGATTTATTATTTATAGTAGTTATGAGCTAAATAGTGAGAGTACATTTTTATTAGATTTTATTTTGAGATGTTTGAGCATTTAGAGGACTTGTGGAGCCATTATAAAATTTTCCTAATTTATTTCATGTAGGAGACCCGTTGGACAGTTGCTAGCTCAACCGTATGCACCAATATAATTCTTAGAATTTTTTGTATGTATATATATATATATATATATATATATATATATATATATATATATATATATATATATATATATATATATATATATATATATATATTCCTATTGGATATTGGATATCAAACCGAAACCGAAACCCATTACCCGCTTGCACCCTAACTCGCGTAAAACAAATATGAAACAGCAGCAGTAGCAAAACCTACCTTGCTCTTCCCTTCTCCGCGCATAAAGATGAAAATTATCAGCAACAACCCCACCGCTTAATTTCATTTCATCCGCGCGTAAAACAAACTCCACCACTTCTTATTTTCATCCGCGTGTAAAATAACCCCCGCGTATATTCATTCCCTTTTTCCGCGTGTGACTCATCCCCCACCACCTCTTTACCTATTATTACTAAAAACTCTCCAACCGAAACCAAAACCAATGAAAGAAAGAAACAACAGCATCAATAGTCTTTGAGACTAAGTATCTCCACCGCCTCTTGACCCTATATATATTACAACTCTCTCAAACTAATCCCACTTCTTCTTACAACAAACTTAAACACGATATTGGACGTTGCACTCTACAGAACTTTGCTCGGCAAGTATACCTTGCCATTGTACTGTTATTTACATTCCAGCTGATACATGCATGTTTATTTCTATTTATATAGATGTTTATTTATGTAGATTTGAGACCTACTTTATGAGACCACCCAGTATCATGTAGCATCAGTAGGTTCATTGGCCGTGACACAGTTGTTACACGAGTTGTGAGTCTCATATAGATTCCGGACTACGTACCGTGTTGGCTGTCACGCCCCGGACCCGCCCGGGCCGCCGCTCCGCCCTGTCCCGCCCCGTGCGGCCGGGAATTAACGAACCGGGCACGAATCACCGTGCCTCAGCGCGCCGGACGCGAATCACCGCGCCCGTCCCGCGGGTGCGAGGGAGGAAGGGAGCCAAGCGAATGGCCCGTTCGAGCTTTCGGGGGACGTGATGCCGCACGGGCCTGGGGTTGCGCCCGTGCAAGGCCATATCGTTTAAGTTCAGAGTTGGCTATCATCGCATCAATCGAGTAAGCAGCGGAAAGGGACTTGTTGTAATGCAATGCATTAGCCAACTGAGTGTTCGGGACAATCGAGGCAACTTGGGTTTCGTTTAGCAAAGGCACTCGTTCGTTCCATACATTATGCCCCCTTATACGATAGCATTCTCGGGGCAACAATCGAAACCAGGATTTCCGGGTCTTCGGGACTGTGGCACGCCTATCGCTCCCTCGGACGATCCAGTACCTGCACAAGCAAGTAAACTGTTGGGGGGTCAGCACTTTTATAAGTACTGGTGAGATAAATCAACTGAACAGAAACAAACATTCACTCAAACAGGCACTAAGTAATCATGTTATAAAACATTACATTACTAGTGATCTTTCTAGTTTTACCTAGGTTCGTTTCATGCAGTTCTAGCAGAGTCGATTTACTTGTTTAGAAACATGTTTGGAAACAGAGTTTCATATACTAAGCAGGCAAGCAAACCGATCATGTTTCAGGGTGTGCGCAGCGTGTCTGGTGCGACTCGAGGGTCAGATGCAAAGCTAGACACACAATGCACATTCTTAGGGGCAGTCATCTATCCAAGCCAACACAATGACTTATCTATATGCTTGACGGTCCCCGAGTATCTCAGGATCGGCAGCGGTTAGTCCAGCATACCAATGACTCTTTTATCTGATGCTAATGGCAGCTGTGACTCATGGTTGCTTTCCACTATCTCTGTAGCAGCCGTGACACATGCAGTTCAGCTCTGCACCAAAAGCCATTGTCCGACCGCGTGCGAATGCATGGAACACTATCAACAAACTCTTAGTATGCAGACGAGACGAACCATCTATAAACACTCTCTGTTGCGGGGCAATCCGCCTTATCACTTGAACACATTCAGGCACAGTATGGTTCTCTCGAAGCATAGACGATAGTGAACATGTTCATGCACTCTAAGCCAGCGATCTTGATTCTCGTTTAGCAGACTTATTGTTTCAAAGACCAGCTAGGTGAGTTCTTCATTAACATGCAAGGCAGGTTCTATCATTCTCTTAAGAAAACATTTCAAGCAAAAACTCAGGTTATTATTAAGGCGTGCAAGAATCAGAGAACGAAGTTCTGCCCACTCACCTTGATACATAACGCCGGCACGGAGCGGGGCGTTACATACTTACCCACCAACAAAAAGTTTCGTCCTCGAAACTTCAAGGATAAACTTCTCGATATCCCGAGTAGCGATAGTGCCGTCCCTCGCCGTACTCAATCGAAACAATCAAGCAATTCAAGTTCAGGAAATATTTTGCACTTTGAGAATATCTATGGACTTATTGTATGGAACGCTCTTTGCAAAACCATATCATCTAAGAGTCATGGCCAGAAGATCGATTCTGCTCTGATACCATTCTGTCACGCCCCGGACCCGCCCGGGCCGCCGCTCCGCCCTGCCCCGCCCCGTGCGGCCGGGAATTAACGAACCGGGCACGAATCACCGTGCCTCGGCGCGCCGGACGCGAATCACCGCGCCCGTCCCGCGGGTGCGAGGGAGGAAGGGAGCCAAGCGAATGGCCCGTTCGAGCTTTCGGGGGACGTGATGCCGCACGGGCCTGGGGTTGCGCCCGTGCAAGGCCATATCGTTTAAGTTCAGAGTTGGCTATCATCGCATCAATCGAGTAAGCAGCGGAAAGGGACTTGTTGTAATGCAATGCATTAGCCAACTGAGTGTTCGGGACAATCGAGGCAACTTGGGTTTCGTTTAGCAAAGGCACTCGTTCGTTCCATACATTATGCCCCCTTATACGATAGCATTCTCGGGGCAACAATCGAAACCAGGATTTCCGGGTCTTCGGGACTGTGGCACGCCTATCGCTCCCTCGGACGATCCAGTACCTGCACAAGCAAGTAAACTGTTGGGGGGTCAGCACTTTTATAAGTACTGGTGAGATAAATCAACTGAACAGAAACAAGCATTCACTCAAACAGGCACTAAGTAATCATGTTATAAAACATTACATTACTAGTGATCTTTCTAGTTTTACCTAGGTTCGTTTCATGCAGTTCTAGCAGAGTCGATTTACTTGTTTAGAAACATGTTTGGAAACAGAGTTTCATATACTAAGCAGGCAAGCAAACCGATCATGTTTCAGGGTGTGCGCAGCGTGTCTGGTGCGACTCGAGGGTCAGATGCAAAGCTAGACACACAATGCACATTCTTAGGGGCAGTCATCTATCCAAGCCAACACAATGACTTATCTATATGCTTGACGGTCCCCGAGTATCTCAGGATCGGCAGCGGTTAGTCCAGCATACCAATGACTCTTTTATCTGATGCTAATGGCAGCTGTGACTCATGGTTGCTTTCCACTATCTCTGTAGCAGCCGTGACACATGCAGTTCAGCTCTGCACCAAAAGCCATTGTCCGACCGCGTGCGAATGCATGGAACACTATCAACAAACTCTTAGTATGCAGACGAGACGAACCATCTATAAACACTCTCTGTTGCGGGGCAATCCGCCTTATCACTTGAACACATTCAGGCACAGTATGGTTCTCTCGAAGCATAGACGATAGTGAACATGTTCATGCACTCTAAGCCAGCGATCTTGATTCTCGTTTAGCAGACTTATTGTTTCAAAGACCAGCTAGGTGAGTTCTTCATTAACATGCAAGGCAGGTTCTATCATTCTCTTAAGAAAACATTTCAAGCAAAAACTCAGGTTATTATTAAGGCGTGCAAGAATTAGAGAACGAAGTTCTGCCCACTCACCTTGATACATAACGCCGGCACGGAGCGGGGCGTTACATACTTACCCACCAACAAAAAGTTTCGTCCTCGAAACTTCAAGGATAAACTTCTCGATATCCCGAGTAGCGATAGTGCCGTCCCTCGCCGTACTCAATCGAAACAATCAAGCAATTCAAGTTCAGGAAACATTTTGCACTTTGAGAATATCTATGGACTTATTGTATGGAACGCTCTTTGCAAAACCATATCATCTAAGAGTCATGGCCAGAAGATCGATTCTACTCTGATACCATTCTGTCACGCCCCGGACCCGCCCGGGCCGCCGCTCCGCCCTGCCCCGCCCCGTGCGGCCGGGAATTAACGAACCGGGCACGAATCACCGTGCCTCGGCGCGCCGGACGCGAATCACCGCGCCCGTCCCGCGGGTGCGAGGGAGGAAGGGAGCCAAGCGAATGGCCCGTTCGAGCTTTCGGGGGACGTGATGCCGCACGGGCCTGGGGTTGCGCCCGTGCAAGGCCATATCGTTTAAGTTCAGAGTTGGCTATCATCGCATCAATCGAGTAAGCAGCGGAAAGGGACTTGTTGTAATGCAATGCATTAGCCAACTGAGTGTTCGGGACAATCGAGGCAACTTGGGTTTCGTTTAGCAAAGGCACTCGTTCGTTCCATACATTATGCCCCCTTATACGATAGCATTCTCGGGGCAACAATCGAAACCAGGATTTCCGGGTCTTCGGGACTGTGGCACGCCTATCGCTCCCTCGGACGATCCAGTACCTGCACAAGCAAGTAAACTGTTGGGGGGTCAGCACTTTTATAAGTACTGGTGAGATAAATCAACTGAACAGAAACAAGCATTCACTCAAACAGGCACTAAGTAATCATGTTATAAAACATTACATTACTAGTGATCTTTCTAGTTTTACCTAGGTTCGTTTCATGCAGTTCTAGCAGAGTCGATTTACTTGTTTAGAAACATGTTTGGAAACAGAGTTTCATATACTAAGCAGGCAAGCAAACCGATCATGTTTCAGGGTGTGCGCAGCGTGTCTGGTGCGACTCGAGGGTCAGATGCAAAGCTAGACACACAATGCACATTCTTAGGGGCAGTCATCTATCCAAGCCAACACAATGACTTATCTATATGCTTGACGGTCCCCGAGTATCTCAGGATCGGCAGCGGTTAGTCCAGCATACCAATGACTCTTTTATCTGATGCTAATGGCAGCTGTGACTCATGGTTGCTTTCCACTATCTCTGTAGCAGCCGTGACACATGCAGTTCAGCTCTGCACCAAAAGCCATTGTCCGACCGCGTGCGAATGCATGGAACACTATCAACAAACTCTTAGTATGCAGACGAGACGAACCATCTATAAACACTCTCTGTTGCGGGGCAATCCGCCTTATCACTTGAACACATTCAGGCACAGTATGGTTCTCTCGAAGCATAGACGATAGTGAACATGTTCATGCACTCTAAGCCAGCGATCTTGATTCTCGTTTAGCAGACTTATTGTTTCAAAGACCAGCTAGGTGAGTTCTTCATTAACATGCAAGGCAGGTTCTATCATTCTCTTAAGAAAACATTTCAAGCAAAAACTCAGGTTATTATTAAGGCGTGCAAGAATCAGAGAACGAAGTTCTGCCCACTCACCTTGATACATAACGCCGGCGCGGAGCGGGGCGTTACATTGGCCTCCTGTACGTATGAGCCGTGCGTTAGGGATAACTGCTGATAGAAACTTTTTATGCTAGAAGACTCTGCAGTTATTAGTGGTTCAGGGACATAGTCTATTGTAGTACGGTAGTCCAATCCTTGTCCTTGTTTGGTTGTAGGATTGGGCTATTGTACTAAAGATAGGTTATGAACCAAATCATGTTATGGATGTGACATGCTTACAGCATTGGGCGGGGAGGACTACTAGTAGGCATATGGGACACCCACTTCCTCTATGCAGATTCCACACTCGACGGTTATTATATACATGCGCCCTTGTACTGGGGGACATATGTGGCATATACTAGCCAGTTGTCACGATTGGTGAATTACGTCAGCATATGTCTAGTCTACACTTTCCATACGCTCAAGGTTGTCCTCAAGTAGCATTTCACTTAGACGATTAGGTGACCCAGTGGATGTTTATTTTCAGTACTTATTGGCATGTTATTATGTATCTTGTTACGTCCCTCTGAGGACCTGATCCCTTTCTAGATATGGACGAGCAGGAGTATCCACAGGAGTACGGATCTGGATTTGACTCTACTTACCTGACTGAGGAGGTCTTACCCTCAGAGTAGCTGTGATTTATTTTCACTGTTTAGAGATTTTGTTGCTACTTCAGTATAGTCATTTTGTAGTGGATTTGTTTTCACCTGACTATCAGACTTGATACTTATCTTGGATATCCAGTTATTATTCAGCTCTTTGCTCCTACTTATTATTTGTGCTGTGGATGAGATATAGATTCTGTGTGACTTGTTGTGACAGTATATTACCACTGGTGGATTGAATATTCATAAACAACGTACGTGTGTATATGGTTTCCATATATTGGAGTTCATATATATACGGCTGGGCATGTTACGTATTCTTAGTCCTACGTATTTTGGGACTGAGGCGTGACAGCCGTCGTCAAAGCATGAGGGGGGTGCTGAAGAGAGAGGAGGGAGAGAGAGAGGGGGTTAGGATTAGGGATATGATTATAATTAGGATTTATGTTAGGATTAGTGTTATGGTTGAGGTATATTAGTCATTTTACGTCAAATTTGACGTCTGTTAGCGATAAAGTGTAAGATTTTTTTTTCAAATCCAGTGATGTTTAATTGCAAAAATGTAAATCTAAGAAGAAATTTTTTGTACTTTATCCGCAAATATATATATATATATATATATAATTGATAATTTTTAAAAAAAAAATTCTTCTTCTTAATAAATTGAATGTAAAGAAAGAAGGACACATCTGTCCATCCATCTCCCAAACTCCCATTCTCCGAAGCAACCCACCACACCACCCCCACACCACCATCCATCCATTCATTCATTCCCAGCAAAAAGAAAAGGTAGCTAAAGCCAAAGAAAAAAAAAAAAAAAAAAAAGTCAGGAGGAGGGGGAGGGAGGAGGGGGAGGAGAAAAAGAAAAAGAAGAGAGCTGAAATCAAATTAACAAAGAAGGAAAGAAAGGAGAGAGAGACTCCTCCTTCCATCCTCCTCTTATCCGGATCAAGATCCGCCGATGCGGAAGGCGCGGATCCCACCGTCAGCCGCCGCACCATACGCCGCCGATATTCCGGCCGCCGCCGGAACCGACGCTCCCCGCTACCGCGGCGTCCGCAAGCGCCCCTGGGGCCGCTTCGCCGCCGAGATCCGCGACCCCTGGAAGAAGACACGCGTCTGGCTCGGCACCTTCGACTCCGCCGAGGACGCCGCCCGCGCCTACGACAACGCCGCCCGCCACCTCCGCGGCCCCAAGGCCAAGACCAACTTCCCCTCCTCCACCCCCTCCTCCCTCGCCGGAGGCGCGGGCGGAGCGGCTGGCGGTTTCCTCCAGATCCCGCCCCCGCCCCCGCCAACAACCCTCCACCACCACCACATCCAGCGGCCCACCACCAGCAGCCTCAGCAGCACCGTCGAGTCCTTCAGCGGGCCCCGCCGCCTCCCACTCATCCGCTCCACCGCCAGCTTCCACCCGCCGATCCCCGAGAGAGCCGCCGACGGCGGTGGAGAGATGGACTGCCGCAGCGACTGCGGATCCTCGTCCTCCGTCATCGACGACGGGGACGCCGGCGTCGTCGCGTCGGCGTACCACCAGCGGCCCGCGGCGTCGGTGCCGCTGCCGTTCGATCTGAACCTGAGCCCGCCGATGGAGGACGAGCTCCAGGCCACCGCTCTCAGGCTCTGATCGAAGAAAAAGTCTCTTGGATTATTATTACCTATTTTGTTCTCTTTTTTTTTAAAATTTTAATTGTTGTTGTATGTCCGTGAATTTTGTATTGGATGGATCAACTACTACTCTACTACTGTTGTTGTTGTTGTTGTATGATTAGATGAAGGTCGAGGTCCAGGAATTGATGATGAAAGAGTGTTCGATATGATGATCTATCATGTTCTAATTTAATGAAAAAAGATGACTATAATTAATTTCTATTATATCATATCATCTACATTTTTATTGCAATTCTCTCTACCCTAAGAAAATGTTCATTTTTGTTACAATTCTTTGATTAGAATTTTGGGCTGGTTGTTTGAAAAGTGGAGAGGGAGAGGGAGAGGGTGGTGTGTTGGGAGATGGAGCTGCAACTTTTGCTTACTAATCATGCAGCTTTAATTTAATGTGTTGTGTGCATTACCATTGTGGTGTTGCTGTAGCAGTTGGCATTGGCAGATGGCTGGTCTACTACTCTTATAATGGCTCTCACTATTCTTTATTTCTCTCCACCTGCTGCCTGCACACTGCAACTCTCTCATCTTTCTTTCTCTTGCCTCTGCACTGCACCTGCAGCATATGCCAACTTGTACACATTGTTTTTTCTTTTCCTGCAAAATTTGTTCATCTCAAACTTTGAAATTTACAGTTACATTATGGATATTTTACATTATGGATATTTTCCCTCAAAGAGAAATTTCAGTAGAAGAAAATAGTTCAGGGTATTTGCGGTGAGAGAATTCAAA
Source organism: Iris macrosiphon (assembly GCA_036927795.1). NCBI lineage: Eukaryota > Viridiplantae > Streptophyta > Magnoliopsida > Asparagales > Iridaceae > Iris > Iris macrosiphon. Next base: position 7,326,068 of record JAYESA010000020.1, on the reverse strand, counting down.
CGCTTATACTAAAACGTTTTAATTTGAATACTAAAAAATTGTGTATAGAACATAGAAAGTTCAAAAAATTGCGTTAAGAACATAGAAGTTTCAAAATTATGTACAGAGCATAAAAACGTCCTTAAAAAGTATGTTTTTGAACAAAAGTTCAAAAAAGCTCTTTTTAAAGATATTTTGGAGCAAATTGTGTATTATAAAATCTGTTTTTTAATCCGTCTGTTAGAATGAGAAAGTAATTAATAATAATATTTATATCGAAACGTCCTTTATAAATGTGTTTTTGGACAATTGTTCAAAAACGTCATTTTAAGGGCGCTTTATTGTTCTTTGAAAATTTTGAAACTTCATTATTTTGGATGCAATAAAATGAAACTTCTATGTTTTGTGTGCAATTTTCTGCTGGATTAATAGAGAACAAGGAAGAGGTTCCCTAATGTGATAAAAATGTCCTTGTAAGGACGTTTTTTTGTTTTCTTCCGGGTAAAAAAGAAAAGTAGAACGTCCTTGCTAAGGACATATTTTTACTCACAAACACCCTTACTAAGGATGTTTAAAAAAATAATAATATATTTACTAAGGATATTTTCTTCACACGTTACTGTGAAAACGTGCTTAGTAAGGACATTCTATTATTTTTTTTTTATTTTTTTTCATCACGATAAACATCCTTACTAAAGGTCTTTCCACAGCAAACATAGTTTTTAACCTACGTTTAATTGAATTTTAGTAGGTTTTAGGGTAACTAAAGGTAAAATTAGCCATTACGTTTTTACTATAAATGTTTGGTTTGTTTGATTAGAATTTTATCATTTTTTTTCCTCATGTAATTTACTGTGAAAATTTCTGGTTACATACAAAAGTGAATAGTGCTGCTGGTGCTGGTGGTAAAATCATTCATGACGATGGTTTTAGCAGTAGATCTGAAGATTTTCTGATAGAATGGGGGCTAGAAACTGGGAAATATACTCTCTCTCTCTCTCTCTCTCTCTCTCTCTCTCTCCATTTCTTGTGTATCATGTTTGCTTGGCTGGTCTTGTTGCATTTGGCATTGGCAAACAACACATTACTCTATGGTGTTTGTGGATCAGTCCACTATCAAGATCCGGAACTTGTGGTGCATCACAAGCTAAATTGATGACACCAGCCTACACCAGAAGCGCCGTTCACCCAGTGTTTGTACACTAGACGAGGATGCTTATTGCTATTGGTTTACGAGCATTAGACTTTGAAAAATTGTTTCTGGCAAATGCAATACTAACATCTGTTGTGATATTTAGTCATACGTGGGCCAGTGACCAAGTTATTTCTAAAGTAGGTAGAATAAAGAACAATTTCTCATTCAAATAAGTTTATTAGATTGATCATTTTATTTTCTGTCACGTAGGATAAAAATTAAAAAATATTAAAAAATATTTTTTTTTTTTCGTTGGTGCGGATTTTATATAGGAACTCGGCCAACTAGAATAAATTTTATTACAATGATAAGTAGGACAGGAACTTAATTTTAAAATTTTCTTTTATAGATGTCTTAGACCTAAATGACATAACGACAATTTGTTAGGTTGCTATAAAATCTCATAATAATAGTATGAATGGATCGAACTTTTGTATTGCCATTTGTTAACTTTCTGAATAAATACATTTCCACTATGATGAGCAAAAAAATGGAAAGACCACTACTTTACCCAATGACTATCGTTCGTCGGAAACAAATTTACTGTTCTATTTATGCTGTCTCTTTTCATGTTCTTCCATCTATTTGTTTAGTGGATCCCACCAAAAAAAATAACAAAGAAAACAAAAAAAAATAATAAAGAGGGGACAAAAAAATGGACAGAATAAATAAATCGTCTTCCCTTGCCTCGATGACATGGCAAGTTTGCGGTACATGAGGCAATGACGTGGCTAGCTCGCGTTGCATGATTCGAACCAGTTGTTGATAGTGCTAGGACCGGTGGACTCATGGTCCTTATTTGCTACAATTTATTTTCTTCTTCACTCTACATTACATTTTGTTGGCCAATTTTGTCCATGCTGGAGAGGTCAACAGTAGGCTCTACCCGTTGCTCCGAGAGCACTTGGGCTTTAAAGATCTATTCATAGCCCATTGGAAAATTATATCTTGGAAATTCTCTTACTCTTCTAAGTTGTTATATGAAAAATAGCTTCATTACGAAATATAGAAAGATATCAACATTTCAATAATTAACTATATAATAATAATAATAACAACAACAACATAACTGAGAGTTAAAATAAGGCTACAACGAGTCCTTATATTCTATTCATTACACATTAATTCCCTTCATTGTAGATCAATCCACTCTCATTATTTAGTCCACCACCATTGATCAAATCCTGCAATCATAAATCAAATTAGGAGAAGTAGTTAGTAATGTACACAAGTTTTTTTTTTTTTAATTCCGGCTTAAGGCACGGGATCCGACGTAACACTCGAAACTTTTGTACATATTGTATTACATGTCTTTGAGCCCACTTCCCTCCAACTCCCACCATTAATAAACGGTTAGAATATTACGCCACCGTGACTCGATCTACTGATCTTCTGCCATCCAGCTGGAGTCTTATACCACTTATCGGTAACCACAAGAGCCACTCGATTTCGGTTACACAAGTTCAATAGTACGTACATTCTGACAATTTTTTTCTCTCTTTTCTCCAAAGTGTAGGAGAAATTATTCACCACTAGTAAATTCACGTGATTTTTTTTAATATTGTTAAAAAATAGTTTAAATATTTGTGAATTAAATTTTTTTTTATATACATGCTTATTGAAATATTAGATAGAAAAATTATCTGATATTATTGAAAAAAATAGATAAAAATTTAAATTATATTAAAATAGTTTAAATATGATTTGAATATATTTTAGTTAAATTTTGTTATATATGTTTGTAGAACTTTGGATATATGTTTAGATATAAAAAAATTATTTTAAATATAATTTGAATATTGGATATATTTTTATTTGAATTTGTTATATATATGTTTATATGAATTTTGATATATGTTAAAAAATTATAATAATTTTAAGATGTTTCTAGGTGAGGAAAACACATACGCGAGTAGTTAGAATTTTTTTACAATTTTTTGACTATTAATTATGTGAGAATTTACAAACGACTTAGACGGCTCAATTTTGAATCGTTTTCAACCTCGTAAAAAGAGTATAGATGAGTCTTATTTTTTATTTTTTTTCTCGCCACCTGATGGCGAGAGAATTTGACGATAGAGAGGAAAATCAAGGAAGCCACTATACGCAATCAGTCACTCACTCATCGAGTGAAGTAGAATCAAGACTCATAGTGAGAATAATTTGTAGGTGTATAGTCGAGAACTAGTGACCTGTTGCAGTTGACATTAGGGGTGATGGGGATGTTGATGGTGATCCTGCAGTAGGGTGGGAGGTGCCGAGCCCTCTCGGGCTTCACTCCGAACGACGGCCCGGTCTGCTTCATGCACTCGCACACGGCGCGGCGGTCGGCCGCGCTGGCGGCCATCTTGTTCAGGGCCTGGGCGCTCTGGCAGCACTGCGGGTTCGGGTCGGGAGGGCCCTGGCCGAGCAGGTAGGGACCGCACGGTATCAGCGCATCGACAGCGTCCGAGCACGACACCGCCGCGTCGACGGTGGCTCGGCTAATTGCCAATGCCAGGAGCAGTGCTGCTACACTCAGTGCATCAATGTGCTTAGCCATCATCTTGGTTGATCCTCAACGTATATATCATCATTTGGATGACAGTCCTTCCTATTTGTATTGGTTTTGGGTCAATGTGATTGGTGTAGCCTCTTAATGCTCTTTATTGAAGCACGACTAGAGTAATGGTGATTTAGCTATTATAGGCTGATATGTAATTAATATGATTTTTTGGTGAGAACACTTGTATATCAGCAGTTCAACTGTACTTGCTAATATCAACCAGGCATAATTTAAGAACTCGATTTGGGTTGGGCCTTCCTAGTTGCCATCTACTTCTCCAACCGCATCCTCTGGGTGTCGTATCGAACCGTATCCTTGCGTGTCGGCTTGCGGGCGTTCTTGGCAACATGAAACCGGTGCAAATTAGAATCTGTAGGGCTATATGGGACCATATAACTTGGGTTGCAAAACGGGGTTTCGGAGCTCGCAGAAGAAAGTAATGCTTACTTTTTTATGCATTATATTTGGTAGTAATTGAGTAAGCCTGGCCCACTCCAGATGCATGATACGGCTCAAGACTCTAGCGGGCCGACAATCAATTTGTTCAGTTGGGCGAAAATACACAAGCCCTTTCTCGACTTTAGTCAGATGGGCCGTTTAAGAGCGTGTACAAATTGTAGGATAATCATGGCCCAAAAAAAAAAAATCCGGTCACAATTTTTAATCTCCGTATGTATTATCAAATTAAAATATCTATTTTTAGTTTTAGGCATCTCTATGTTTAAGAAATCGAAGTAACAAGGTCCTTAGATGTTAGAAATAAAGCTTTTTAGAGGTTAAAAAAAGTCATGTTTAAGTATTTGTAGATGGCTCTAGTTAGATTTTTTCTTTTGGTTTTGCTTGTACAAACTAAAGGTTTCAACCACGTGATTGTTATGCTGCTCTTTACTTATTATTTTTTGTTTTTTTTTATCTTTATATTTTTCTCTCTTATTATTCGGGTTTGTTTTTGGCTTGAGGAATACTTGGTGTCAAGTATATACATTCAAAAAAGAACACAAGAATTTAAGAAAGCGGAGTCAACCTTAAATATAAGAAAGGTCCAAAAATTTATAAAATAAAGTTCGTCACATCAAAAAAAAATTGTTGTTTCTCTGGCATGGTTTATCTCTCTGTATCGGATCATCAAAAAATAAAAATTATGAAAAAGAGAGAGTAGAATTTGATGTAAATATGTATATAGAAAATAAAAATTATAAATTTCGGATGAAATAAAACATAAAATTGATGAAAATAATTTAAAAAGAAAAAAATATTTACTCTAAAACAAAAATTTAGTGGGGACAACTTCTCCCACTCATCTTCATGTAGGTCCGCCCCTATATACATTTATAGTGGTTTTGAATATTTAAAACGTGAATGCCGACTACTCCCCTCCAAAAGAAAAAAAAAATGTTGGAGGACTAGTCATGTTCAAGTTTTCTTGAATTGTTGAGGGTCGACACCCTTCCAAAACAAAAGCTTCTTGAAATTTGAATTGCTTATTTATGTTAGAGGTTTGCGTCCACTCCCTTGCTTTTCATTTCACATAACTTCTACTTGTTTGTTATTTACTTAGAAGTCTTACCCTCACATTATATAAGATTAGAATATATACACGTGCATTGCATGTATTTTATATTATTTGAGAAGAACAAATAATAAAATTTTAATTTTTACTATTTGAGTTTAGCAAAATCTTTTTTTTTACATCTTGGAAAGAGTAAAAAAAATTCCTTTATTTTTTTTTTAAATTTAATGAACATTTTACGTAATAAAATAGATAATGATATTTTAGGAACAAACGCTTTTAGGATGAAGTCTCACTTTTTTTATTACTAGTATATATGTACGTGCTTTGCACGTATCTTGGACTGGATGATGTTGATGAGTTGATTTAACTTTGTTGTTTTTAATTATATAGGTTAAGAATTCAATCCTTCAAATTCCGTGGAAACATCTTAGAAGATTTAGCAAGTAGTATGAACCCTTCGATTTTCGTAATACATTAATGAATCTCTTAAATGGTTATCAGTGGAATTTATTGTAGGTATTCTTTTAATTAGTAAATATATTGAAGGGCATTTTTGGGAAGAAAACTTCCACGGTGAAGCCTACCTTTGGCATTATATAGTAGAATAGATATAGTAGTATATAATTGAGCTATAAATTTTTAAGTCTGTGTAACCTAAATATTAAACATATCTTGGATATAAGTATCAAATTCTACTTTCTTTCTTTTTTTTCTTTTCTTCCTCCTTCTCCCTCTCCTCCACATGACAGTGAGTCTCATCCTCCATTTCTTCCCCTTCTATTCTTTAGTTGGAATAAAATAAATGCATAATCTTCAACCCTAATGACAAATTTAGATTTTGGTGAAGTAACAAGAACATTAACATAAAGTGAGAGTAACATAGGACTTCATTTTCATCACCATCATCTTCTTCCTCAATGCAGAACCAAGATTCAATAATGGGGATCAAAATGTTCAATTCCATTTTTTTCGTTTACATTGGGTGAATCCTTTCATTTCTTATTATTTAATTAAGGGGTTCATAACTCAATTTTTATTGAATCAATAATCTTCTACGCGCATCTCCAATGATGTGCTCTGTTTTTTAAATTATAATTAAGCTAAAACCCCTAGAAAGCTATTTTAGGGATCTCTTAATATGATTTTTACTCCAATGACTCCCTAATTTAGGTTGTATTTTTTTCCTATTGAATAAACTTTTTCTAGGAGCAATGATGTAGGTGATAATTGTTTTAAAAAATATATTTTAATTATTGGTCATTAATGTTAAGAGTTTTTAGGAGGTTCTTTCTCTCTCCATAGACATGGTCGGTCCTGAGTTTATGGGGGCCAGGGCAACTTTTAAAATGAGGTCCCAAAAGTAAAATAAAAAATATGCCTCCACCAAGATTTGCTTTGAACTAGAAAGTATGCAAGTCTAATATAATAACCACTACACTACAATTATTTTGTATTAAGAAGGATCCATAGTAAATACTAGTCCTATTTTTGGTACAAAATTATTTATATATCTAAACATATATTTTTTTTTGGGCCCTCATGACCCACGGGGCTATAGACGGTTGCCCTGGCTGTCCTGGGCCAGGGCCGACCCTGTCCATAAATTTAGGTTTCGTTTGGTAGGAGTGATGAAAAAGTAAAAATAAAGAAAAAGAAAAGAATGTATTTTCCTTCCATGTGGAAAGAAAACATCATTTCTTTCCTTTGTGTTTGGGAGGAAGGATGAAAAAAGAGAAAAAAAAGTAAAATGAAAGAAAATAAAAAATATAGATTTTTACCAATTTTATCCTCAACTAACAACACTTATTTATCATTTGAGTTCATGAATAATTTTTAAATAACACAATTAATATGGGAATATAATTGTTAATTAATATAAACTTTTTTTTTAATTCTTTTTTTTCACTTATGGCGGAATTGATTTTTTTAGGTTAGAAAAAAAAAATAATCCCTTAACTTTTCCTTCCTATCACTTTTACTTCCATATCAAACAAGAAAAAAATAAATTATTTCCTTCACGTCCTCTTCCTCCATTTTTTTTTTCCTCTTATTTTTCTCTCCTACCAAACACACTGCGAACTAGTCAGAGAGTGTGGCTGGCGAACAAAATTTACATTCCCTTCCTAAATTTTGGTTAAGAGTTTCAATAGGGAGTCTAGGGGGATGAGATGCTTTAAATAATTAACAAGATTTTTGGGACTTGTGTATAGAAAAGAAAGATTTAAGAGATTTCTTTGTAAAATTGCCAACTTAAATGTTTGCATTTTTATCCTTGTCATGTTTGTTAAACACGAGATACTAATTTGTTTGTAAATGCACTAAGACGGGGACAGGGCTAACCAGTAGAAAGTGCTTGATGCATTAGAAACAGGGAAGAAGTAACAAATAAGTAAGTTTTAATTATTCGGAAGGGAATAATTATTTTTCTATTAAACACCATCATCTTGAAACTGTCAATAGTGTATTGGGTTTCGAGCCAAGACTAAGAATTGTTGTGGTGCAGCTGGACTTCCAATCGATTCGAGAAATAATTATTTTCTTTTTTTCTTTTTCGAGAGCCGAAAAAAAAAAAAAAACACTTTGTTCCTTCCTAGACATCTAGTTAACGCGCATGTAAATATTCAAATTTATTATGTAAATGTGTAAGTAAACATTTCTCATGTTATCTTGTGAGTTCAACTACACAAATTCAAATAAGAACTCGTGAGTTAAACTTAGAATAAAGATATAATAAGTGGATAATTTTTTCAACTTAGTCTTTTTTATTTTTACGTTTAGATCTTAGATCTTAAAAAAAAATCAAAAGATAAGATGGATGTAATCCAACGATTGTAAATTATACGAGTTAAAAAATTTAAGAACTCACGAGTTCCTCTAGAAATTTTGTTATCTTGTACTCTCCAGAAAATATTTTATAACACTCTTAAGAACTTTTTCCCTTTTTCTCTTGAGACTATAACTAGGTTAAATATCCATCCCAAAACTTATATTAATAACAATTAGAATCTGTAAATGCAATGTCAGATAATAATGATAAGCTGATAATCAAGATCCATCAGCCCACAAAACTTTTAGAAGCTAACAAACAGCAGACTTCTCAAACATGCAAAAATTTTCCTTTTTTTTTTTTCAGTTTCTTCAATCGTTAAATTAACAGCCGGCCTGTTGTTTAATTTATACATATAAATCTAAAAAAAGTCTCTCTGAGTATATATATAGTAAGAGTGAGGGATAACATAGAGTACAAGAAGAAAATAACAAAAAAAAAAAGGGGGTTGTGCATTATGATTTATGTTGCTGTTGATATATGTACGCATCGTTAGTACCGAAGCCGGCAATCTTAATATGAGAATATAGTTGGTAGGTAGCTACATCCGTGAAGGAGGAGGAGTCATCTTCTGGATCACCATGGCTGTGAGTATAACAAACTTCTCTCTTTGGATTTCCATTTCTAGATGCTGAATTTGTCTGTGCTAAATTTCCAGTTTCTTAATCAATCTTGATTTCGTTTACTTTTCCTCTAAGCTCTGCCTCTGCCTCTGCCTCTGCCTAGCATAGTAAACAAATTAAGATTTTCTCTTTCATGGAAAAACTAAATTGAATATGGAATTGGAAAAATTAAATTCAATTTCTCTTTCATGGGAAGAAAAACAAAGAGAAGTGAATTCCTAAAAAAAAAAAAAAAAAAAAAAAAAAAAAAAAAACCAAAACTTCATCCAAATACCACAGAAGATTGAATGGGAATCACGAACCCGACATGCTTTATGATCTTGCCCATCCTTTATGTAGAATTGAATATCCTTAGTTTGATGATGAACCAATATATATACCAAAGAGGATGGACCAATATATATAAAAATTGCAACAATAATCCATAAAATCCCAAAACATGTATAATCGGACATCATGGCGGGCACTAGGCGGACATTGAGCGGCACTGGACCCCGTCTAGAACCGGTGTTGAGAACACCGGAGATAGATTTAAAATTGAGAGAGAGGGAGGGGGGTTGAAACATATAGTTAATTAAGTTGGATTAATTAATTATTATTTATAATTGTACATGATAAATTAATAGATAAGAATTGTGTTATTTAGTAAATAAAAAAATTGATATTTAGTTTAATAAGAAATTAATTAAATTAGGAAAAAAAAATGAAATATTAAAAATGATTACTATAATAACAACAACAATAATATAAATAAGAAATTATTAACAAAAATAATGACAATCCTAACACTGATATTAGGAAATCCTAAATTAGGGAGGAGGTTTTACACAATGCCACATTACCTCACGAAAGCCTGCTAGATATTGCATTATATATGTACTAGAGCGGCATAATAGTCTGCTCCTGAGAAAGATGTAGATGGTGCTAGAGTATTCATAATAAGGATCACTAACCCAACCAGTATGGAGATGTGAGGAAGGGAGATCCAGAAATAATTCCATGCTGCAAAGAGTTCCTACAGCGAACAACGTGGATGTAGTAGTTATATTCTGACAGTCTCATGAACAATATTCTAGGCTGCAATACTTGAAAGTTACTTGCAGGATCACGAATCAATTTTAGTACCAGGAAGCCTATAATTCAATTTCATAGATGTTAAGTGCAAAGAATATCTTTGAGGCATCCTTACTTAGTGACTATGTTGCATGGATACAGGAAATATGTCCTTTTATCCTGTCCGTACTCATAGCTATCCAAAATTTTCGTATCCCATATCTGTATTATGTCCTTATCTATATCTGTGTCCATATTCGTAAACATAGCTTTAGGGAATACTTGTTGGGCGAGTATTCCCATTACATTAGAGATGCAAACGGAGCCCAAATGAAATGTGACTACAATCCATACCGACCCTCAGCTATGTATATCAGATTTTATGGACACTCCAATCTAATTTGCTCTCTTTCCCAATTTTTGATATCTACAAGTTTCCAGTTTCGACAGTACTGGCTTTTGTGGTGTGTGACATAGTTATTCTGTATAGTTGTCCAATATAAAATACATGATCTATAAATTGTTTCTATTTACCTCAAGTTATGCTAAAGTAACCACACATCCGTTTTTAGTCTATGAAGTTTCTTTTGGTCTTTCAGTTTTTGATTTGCTAATGCCCAATAATAAGGGTTCATAGTAACTAATTGACATGATCCACATGCTCTCAATAGTCTTTATGTAACTTATCTAGTTTTCTGTAACTTATGTATCCACTAATTCTTATGTTTCGTTTTCATGACCCAGTCAGAAATCACTCTTGGTCACTGATCAGTACCTATAAATCTTATGTTTTGTGATCTCTTGTAAGTGCTCAAGTCTCATCATTTTGTATGCGAATTCGTATTTCAGCAGAAGGCACATGTACCTAAATTTGGCAACTGGGATGGTGACAATGTTCCATATACCTCTTACTTTGAGAATGCTCGCAAGGGCAAAGGTCCTAGCGGCAGAAAGGCGTTCAATCCTAATGATCCCCAGGAGAACCCAGACGCCTTCCTATCCGGCATGTTCCCTGCAGAACAACACGAAGGACGAAGATCCAGAGATACTAGCTCCCCTGCAGAAGAACACGAAGGGAGAAAATCGAGAGATAGCAGCTCCAGCAATAATTATCGCAGGCATCAGAATAAGTATGGCAGCGACGACAGCACTGACGACTGTGATTTTAGTCAGGGATACATGGAAACTCCTCCGAGAGGTACTAGGAACCACAGGAATGGGGGGAGCTCAGGGTATACGAGTGCTGAAACCACTCCAGAACTTTTCGGAGGAAACAAGAAGCCCGAGGAGTCTGTCTTCCGCAGGTCGGCTTCGCCACCACCCCCACCACAACGACGGCCACTGCCGAAATCCGGAAGACGAGTTGATGCTGTGAGTGAGTTCTGAACCTGCACCCTCTAATCTGGAAAATGTGATACTGCGTGATGATGATTGAGATTTCTGAAAATTTATGCAATTTGTTAGTTGTTTATTTAGCTCTTATCACACAGTAAATCCATAGTTCCCAGTATAGGCCGATATAGATCCGATACACCCGATACCGATATGGTTTGGCATATCCCTATATGATATCAATCGATACTGATACTGACCGATACCGACATTGAGGGTCTCTTTTCCAACCATTTCGGCAAAGAAAATTGAGCGAAAAGACTAATCAATATGGATGTAAAAGCATACTAAGGTTGTAAAAGCATGTATACGAAGAAAACTTATTTATTTCAGGTAAACCAATCAACAAGTATGACTATTATTCCATTCAATTTCAAAACTACTATGAAACAACAACAAAAATACTTAAATTTATGCATAAATGTCTAAAATATTTTATTTTTCTAAAATTTTAATAATTTATTAATAGTTATTTGTATTCCGATACCAAAAAAATCCGATACTCCATTCTGAAACCACTGATACTGTCAATACCACCGATTCCGATACTCATAGGAAGGATATGATACCAATACTACGAACCTTGAGTAAAGCTTGATATAATTTCCACAAGCTGCTTATATGAAATCAATTTATTTCTCATTAGAGAGTAGCAACCTACTTATTTACAACTAGTTATTTTATGAAGCCTTTACTTGTTTTATTATCTCATAATCCAGTTAAAGATTCTTCCATTCAGCTTTGTTAAGGACATTGTCCTCTGAGGGATGCCAAGTGTTACAATTCACATCTGGATTTAGTTAATTCAAGATATATTTTCATACATGCCTTGCCAATTTTCCTTCAAAGGGGGAAAACCCACCACCCATACATCAACATTGTTACGCGTTTCTTCTTGCTTAGCGAAGGCACGCGTAACTGGACGATAGGACGAAGACGATGAAGAATCCGTCTGGTCTTGTGACCGGCCGGCCTTGGTATTGTGCCTTGTCGCAGGCGCGGGCGCTTCTCAGAACGGAAGAAGTACCGTCTATATTTTTTATTAAACTTTTCTTTGATAATCTTCTCAAGAGAATTCCCACCTCTATATATAGATAGAGGATGGTTACAATTGCTAACCATAATTTGTTGGAAAGGAAACTAAAACATACTAATTATTGCTAATAATATTACTAGTAATTTTTTTCCTTCAAAGAAAAGATATTATTAGCAATATTGTTAATAATATCTTCCATGAAAGAAAACTAATTATTGCTAATAATATTACTAATAATATTGCCAAATAATATCTTTCTTTTCAAGGAAAGACATTATTAGCAATATTACTAATAATATCTTCCTTGAAAGAAAACTAACTATTGCTAATATTACTAATAATATTGCCAAGTAATGCCGTCGGCTAGGTATGGACAATCCTAACCGGGTCTTGTGTGTCTTTCCCTTTGGTCGGTCCGTGTGAGTAACGAATATAGGTTCGTCCGAACCGACCCGTAACAATACTCCCTCCCTTCAAACCCAGCGCGTCCTCGCGCTGGAAGCCGGGATGAAGGCGCTCGAGGGTGTCGTGTTGGAGCCATGTAGCATCGTCAGCAGTTTTTTCCGCCCAGTGAACCAAGTACTCGCGGGTGTCAGCAACCATCCGAGTATCAAGTATCTTCGCCGGGACCGGGTGTTCCATTGGTATGAGGTCGGCGGTAAGGCTGGTACTACCGTCGGTGGTGGACCACGGAATGGCTTCAGCAAAAATACATGGAAGACGTTGTGGAGGCGGGCGTCGGTTGGAAGCTCGAGTTGATAGGCCACCGTGCCAACCCGAGTCAAGACTCGGAAGGGCCCGAAGAAGCGAGGAGCGAGCTTGTGGTCAGTTGCCTCAGAGTGGATTATCGATATCGTTGGAGGCGCACCCACACCCAATTGCCCGGGCTGAAGATGACCTCTCGGTGGTGAGCATTATATACTTGCTGCATCTGATTCTGAGCATGATGAAGGCGTTGTCTTGCTTGTTCGAGAACCGTGGCACGATCATTGAGGTAGCGGTCGACAACATCAATCACGGAGGTGCCGGCCTTATAGGGAAGCATGGAGGGGAGAGGCCGGCCGTATACGAGCTCAAAAGGGGTGGTGCGGTGAGCCGAGTGAAAGGAGGTGTTGTAGCAGAACTCAGCCCACAGAAGCCAGTAAGTCCACGTTTTGGATTTGTCAGCTACGAAACAATGGAGGTACATTTCCATTGTCCGATTGACCACTTCCGTCTGGCCATCTGACTGGGGGTGGTATGCTAAGGACAAGAGCAACTTAGTCCCGTACCGCCGAAAAGTGTCCTGCCTGAAGGCGTCGGTAAACACGGGGTCGCGATCGCTGACGATGGTCCCGGGAATACCATGTAGACGCACCACTGTATCAAAGAAAACCTTTGCGACTGATGATGCCAAAAAATGGTGACTCATCGCCATGAAAGGTGCATACTTGGACAACTGGTCCACTACTACCAAGACGACGGATTTGTCCTTGGAACGACACAACTGAGTCACAAAGTCCATGGAAATATCGGCCCACACATGATATGGAATTTGCAGGGCTGTAGCAGGCCTGTAGGGCTGAGAGTGGATGTCTTGTTGCGTTGGCAGGTGGCACATGTGGCCACGTACTCTATAATAGTACAGCGTAGACAGGGCCAGCAAAATTCTTTACGCACTCGCTCCGGCGTCTTGGTACTGCCCTCATGTGTGCTGTCGTGGAAGTGGCGGATGATGCGGGGGACCAGTGGCGAAGACTCCAGAATGAAGAGACGCCCGCCGTAGTAGATGAGGCTGCCAGTCTCCTTCCAGCCGGCCTCAGACTGAGAGGTCGAGATGGTTGCCCGCCGCGTGACAACCGCCTCGTCGGCAGCAAGCACGGAGAGCCACTCCTGCTCAAGTGCGAGTACCGACCGGAAAAGTGCGGCGCATTCGGGAATATCGGTGTCAATGCGGGAGAGTACGTCGGCTGCTTGGTTGAGTTCTCCACATGAAACGAGAAGCCCATGAGTTTACTCAACCAATGTTGCTGCGGGGGTGTGACGAGGGCCTGCTCGAGCATGAACTTGAGACTGTAATGATCTGTGCGGACGCAGAAATCCCTGTCCCATAAGTACGGACGTCAATGTCGGATGGCCTTGGAGAGGCTGATGAATTCCCTCTCGTAAGCTGCCAACTTGGCATGATATGCCTCAAACTTCCGACTAAAAAATGCTACTGGATGGCCCTCCTGATATAAGAGTGTGCCGATGCCCTGTCCCGATGTGTCGCACTCGATGACGAAGTCGGTGGAGAAGTCGGAAAGACGCAAGACGGGGGACAATGTGAGGATGAATTTAAGGTTGTTGAAGGCGGTGTCCGCGAGGTCCGTCCAAATGAAGGCGTTCCACTTGAGCAGGTCGCTGAGTGGTGCCGCTATCTCGGCGTAGCCCCTGATGAATCATTGATAGTAGCTGGCGAGGCCGAGAAAGCCCCAAAGAGCCCACACGCTGGTTGGACGCGGCCATTTGGCCACGTCGGCCAGTTTGGCCGGGTCAGCTGCCACCTGTCATGCCCCGATTCCGTGGAATCGATAGTCGTCCCCGGACGTGACGCTTTGCGTGCCTAGGTTGCGCATCGCACAAGGCCAAGGTATTTTTTTCATAACGAGCACATATTCAGAGTACGCAGATAATTGAAACAAAATATTGAAACATAAAAAAGTTCTCTTTTTTGATAATGAACATCTTTTTACAAACTCTTGAACAAGTCGGATAGTTGTCGCACGAGCTTACAAAAGTGGACTCAAAATGAGATAGCCGTCATGTACATTACATCCTTTACTACCTTCTGGCGAAGCTATCACCTTTCCACGGAGCTGCATAAGTTTGTGGACGAGCTCCTGGAAACTTCAAAACACTTCTTCGAGGCACGATCAGGGCGTGCCGGTAGCTGGACTTGGTTGGGAAGTAGCTAGGCTCCTTACAATATCGCCTTAGTGCGGGGAACCTGTTGCAACGAGGGTTAGTAACAAGGATGGCTTCTACTTTCTTTGGGTCAACTGAGATGCCCTCTGCAGAAATAATGTGCCCAAGGAAGAATATGCTGTCCAACCAGAACTCGCACTTACTGAGCTTTGCGTACAACTTATTGTCCCGAAGAGTTTGAAGCACCATCCGCAGGTGTCCTGCGTATTCATCCTTATTCTTCGAGTACACTAAGATGTCATCTATGAAAACTACCACAAATTTGTCGAGAAAGGGTCAGAACACACGGTTCATCAAATCCATGAAAGCGGCAGGGCATTCATCAGTCCGAACGGCATGACGGAAAACTCATAATGGCCATAGCGGGTTCGAAATGCTGACTTTGGTATATCCTCTGGTTTAATCTTTAATTGGTGCTAGCCAGAGCGAAGATCTATTTTTGAAAACATCGACGCTCCTTGTAGCTGATCAAAGAGGTCGTCGTTCCTGGGCAGGGGATACTTGTTTCAGATAGTGACCTTGTTTAGCTCCCGATAGTCAATGCAGAGCCGCAATGTTCCGTCATTCTTCTTTACGAAGAGCACATACGTGCCCCAAGGAGACATGCTCGGACGAATGTACCCACGGTCTAGCAGTTCTTGAAGTTGGCACTTTAACTCCTTTAGTTCAGCATGGGCCATTTTGTACGGAGCTTTGGAAATCGGTTGAGTATTTGGGAATGTATTGATGGTGAACTCGATCTCTCGGTCAGGAGGCATGCCGGGTAGTTCGCTCGAAAATACATCAGGAAACTCCGCTACAACGAAAGAAGACTCAACGCTTGTGTGATCCAGCTGCGTGTTCCGAACCGACGCTAAGTATCCCTCGCATCCAGAGTGTAGCATCCGCCGAGCAGACATCGCAGAAATCACCATGCAGGCCCTGGACGCATCTATTGCTGGACTACTCGTGTAACAGAATTCGGCTTCTCCAGGTAGACGAAAGATGACTCGTTTCTCTGCACATTCGATAGTTGTCGAGCAAGCGCCGAGCTAATCCATCCCCAAAATGATGTCGTAATCCCGAACATCTAGGACTAACACATCGAGCGAGAGTTTTTCCCCAATACAGACGTGACCGTCCTGACATACTGAACGAATATGTATTTTTGTGCCCGATGGGGTGCTAACACTAAGGTCTAGATATAATGGTGTCATTTCTATATTATTTTTTACGGCAAAATTCGTGAATATAAAGCTATGCGTTGCACCAGAATCAAATAGTACATGTGCAGGTATGTTATTGAAAAATAATACACCTGACACAACGGTGTCCGATGCCAGGGCTTCTTTCTGTGTCATAATGTACACCCGGCCTTGAGCTTGACGACGCTCTAGCTGCGGCGCGGCTCGGTTGGCTTGGGGTGCTGAGGCAGAATTTGGATGTTGAGGGCGGCGATCAGAGAGGCGCAATCAGTCACGAATTCCATGTCTAGGATCACCACAAATGAGACATAACCCAAGCCTCTTACGACAATCGTTGAAGGCGTGCCCTTGCTTCTTACAGAAGAGACATATTTGGTCTGCATTTCCTTTCTGCTGACCGTCGTTATGGAAGCTTTGCAGCGTTGTTTTCTTTCTCGTTGCTATGGCGCTTGTGATTGAAATTATGCACAGTGCCAACAGCAACTGGAGGATACTGCGGTTCAAGAGAAAGGACATGGTTGAGAACTTCCCGCATAGTCTGGTATTGGGGAACGACCACGTGCGCATGGATGGCAGGTCGCAGGCCGCCTTCAAATCGTCTGGCACGACTCGCAGCATCAGGTAAATTTGAGCTTGCAAATTTTGCGAGCCAGTTGAATTCGACGGAGTACTGCTTCACGGTCATGTTGCCTTGCCGAAGCTGTACGAACTCATTCTCCTTTTATCGACGTATGGGAGGGGGTATAAACTTCTCTTCGAATGCACCATGGAAGGTAGTCCATGCGATCATCTCCTCTTCATCGTCAACTGAAAGAGATATTCGATGCACGTCCCACCAATCGTGCACGTTCAAGCGAAGCTGTAGTTGGGCACACGTGATACGCTTTTTCTCGGGTACTTCTAGCAGTTTGAAGTGATCCTCAAGCTCTGTCAGCCAATCTTCAGTCCCTTTAAATGGCGTGTTGCAGACCTTCTTGAAGTCGACAAAGTCGAAGGTAGTCACTTCCTTCTTCCTTGGAGTTTGAGGCATTTCGACTTCAGGCGCGGGTTACTCCACCGGTGTCGCTGCTGTTGTCGCGGAATGGTCGGAGGCCAAGGTCTGAACGATCTGTTGCAAGGTATCTACCTGGTTTTGTTGGATTGCAAATCGGACTTCTAGATTGCCTTCAAACTTGCTCTGTCGTTCTTCTGCCCGCTTCTCGGCTCGCTCATAACGAGCCTCGTCTCTCTGTTGGCTAGCCTCAAGCATCCGCATCATTTGCTCAATCGGATCAACACGAGGCATGGCTCGCTGGCTTCTAGAACTTGCCGAGGTACCGGAACTACTTTCCTGGGCTTGCACCTCTCTTTGTGCTAGCGCTGATGCTTGTGCTTGAGTCATTCCTTCAAAAGAAGGTAACTTATATCAGGTTCATAATGTATTATTAACTCATTGTATGGAACATATCTCATTTTGGCCTAACGAGTTCAAAAGTTCGCATAGGGATTAGATCGTTAAAAGAACTTTTTCGACTCGAGGGTCAAAGGAACTTGAAGCTGTGCTCTGATACCAATATGTCACGTCCCGATTCTGTGGAATCGATAGTCATCCCCCGGGCGTGACGCCGTGCGTGCCCAGGTTGCGCATCGCACAAGGCCAATATTTTTTTTTTGCATAACCATCACATATTCAGAGTACGCAGATAATTAAAACAAAACATTGAAACATGGAAAAGTTATCTTTGTTGATAATGAACATCTTTTTACAAACTCTTGAACGAGTCGGATAGTTGCCGCACGGGCTTACAAAAGTGGACTCAAAATGAGATAGCCGTCCCGTACATTACATCCTTTACTAGAACTTCAAAATGTTAAAGACCTTTTGGCGAAGCTATCGCCTTCCCACGGAGCTGCATAAGTTTGTGGACGAGCTCCTGGAAACTTCAAAACACTTCTTCGAGACACGATCAGGGCGTGTCGGTAGCTGGACTGGGTTGGGAAGTAGCTAGGCTCCTTGCAGTATCGCCTTAGTGCAGGAAACCTGTTGCAACGAGGGTCAGTACATCGAAATGCACTAGTGAAGGTGAGCTAACCCAACTATATCAAATCATAAGTTGTTTATATGAAGCATGCAAGTTATTTGTGGTCTTTCTATCTTGCCTTAGTTTATTTTACAAGCAAGCATTGATGTAAAAATTTACTAAAATAAATATGCCACCGTTCGGTGACTTTTACCTGCCCGTCTGAACCACCTACACAATACTTACCATGTCCTTCCCTGCCACGAAGACACAAGTTAGCTTGCACAGGTTTAAATATACGTGGGGATCACTGGCATGATGCCATAATGGACTAGTCAATGATGAGGATGGTATGCAACGAGAGCACACGATACGCTGCAAGCCATCCCGCCCAGGACACGATGACTACACACGAAGTTTCGTCCAGATCGGATCGGCGTCAGTGTCCCAGCAACCGTCCGCAGGAACCTATACCCTTGTGCACAAGTTGTCCGTGATCAAACGACGTCTATACTGAGTTATCAATTCATGCAATTTAAGGAAACACGAGCACAAGACAAGTAACATGGCATTATTCATTTTGCATAGTCTCCCTGATCAGTTTATTGCATAGCAATGTGTGTTCTATACATAGCATAATATAGAAGAAGTATATATATTCTAACTTGAATTGAAATGCTATGAAGGAACATTTAAGTGAACTAGCATGCAACAAGGTAACCATTTTCAAGTTGGTTGACAAGTACAAATAATCCAAGTCTATTCCATTTTTATCTTGACATCTTTTTAGTTATTATGTTATCGTTTGATCGGAACAAGCAAGAATGCAAGATTTTAGATGTGAAAACTTGGAAGAAGGGTCAACTGAATTGCATATAGCCACTCACTAGTTGGTTGGAGAAATGAAAGGAAAGAGGTGCTTCAAGACTCCGCTCACACGACGTCTATTTCACGATCACCTGCATTGCCACGAACAGCTAATCAATACCTCTTATACTCTTTTTAAGCTCGGAATGTAATGCAATTCAACGAACGAAAGCAATAGAATCCATCGAAACCGTTCAAAAAAACGCAAATCCAAAAATCAACTCAAAAGTACGAAAGCAACAAGGCGACAGTGAAAACTAGGCAAGAAAACTTGCAGCGGAGAGGTCCCTCTTGACTCTGCCGCTAGGTCCATCCTCGGGGCACGGTCCACTGAATATGAGAATCGATTTCGAAGAAGCAAGTCCATAACGAGGATAAGATATTGATTCAATCTATCCCGATCGAACGATACCGATTTGTATTTCTTAGCCGCGCTCTCCGAATAGGGGGAACGGGGTACCACACCACCCCGCTGCTGGAAATGATGTGCCCCAAGTAGGACACCTACCGCTCTTCGAAGGTACACTTGATCATCTTCAGGTGCAACTGGTGGTGGTGTAGTGTCTCGAACACTGTCTTGAGGTGACGAATGTGCTCTTCCATGGAGGGACTGTACACAAGAATATCATCGAAGAAAACAAGTACAAACTTCCATAGAAAAGGTTGGAATACCTCGTTCATTAGGGCCTAGAAGGTCGAAGGGGGCGTTGGTGAGGCCAAACGGCATTACGAGGAACTCGAAGTGCTCGTGGTACGTGCGTAAGGCTGTCTTGTCGATGTCCTCGTTCGCCATTCGAACCTGATGGTAGCCCGAGCGGAGGTCAAGCTTGGAGAAGAAAGCAGCGCCATAGAGCTCATCGAATAACTCCTCCACTGGTATTGGAAACTTGTCTTTGACGGCCTTTTCATTGAGTTGGCATTAATCCACTCAGAAACGCCAAGTGTCGTCGGCCTTCCTGACGAGCAACACAGGGGAGGAGAAGGGTGATCGGCTGGCGCGAATGAGACCCTGCGCTAGCATCTCGTCACATTGCCTCTCTATCTCGTCCTTCTGGCGGAACGGGTAACGGTATGGCCGAACCACGACCGGCTCAGTGCCTTCCCTGAGGCGGATGCGGTGATCACATGAACAATAAGGTGGTAGTGTAGAGGGCAGCTTGAAGATAAAGGCGAAGTTGTGGATGAGGATCTGGAGAGGTGGTTCGTCGCTGGCATGGATGGTCGCGACCGTGAGGTGCTGATCATCATGACGGGAGAGGCCTGAGAGCATGATGTCGCGGTCTTGGAAGGTGAAGCGCCTGTTGAGGTGCCGGAAGTCCCACCCGATCTCGTCTAGTGTTTCGAGCCATTCGACGACTAAAACGACGTCAAAACGATCGAGAAGGATGACCATGAAGGAGGCTGCGAATGTATGGTCTGCCACTGTAAAAGGTT
This sequence comes from Iris macrosiphon, assembly GCA_036927795.1. Taxonomy (NCBI): domain Eukaryota; kingdom Viridiplantae; phylum Streptophyta; class Magnoliopsida; order Asparagales; family Iridaceae; genus Iris; species Iris macrosiphon. Next base: position 7,305,474 of record JAYESA010000020.1, on the reverse strand, counting down.
AATATGCTGAGTTCCCCGAAGCAAGGCAGCTCCTTTCCGTTTGTAACCCGGACCGTTCTTGCTGCTCCTGGTGTCGTGCGCAAGCCGAGTTGTTGCGCAACATAACAACTAACAAAGTTGTGAGTGCTCCATGAATCAACTAAGCAAAGAAGTAGCACCCCGTGGATCTGAATGAGAAGCTGCATTGTCTCCCCTTTATGGCCATGGATGGCTAAGGCGGAGATTGACGGTCGGTCGTCCTCGTTGAACTCTTCCTTTAAGAAATTGGCCTCTTCGTCTTCCGGTACCTCTAGATAAAAGAGGTACTTACAGCGGTGCCCGGGGGAGTAGGTCTCGTCGCAGTTGAAGCAGAGGCCCTTTGCTTTGCGCTCGGCCATCTCAGCTGCATTGAGTCGACGGGGAACAGGTCTGGGCGCCGACGAGCCAGCGAAAGTGGTCTGGACGGCCGTTCCTGAGGTGCCGTCCGGTCCTGCCGCGAAGAGCCCTAGAGCGTGGGACCCGTCGCCAGAGGACGGTTTAGTGAAAGAGGGGTCCAGGATGGCCGGTCTCTACTGGGGTGCCGCGTAGCGCGTGGACGGAAATCGCCCACCGCGATTGAGGCTTCCCGAAACGGCTGTGGTGCCGCCGTCCGTCCACCTAAGCTCCGCCTTGCGCACACACCGCATGGCCTGTGTGAGGGTCAATGGCCGGTTGCGATGCACATCCTGGCCCATAGTTGTCGTCAAGTCGGAGATGTAGATGTCGATCTCCTCGTCGCTGGACATGCACGAAACTCGAGACAACAGGGAATGAAATTCTCTGTTGAAGTCCGCGTCCGTGCCCGTCTGCTTGAGGGATATGAGATCCCCCAATGCCCCGCGATGAGTGGGAATGCTGAATCGGATGAGAAACTCGTCATAGAAGTGCCCCCAGTCGATCCAGCCTACCCGTCATTGCCACCCGTCGAGCCAAGACTGAGCCTCGCCTTCAAGTTTGAGTCCCACCATCTGGACTTGCTCCTCCTCCGAAATGCGGTGGAGTTCGCAGAACCGCTCGCAATGACTGTCACGACCCGCACCCGGAAGTTCGGGCACGAGTACGTGGGTACGTCCAGCCTACGCCGCAGAGTCGGCGGTAGTACGCTGTCTAGGTCAATCCATCTAACTAATCTAACTCATTCACAAATTAACATAGGCAAGATAATAATGAGAACAGAAACTTAAATTTTGCAACTGAAATGAATGAGACAACAATTCAAATGTTTAGTACAGGAATTCCAAAATAAAATCGGGGACAAACCCGATTAAATAAGATAAGAACAGAAATAAAAGATAGCTACTAAAAGCTACTCAGCAGCAGGGGTCTCCTGGGTAGGGTCTGGCTCCTCATAGGTATCGTCTGTACCCTCATATGGACCATAATAGGTAGGGGCAAGGTCCTCATCATCGCCTAAATCAACAGATCCAGTCAGGAAAGGAGCAGAGTACACAGTGCACAACAATGTTAAACTAAATATTTATGACAATTAAACATTGAATATCATGTTAAGGAAATTGCATAAAGGAATGTTAATATCTCAGAGTCAACACTATAAACAGGAATATGAGAAAACAGAAGTAAATGAGCAGAGTGAAACTATCACAGTCAGCAAGAAAGATAACATGACTAGAAACTATCTGTATGAAACTTGTGTTTGTTTTTAGAATACTTAGTTGGCATGTAGGGGTTTATAAGGCTAATCCGGCCGTCATGAACGGCTATTAGTCACGAATAATCGAGATCCGGCTGAAGGACAGTCGTGTACCAACAGCTATTATTCACGGCAAGGGGAAGGGTAAACTACATGCCTTTCAGTATTCTCCCACCCGACATGAAAAACAAGACATGAATTCCAAATATTCAAGACATGAAAATCCAGCATTTCTAACACTAGGTGTAATCATCAAGGGTACTAGTAAGGCAGGGAATTAATTATCACAATATATAGATTTAACTTGAAGTGCAGGTACTTGCCTGTTGTTTGGATCTGATTAATTAGATTCTTGGGGGCAAGGTCCAGAGATGAGTCCAAAAGCTGAAATAGACATTACCATCATTCGCAGAAGATGTCAAATAGCTAGAAACGCCTGTCCTTGGGTCCAATTTGGAGACAAGGGCAAAAACGGCAGTTTCGGGTCAAAACGGGGTCCGCCGTTGGGCCCGCTTTGCACCGAAAAACGTGTCCGGGTCAAAGGTCTCCAAATTCACCAAACTTAGTGTCAACAGGTCAGGAACGCTGATACGAACCCAACGGAACTTCCAGATTTGGATTCCGATGAGCCGAACACAAAATCGCCCGTCGAGCGGGGCCTGTGGGGCCCACGACACGCGATTTCGTCAACGTTCACAGAATCGAACCAAACTTGACCCACAGGACCAGCGTATTGCTACGAGTCCGATGGCGCAAGTTTCGTCTCGATCCGACGAGTGTACACGAAATTAGGGTGAATTGCCGAAAAGGCGGATACGGAGCGATGTCCGCGGATACGCGTTGATTCCGGTGTGCACGCACACCCGAATCAGCTTCCGCGAAATCTCACACGTCCGTATCGACGCTGCGCACGTATCTGTGAAGACCGCACGCGACCAAGTCGTCCCGTTTGGCGGGACGTACTCGGTTCCGGGGTGAAACAGGGTCTGGTTTTTCCTGTTTTTGGATCGCGGTGTGCGATCACCACAGGACGCGGTGCCCCGAACAGTTTGTCCGGACACCGAGAGGGTCACACAGGCTTCACAACGCAATTTGCAGAATTGAAAACGGAGCTACGAGGCGAAAGTTACACATACCTGAAGGGGACCCGAAAACAGGGTCGAAAACGTGTCCGAGTCGTGTCCGACACAGGAACAGTGATTAGGGCTAGGGTTTTGGCGGCACACGGCGGAGGGAGGCCGGAGAGACGCCGGAGAGGGCCGGGGATGGCTCGCCGAGGGGCGGCGCGTCGGTTGGCGGCGACGGCGGCGGCTCAGGGCGGCGGCCGGAGGCTGCGGCTGCTGCTGTGTGCTGCTGCTGCGGCTGCGGTTCGTCGACGGCGGCGGCGCCGAGGGAGGAGAGAGGGGGAAAGAGTCGTCGGCGGTCGGCGGGTCACGGCGAGGAGCGAGGCGGCTGCGGCGCGTGGTGGCGGAGGCGGTGGCTAGGGTTAGGGCGAGGGTGGTCGAAGGGGACGGCCGGGTTCGGGGTATAAATAGGGGGAGAGAGGGGGAGCTGGTGGCCGTGGAAGGCGGAGGGGGTGGCGGAGAATGCGGCGGCGAGGCGTGGCGGGGCGTGGCGAGCGGATCGCGCGGAGCTGCGCGCGGCGGCCGACGGGGGAATCGGGCGTCGTGGGGGGGGAACGGGGAACAGTCGTGCGGGTCGGGCTGCGGCGGGTCGGGTTCGGTTGAACCCGACCCGACCCGATAAGGGGCTGGGCTGGGGTTACGGGCCGGGCCGCGGCCCAATGGGCCAGGGCGGCCCGCAGAAATAAAATAAAATAAAAATAAAGAAATAATAATAATAATAAAAAATAAATAAATAAATAATAATTAAGTAATTAGAAAAATGTTTTTTAGGCATTTAAAAATATGTCTGAGGCCCAGAAAAATTCAGAAAAATTACCCTAAGTCCAATTTTTCATTTTACACCCAAAAATATTATTTTCATGATATTTTAATATTATTTATTGCTAATTAAAAATCATTTATTAATTGAAAAGCTTGATTTTAATTACAGAAAATTTCCAGAAAATTCCAGAAAATTGGGAAAAATTCAAGATTTAATAATTTGAGAAATTAGGGGGTTTACAATGACGCACCCAAAGTAAAGGATTGCCGGTGTCGTCGTAAGGTTGCAAGTTGAGACGTGGAAAGCGCGGTAGCCAGCGTTTCTCGTCGACGTCGTCTCGACCTCCACGACATTCTGCCCCCTCGTAGAAGTGGTCGTTGTCGCGGTAGTCGTCGCGAGGGGGGTTGTGGCGATGGGGGTCGAGGTAGTAGTCGTTGTGGAAAGGAGCCCAGCGCAGGAGTTCGCCGTAATGAACTCCTCCTCGTGGGGGGGGGATCGTGGTGGGGTGGAGGGAGGACCCGGGGGGGTCTGTTGAAGCGGGGGAAGACCCGCGGGGGGCTGTCAGGCCCGCGGGGGGCCTGTCGTCGGCGTGCGGGTGTCCCCTCAGTGGGTTGCCGCTGCCGTGTGGGCCCTGCAGGGGGGCTGGTACTGCGATGGGGTGAGGTGTCGCGGCTGGTTGTGGTGGTTGTCGAGTTCGCAAGCAACGCGTTAATTTTTGTGGCGATGTCGGTGATGGAGGTGTGGGTCGCAGCGGTACTCTCGACCTGGGCGTCGAGACGCTTGCAGATGCCGTCGATGGTGGCCTCGAGTCGAAGGAGGCGTTCGTCGTTGGATGGTGGTGTATGCGCCATGAGGTCGGGAGGATCGAACTGCTCTGATAGCAACTTGTTACACGCTTCTTCTTGCTTAGCGAAGGCACACATAACTGGACGATGAGACGAAGATGATGAAGAAGCCGTCTGGTCTTGTTACTGGCCGGCCTTGGTGTTGCGCCTTGTCGTAGGCGCGGACGCTTCTCAGATCGGGAGAAGTACCGTCTATATTTTTTATTAAACTTTTTTTTGATAATCTTCTCAAGAGAATTCCCACCTCTATATATAGATAGAGGATGGCTACAATTGATAACCATAATTTGTTGGAAAGGAAACTAAATCATACTAATTATTGCTAATAATATTACTAGTAATTTCTTTCCTTGAAAGAAAAGATTGCTAATAATATCTTCCTTGAAAGAAAAATAATTATTGCTAATAATATTGCCAAATAATATATTTCCTTTCAAGCAAAGACATTATTAGCAATATTGCTAATAATATCTTCCTTTAAAGGAAACTAACTATTGTTAATATTACTAATAATATTGTCAAGTAATGCCGCCGGCTAGGTATGGACAACCCTAACCGGATCTTGTGTGTCTTTTTCTTTGGCCGGTCCATGTGAGTAACGAATATCGGTTCGTACGAACCGACCCGTAACAAACATCCACCACTCTTCCCTTTGAATATCAATAGCATGACCCTTATATGTTTAGATATCCATAGACTGGTACCAAGTTCACTACTAGTAATGATATACAATCAAACAAAGTTAAGATATTAGAACTATTAAGATTTCATGTTCGAAATCCAGATTGATTTAGATTGGCACATACTATTGCAGGTGAGAACAAAAGATTTTTTTTTTCGCGGATATAGTCCATTTGCTTCAAATTACTGGATAATATAGTACAAGATGAAGTGTCTGAATTTTCTGTCCTATATAATTATAGTCGAGTTCTTTGTGTACAGTTGCACGAGACACCCTCGTCGGTGCCAAGGTTCGGAGCTTGGGATGATGCAAATCCCGACACAGGGGATGGTTTCACCATGATTTTTAATAAAGTTAAACAAGAGAAGCAGATTGCTGCAAATAAAGTTCCTATAGCTAGAACTCCCCCTGCCGTGCCAAAGGTTCATTCCAGCCTGAGGAGCAATCATGCAAAATCTTCCTCAAAGCCAAAGGTATTCATTCATTTCTCTGCTGCATTTTGTTCGACAGATTCAGCAATTTGAAGAATAAGGGTCTAAGGATAAGTTATCAGCAATTTTTTTGATGCAAATCCTAAAATTCGGTGCCCTTGTATCTTGAAGTATCTGTGTCGTGTCTGGTACATGTATGATACAACGCGACATGGACACTACCATAGATTTTTGGAGTGTCCATGCATCCAAGGGTAGGGGAGAAAAGGATTTTGGAAGAAGAAGATGTTTGCTATCCCTGGGGTAATCTAGTAATAACCAACTTTTAGTTGGTCTAACTCATAGTCATATAGTTGACTCCTAAGAAGCACGGATGATTGCCACGGACACTCCAAAAATCTGGACCGTTGTTTTGTTGACTATATATTTGACACTATACCATGACACACCAAAATAGATGTGGCGTCCGTGTTGTGTCTTTACTATGCCGTGTCGTATCCATGCAACATAGGATGGCTCACTTAACAATGTTTGTATAAACAACGTGGTGATTTGCATAGTTTGCAGTATCGACCGATATCGATCCGATACGGCCGATGCTAATACATTTTAGCATGTTCCGATCCAATATCGATTGATATCTGATACTTGTCAATATCGACTGATACTGACCTATAACGATATTGGGGGTCTCTTTTCCGGTCAATTCGGTAAAAAAAATTGAAAGAAAAGAACAATCAACAAGGGTTTAAAAGCATAATAATGTTGTAAAAACATATAAAAGAAGAAAAATATCTATCGCATGTAAACCAATCGGCAATGATGACTAATATTTAATTTAATTTCAAAACTACTAAAAAATAACACGATAAATACTTAAAATTATACGTAAATATATATTTTCTAAAATATTAATAATTTATTAATAATTATTTGATTTCCGATATAAAAAGTTTCGATAAATCAATCTGAAACTGTCAATATTACCGATATCACAATACAAATAAGAATGGTCCGATATCGATACTGTGAACCTTGGTAATTTGACGGATATGCAAACCTGAGTCAAAATCAGAAAGTTCCGAGGACCTTATGTCTAGAAAAAAAAACCTTAATTAATTATCTTTGTTTGTAAATATGTGAAGCTTTATATTCTAACTTGTGCTAAATCCTTGTGTAGATATCTTGTTGCATGCTTCCACCCACCAGAGATTAGTAGTTGTGTTCGTGATCTTGGCCTTCTGATTTGAACGTTCGCCTCCATGGGATGGACGAAGACACTGTTGTAGTATATTCTGAATTTGGTAAAATTTGGCGTTTAAATATGATCAAAGATTTGATTCGCTCGACATAGAATATTGGAAATTGAATTCATATCCAGACATGAGATATTTTGTCAATTAGACATCCTTGTATGCTTTCTTTTTATCAGCAGTATACATTCTTCTCTTTTGGATACTCAATACTCAGATCTGAGCACATTATAAGCCAATATCATAAAATAAAATAAACAGTGAGACCACAGTTTGGCATTATTTTAGACTTTCCTCTTGAAGCTCTCTGGCGTTCCGTTCATCCCAACTATAACGCCCAACTTTGCACCCCCAACTTTGAATCCAAATTTCATAAATTATTCTTTTAAAATCTTTCGAAAATTTTAAATCACATCAAGACTTCTTCAAATGCATATGTTGTAATACAAAAACACAATTAAAATACTTGTATTACCAAATATTTTTGTAAAGTGGTATTGTGTTTCAAAATTAAAGAAAAATATTTTAAAAGATCAATTTATGAAGTTGGGATGCCAAAATCAAACAGTAAAAAGTTAATGAGTCAAAAATATTCCAAAGCTATAGTTGGAATCTCATTAGGCTAACTGAGCTAAGTTGAATGTCCATTTCTCGAGCTCTGTCTGTCACGTCCCAGAACCAGAATACTGGAGAGCGGGGACAGACAAAGTCAGCTACGTATACCAGAGTACTATATACCCCGAGATACGGTCACGGTTGTCTAGACATGTGAGGTTTTACTCTACAATCCATCAGGCAATCCTGGGTCAAGAATCATATGTGTCTCAATCTCAAGCAAGCAACAAGTTTACAAGATGTATGATCACCAACATATAATAGTAAGACGTCCCAAACTATACATACCCAGATGATCATGAAGCTAGTACAATAATGAAGAACTAGCAAAGTACAATATTACATGATCAGCTCTACCTATAGTCTAGAATATGCTTAACATGTAGGCCCGCATGCTAGAATGTCAAGTCCCAAAACACGAGCTAAACACGTGTTCAGTGGCTAAACGTCTCAAAAGAATAATGTACAAGATCAAGCAGGTGAGGAAGAAGAAGAAGAAACCCACTCATGGCCTCGGGTGCTCTTGGTGTTCACCATCTTGAGGCAGAAAGTACGGGAGATCCTGCGGTCCTGCTCCAAATCTGGCCATACAAAACAGTGGGATCAGACCCCAAAACATCATGTACTACAAGGGAGCCAAACTTATGAACTAAAATCAGCATGCAGATAAATCAATAAGGATAACAGGTAAAGTAATAGTTAAACAGTTTGGAGTATATAAACAAGGATATCTGGAATCAGTACTCCGGTTACCATTTTTGGATCAGTTATTAATTAAACCAGGACAGGACTAGACTGAACTGAAAATCAAGCGATCACGGTCAATCATGCCCTACGGCTTGCTATCATTAGCTAATTAGGGTTATCACAGTCCTAGTTATTAACACATGCAGTTTAAGATTTCTTACAGCCACATGCCCTACAGACTATACGGATTATCCAGACGAACGGGTACATAGTATAGATTTATCAGGTATAATCATTTCTTATCTTTTCTGGTAGTGCAACACTCGTCGGTGTGCTGGAAGTGTGTCCCTCGCGACGGAGAGCTCTAAATCCACCAGGTGTCGTTGGGATACCGAGATTGCATGTAGCTAAAAAATCTCTCTAGATGATTTTTAGATTATTATTCTAGTTATTAGCCTGGACAATTATCAAGAATTTTCGACCGTGATGCTCAGGAATCTGCCTTAGACATGATGCAAGACATGACAGTAACTTGACGAGTACAATCAAAATCAACCACGGGGATACATGTAATACATGTGCTACTAATTGTAATGCCCCGCTCCGCGTCGGCATTATGTATCAGGTGAGTGGGCAGAACTTCGTTCTCTGAGATACTCGGGGACCGCCCTACATATAGCTGTATGAACTCGTGTATCCTGAGCATCTCAGGATCGACAGCTTGTTGTACAGCATACCAATGACTCTTTCATCTGATGCTATGGCAGTTGTGACCCATGGTGGCTAAGGACGCATGCAGTTCAGCTCTCCACCATAGCCATTGTCCGACCGCGTGCGAATGCATGGAACACTATCAATTAAACTCTAGTATGTAGACGAGACGAACTATCAGAACAGTTATCGTTGTTGCGGGGAAATCCTGACTTATCACTTGAACACATTCAGGCACAATATGGTTCTCTCAAAGCATAGACGATAGTGAACATGTTCATGCACTCTAGGCAAGCATTTCAGGATTCTTGTTTAGCAGACTTATCGTTTCAAAGACAAGCTAGGTGAGTTCGTTCATTAACATGCAAGGCAGGTTCTATCATTCTCTTATGAAAACATTGCAAGCAAAAACTCAGGTTATTATTAAGGCATGCAAGAATCAGAGAACGAAGTTCTGCCCACTCACCTGATACATAATGCCAACGCGGAGCGGGGCATTACACTAATAGCCTTGATCAGGACAGTTACAGTAATTCTCATGTCAGGAGTGCGCTACGTCAAGCCACTATCAGGAGTATCAGGATCAGGAGGATCAGGATGGTGCGCTACGTCGAGCCACTGTCAGGAGTATCAGGATCAGGAGTATCAGTACAATATTATGGTTATCAGTACATGATCGGGATTATCAGTACAATGTTAGGATTATTAGTACAAATATTAGGATTATTAGTACATGATTAAGATTATCAGTACGAATATCAGGGTTATCAGTACATGATCAGGATTATCAGTACAATGTCAAGATTCAGGAGTTCATTTATAATGTACAATTACTAGATCATGTCAGAAAATCAAGATCAATATCAAGACTGTCATGTTCAGGAAATAACCAGAATTAACTAAAATAACGGGATAAAAGGAGAACTAGAAAATCATCAAGAGTTAAGCATATTAAAGAGAATACTGACACATGTGTATAAATCATTAATTTAGGGTTGACGCATAATCAGGCAAGAATATAACATCCACGCACAATGGGCCAAAAACTACTATTAGCGCACGGCCAAACGAGTATTGGCGCACAAATGGCCAAAAAAGAGTTGGCTCACAAATGGCCAAAAACAGTTTTGATGCACAAATCATTAATCCCGGCAGTTCTGACTCACTTTGATATAAAAGTGATCCGAGAAAAAGGTGGCGCACAATCATACTAAAGCGCACTTCAAGGACCTTGGCGCACAATGATAGAAGTGCGCGAGCCAGGAGCTTGGCGCATAAATCTATCATTGGCACACAAATGAAGGTACCCAAGCTATGAACTTGACACACTTTCATCAAGTATGCCAGTAGTGAGGTTTGGTGCACAAACAAGCGCATGAAGGTATACTAAAATACAAAACACTAGTTCCAAGATATGGCACAACAGTCGAGACAACTCTGCAGTCGAGAACACAATTCTCGAGAATGGTTAGAAGTCATCGCTTAGTCATTAAGTAATTATGAAGGACTACAAAGTGCGTCGTCTCTGGAGAATGCCACTTAGAGCGCCACAAAGCAAAGTGCGACATTCTCCAGAAGGGACAAAGTGCGTCGGTTTTAACGACCCGTTCTGTTCAAGCGGACAACCGATTCAAACGGCGCAAGTGCAACGACCCGACCCGCTTTGCTCAGCGAGAAGACTCGTTTGAGGCAAAGAATTTCCAGACTTGGCCCTTCAGGAGTTCAGACTTAGACTTTCAAAGGCTCGCTCGGAGTATCGCTCGATCGAGGCGAATCATCGCTTAGGTGGGTGGCTACGATGAACTTGTCTTTGCTTAGCCAGCATACTTAAAATATGGACGATATATGCTAGTCGCTAGGTGAATCATCTCTTGCATGCTAATAAAGAATACAACGTACCTAGCTAAGGGAATAATCCCATCTTGTATTGCTTGTGTTAGAACATGAAAATGAAACTTTGCTTATAAATGGACCCTCGCATGCTACCTATGCTTCATGCAAATAGACCCCGCTATGCCCCGAGTATATCATCATATACTCTTTGTAGTGCATTTCTTCACTTATTTACATTGCACGCCCCTAGATTATGTCGCTCGGTATGTCCCTGTACGGCTTCACTCCTCGCACTACACCATAGACCATGCTAACGTAAATGCTTACGAATCAAATATAAATGCATGCTTGCCTGCTTATATTGTAACTTGTACTCGTTTGCCTCGTTCTAATGCTTATCACTTATATGCATGTCATAATTCATCGCACTTCACTATTTGTGATTCGTTCAGTTGAGGCAGGAAGGCTATCAAGATAGTCGTTCCGATCCAAGTATAGAATATTGAAAGTATTCGGGACCATAAGATCGCCAAGGCATTTTCCAAACTAGGGGACTACATCAATGGACAGTTAAGCAAGATAATATTACAATATCTCTGAAAATTAATACTCGTCCTGTACTGAATCTGACGGCTCGGGGAGTCGATACTGTACTGACTGAATCTGAATATGTAACTGTATATGCACCTACGAGAATCTGAAAAACTTGAGGATATGCATGGTCACGGACAACTTGTGCATAAGGTGGGTTTTCGAATTCATTTCCGCGGACGGTCGTCGGGGCACTGGGGCCGATCCGATCTAGATAGAACCAACTAGTAGTCGTCTGTTATCGGCGAAATGGGTGCAATGTGTCACGCCCCGGACCCGCCCGGGCCGCCGCTCCGCCCTGCCCCGCCCCGTGCGGCCGGGAATTAACGAACCGGGCACGTATCACCGTGCCTCGGCGCGCCGGACGCGAATCACCGCGCCCGTCCCGCGGTGCGAGGGAGGAAGGGAGCCAAGCGCATGGCTCGTTCGAGCTTTCGGGGGACGTGATGCCGCACGGGCCTGGGGTTGCGCCCGTGCAAGGCCAATCGTTTAAGTTGATAGTTGGCTATCATCGCATCAATCGAGTAAGCAGCGGAAAGGGACTTGTTGCAATGCAATACATTAGCCAACTGAGTGTTCGGGACAATCGAGGCAACTTGGGTTTCCTTTAGCAAAGGCACATGTTCGTTCCATACATTATGCCCCCTTATACGATAGCATTCTCGGGGCAACAATCGAAACCAGGATTCCGGGTCTTCGGAACTGTGGCACGCCTATCGCTCCCTCGGACGATCCAGTACCTGCACAAGCAAGTAAACTGTTGGGGGGTCAGCACTTTTATAAGTACTGGTGAGATAAAACAACTGAACAGAAACAAGCATTCACTCAAACAGGCACTAAGTAATCATGTTATAAAACATTACATTACTAGTGATCTTTCTAGTTTTACCTAGGTTCGTTTCATGCAGTTCTAGCAGAGTCGATTTACTTGTTTAGAAACATGTTTGGAAACAGAGTTTCATATACTAAGCAGGCAAGCAAACCGTTCATGTTCAGGGTGTGCGCAGCGTGTCTCGTGCGACTCGAGGGTCTGATGCAAAGCTAGACACACGATGCACATTCTTAGGGGCAGTCACTATCCAAGCCAACACAATGACTTAGCTATATGCAGGGCGGTCCCCGAGTATCTCAGGATCGGCAGCTGGGGGAACAGCATACCAATGACTCTTTTATCTGATGCTAATGGCAGCTGTGACTCATGGTTGCTTTCCACTATCTCTGTAGCAGCCGTGACACATGCAGTTCAGCTCTGCACCAAAAGCCATTGTCCGACCGCGTGCGAATGCATGGAACACTATCAAAACTCTCAGTATGCAGACGAGACGAACCATCTATAAACACTCTTTGTTGCGGGGCAATCCGCCTTATCACTTGAACACATTCAGGCACAGTATGGTTCTCTCGAAGCATAGACGATAGTGAACATGTTCATGCACTCTAAGCCAGCGATCAGGATTCTCGTTAAGCAGACTTTGTTTCAAAGACAGCTAGGTGAGTTCGTTCATTAACATGCAGGGCAGGTTCTATCATTCTCTTAAGAAAATATTGCAAGCAAAAACTCAGGTTATTATTAAGGCGTGCAACAATCAGAGAACGAAGTTCTGCCCACTCACCTTGATACATAACGCCGGCGCGGAGCGGGGCGTTACATACTTACCAACCAACAAAAGTTTCGTCCTCGAAACTTCAAGGATAAACTTCTCGATATCCCGAGTAGCGATAGTGCCGTCCCTCGCCGTACTCAATCGAAACAATCATTCAATTCAAGTTCAGGAAACATTTTGCACTTTGAGAATATCTATGGACTTATTGTATGGAACGCTCTTTGCAAAACCATATCGATAATATCTCAGAGTCATAGCAACGGTTTGGGCCAGAGAATCGATTCCGCTCTGATACCATTCTGTCATGCCCCGGACCCGCCCGGGCCGCCGCTCCGCCCTGCACCGCCCCGTGCGGCCGGGAATTAACGAACCGGGCACGTATCACCGTGCCTCGGCGCACCGGACGCGAATCACCGCGCCCGTCCCGCGGTGCGAGGGAGGAAGGGAGCCAAGCGCATGGCCCGTTCGAGCTTTCGGGGGACGTGATGCCGCACGGGCCTGGGGTTGCGCCCGTGCAAGGCCAATCGTTTAAGTTGATAGTTGGCTATCATCGCATCAATCGAGTAAGCAGCGGAAAGGGACTTGTTGCAATGCAATGCATTAGCCAACTGAGTGTTCGGGACAATCGAGGCAACTTGGGTTTCCTTTAGCAAAGGCACATGTTCGTTCCATACATTATGCCCCCTTATACGATAGCATTCTCGGGGCAACAATCGAAACCAGGATTCCGGGTCTTCGGGACTGTGGCACGCCTATCGCTCCCTCGGACGATCCAGTACCTGCACAAGCAAGTAAACTGTTGGGGGGTCAGCACTTTTATAAGTACTGGTGAGATAAAACAACTGAACAGAAACAAGCATTCACTCAAACATGCACTAAGTAATCATGTTATAAAACATTACATTACTAGTGATCTTTCTAGTTTTACCTAGGTTCGTTTCATGCAGTTCTAGCAGAGTCGATTTACTTGTTTAGAAACATGTTTGGAAACAGAGTTTCATATACTAAGCAGGCAAGCAAACCGTTCATGTTCAGGGTGTGCGCAGCGTGTCTCGTGCGACTCGAGGGTCTGATGCAAAGCTAGACACACGATGCACATTCTTAGGGGCAGTCACTATCCAAGCCAACACAATGACTTAGCTATATGCAGGGCGGTCCCCGAGTATCTCAGGATCGGCAGCTGGGGGAACAGCATACCAATGACTCTTTTATCTGATGCTAATGGCAGCTGTGACTCATGGTTGCTTTCCACTATCTCTGTAGCAGCCGTGACACATGCAGTTCAGCTCTGCACCAAAAGCCATTGTCCGACCGCGTGCGAATGCATGGAACACTATCAAAACTCTCAGTATGCAGACGAGACGAACCATCTATAAACACTCTTTGTTGCGGGGCAATCCGCCTTATCACTTGAACACATTCAGGCACAGTATGGTTCTCTCGAAGCATAGACGATAGTGAACATGTTCATGCACTCTAAGCCAGCGATCAGGATTCTCGTTAAGCAGACTTTGTTTCAAAGACAGCTAGGTGAGTTCGTTCATTAACATGCAGGGCAGGTTCTATCATTCTCTTAAGAAAATATTGCAAGCAAAAACTCAGGTTATTATTAAGGCGTGCAAGAATCAGAGAACGAAGTTCTGCCCACTCACCTTGATACATAACGCCGACGCGGAGCGGGGCGTTACACAATGCCAACCGTATTATATTTTTGCTTGCACACCATCTTCGTCTCGAAAATACACCGTCCATTATGGAAATTATGCCAGTGACCTTCTGTCATGTAGATTAAGTTGACTCGATTGCGGCAACCCGCATACGAGTCATTGCATTGTAGGCGACCGCTCTGTGTAAAACACATGTACCTATAACTGCATCTGAAACACCCGAACGGATATGAGTATAACACACTTGTACATAATTGAACACTTGAACATCTTCTGCAACACTTCTGAATAATCAGTGTAACTCGTGCACCTGAAATAGCACCTCGCTCGGTACACTTGTGTTTGCTTATGCTATTGTCCTGGATTTTATTATATATGCTCGTGCTTGGTTTAACATGGTTTGCCTTAGACAGGGAAGGACGAATGGTAAGTTGGTAAGTCTCGTCGTGTCCTTTATATCGCACGATGCACTGCCACACGAGTTAGGCTATTCATTATGCCATGAAACTAATCCTAAAGCAAGACTAGAAAGATAACTTAATAGATGGTGCACGAAACCTATATAACGTGTTTGGATTTGTCGAGTGGGCGAGAAGCCTCCCCACCAGTGCATTCATGTACTGATAACCCACCATATTGCTTGCAGGGTTCGGGAGAACCTCGTTCGGTGCAAAAATCTCCTTCGTGCGAGCTAAGACGTAAAGTTCACTCTGGAGCCTTGGAGCGTTGCGTTTGGAATTGAAGCACATATACAAGACATAATTTTGGAACATCGCCTATGTATCATTCCATAATTGTAGTCACTTAGCACGCTTTTACTGTTTTGAGAGAGAGGGCTTGAGCGACTTGTAATCTCGGCCTAGCGCCGCCTGTAACACTTGTTCAATATCAATAAAGATGCTTGTATTACTTCTATACTTGTGTTATTCAATGCATCCGCTATTGACGACTCTGTGAACTTGTTACCAATCACCTGTTCGTTTTTTATTCCACTGCACTCGGATTATCTGTGCAACTCTGTGGCTTAGACATTTTACCGATGTTCGGATCATGGCCTTGCACGGGCGCAGCTTGTGCTCGTGCGACATCACGTCCAGATGAGAAAGATTGTCCCGCGGGAGTGCTGGTGGGGTGATTCGCGTCCAGCGGGGATGGCCGATTACCTGCGGGAGATCGGGGCGTGACACCGGTTAGGAAAGTTCACCAAAGTGCACCAACTCTGCAATATCTACGAAGTGCGCCAACTTGGCTTTTTAAATAGTGGCGTACATTCTTGATGACTTGCAGACCCATTCAAAAGTGCGCCAAGTAATATTATCGTACTTTTGAAGGAATTAACATAGTACAAAACGTACGTAGGAGTAGAGAAGTGTGCCTAGAGTACTCAACATATCTTGGTACACTTTCTAAGAAAATTATGAAACACACACAAGTACGCTGACTAGAACTTCGCTTATGCGACAAGGTCTCCCTACGTACTTTTTGTATGCATTCTCAGACCAACTTTGCATTCTCCTACTTGTTGTTCTCGGACTCCATGAGCAATCCAATTCAAGGAAAACAAAATTATCAATGAGGCAAGTTGTAAGTGTTACCAAAAAATAAACCAATCAAAATGATTAAACATAAGCAATATTAAGAATCAAAGCAAGATCCAAGGTTGTTCCTTCGGTTGGCAAAATATACTTGCCTACGGTCAAGTTCTAGCCTAATACCAACACTACCAAAATCACCCAAGGCCAAGACCAAGCTCGGCTGCTGCTCTCTGCTGGGAAAGAAATAAAGAAGGAAAGAGAACTGAGAGAGAAAAAAAGTGGAGGAAAGAGTATGTGATTGCTTATATAACCAAGGGATTGATTGTAAGTCATTGGATCATAATCCATGTCTCTCACCCGGGTTCATCACAGCCACCCACCAAGAAAACCAAGGGATCAACGGTCCAAAGCATGCAACTAAGAAAAACTTAAAAAAATAACATAAACAATACATGGATGATATAAAACAAGACATAAGCAATTAAACAATAAACAAGTTATACATATATAATATGCGTATATCGGATACGTATACTAGAACAGTGAGACGAGTCTCACACTGGCAAATCTTATATTGATGTAACTCTCAGGTTGTGGTTCATCATCGACAAGTCTAATGTATTTCTATCAGTAAGTGGGAAAGCAGCATTTTCGGCTTCATAATATCTTTAGATGTAAAGCACTTTGTTAATGACCAAGTTCATGTTCATTCGTATGTACCTTAGGTTGGTCAACCACACTGATCATTGTTCATCTAAAATTCAAGTGTCGAACAATCAAGAATTGTTGGAAACGCGGTGTGATCCGAACTGAAATTGGTCCATAGGGTACGATATTGGACTGGACCCATATGTCTTAAAAATAAATTTCTATGTAAGGCCTGAACCAATCTCAATTATCTACACCTCATGATCCTACCTCCTACCTAATGTGGGACTAAATTACCAACTCTATTTTTATCCCTCTTTTGAGCGCTCAACCGAAAACGAGATACAATCCAACAAAAATTATAAAGTGCAACAATTTAGAGAACAAGAATGGAGTCAGGATTTTAGTTTATGTCAGATCGAACTTAAAACGTCCTGAAATTTTATCATTTTATTATAAATTGTTGGGAATCATGTCTGCTGAAAGGGGCAGAGTTCGAGTCGAACTCGGTGTGGTGTTCCAGAACCTCAAAACCGAACTCGATCTGAGTTCGGTGTCGGCGACTACTGCTCGGGTTTTGGAGTTTTTATGTTATATTTTTGACTGTTGGATGCTAGTGGACGGCTGGATCTTATGGTTGGCTATTTTTAGGGTTTCCTAACCCTAAAATAGGTTTCTCGTCCTATAAATAAGGAGGAGGGTGGAGGCAAAAAAAAAACACAAGTTGGAGATTCGGGGTGCTCGTCCATAGAAAATCTAAGAGAAAGTTCATGCTTTGCTCTTAGGACTTCGCCATCCAAGACAGAAGGAAGAAGGAGATCTAATCGAGGAGTCGTCAACTTCGGTTAGGGAGATTGCTACGGGTTGGTGAGTGATTTTAATTGTAATCTTCTACTTTACTTATTGAGTATGGTGAGGGGGTTGAACCTATTAGGGAAAAGGGCTTCAACATTAGTTATTGTAATCTTATAATTTTATCTGAGTTATAAATATTGGGATTAGCCCAGGTGACGTAGTCACCATCATATACTTGTCTTCATCTGTGCTTGGTGTTCGTAGATTGGTTTGGTCATCTCAGGTGGGTTGGCAAAGCGTTTCTTCCGCTGCGCGACCAACACGTGGTATCAGAGCGCATGTGTTCTCAATATGTGGTATCAGAGCCGGGTTCTTCTCGAGAGGGAATGTGCAACTATGTGTACGGAGCAGATGAACACTCGTATGATCACCCTCACAGGAGGAAACTGGGTGATTTGAAAGCCAAGGATCGAGGATCTACTCTAGTGCAAGGACTTGCATGGTCCATTGGAGGGCGATAACGCAAAGCCGATGGACAAAGGTGCTGATGACTGGAAACGACTGGATCGGAAGGCTGTCAGATTCATCTGCCAATGGCTAGATGACTCGATGTTTCACCACGTGTCCATGGAGAGTTCGGCAAAAGTATTGTGGGAGAAGCTGCATTCGCTGTACGAAAGGAAGACGGCTGGCAACAAGGCATTTCTAATTCGCCAACTCGTTAACTCGAAGTACACGGAGGGTGCACCAATGGCACAACATCTGAACGAGGTTCAGGGCATCATCAATCAGCTGTCTGCGATAAAAATGGTGATTGAGGATGAGCTTCAGGCCCTTCTACTTTTGAGTTCTCTGCCGGAAAGCTGGAAGACGTTGGTGGTGTCGGTGAGCAACTCCGCTCCTGATGGAGCTGTCACGATGGAGGCAGTCAAAAGCAGCTTGTTGAACAAGGAGATCCGACGTAAGCAAGTGTAATCGTCGCAGGCGTCTGCTCTGGTGGCTTCCTACGGGAAGGAAAGACCCAAATCAGAGGCGAGGACAAGAGGGAGTTCTCAGAATTTTGTGACCGTGGACAGCAAGGAGGGCTGTTATCACTGTGGCGAAAGGGGTCATATCAAAAGGAACTGCATGAAGCTCAAAGCTGAGAAGACCAAAGTCAAGGACGATAAGGAGGATCTCACGGCTATGGGAGATATCATCATCGTAGCAATCGACGCAGAGGAACCTTGCGGCATATGTCATGATAACGATTGGATCATGGACATGGGGGCATTGTATCACGCCACTCCATATAGGAGGATCTTCACGTCATACCGCGGTGGTAGGTTTGGATGTATGAAGATTGGAAACTAGGGGACGGCTACAGTTGTAGGCATTGGTGATGTGCACTTGACAATGGAGCTTGGTGAGAAGCTCGTTCTCAAGGATGTACGACATATACTGAGTTTGCGCTACAACTTGGTTTCGGTAGGGAGGCTGGCGGATGATCGACATCGCAGTTTGTTTGGGGACAAAGATTTGATGCTTATGAAGGGTTCCCAGCAGCTGGCTCGAGGAGATTTGTGTTATGGCATGTACATGCTCAAGCCGCTGAGGTATACAGGCAGGCCACAGACACAAGATGGAGGCTCGAGGGGTATTCGACAAGAGGTGGATAGTCGAAAACTTATCTTGGAGGGGCTTCGAGATACTTTGAGGGATAAAGAGGATTCGGTTCGTCGAGACAAAGAGAAAAATAGTGATGAGTCAAAGATTGAGGGTCAGTCTATCGGTCCCATGATAGCTGGTCGGTGTGTGGATGGGGGTTGCTTCACGGATCCAGTTTTTCCAACTGGTGGTTTGCTAAAATTTTACGGAGCGACATTGGTTTCAACAGTTCGAGGCCAAGGAGGAGATCAAGGTTTGCAGCAAACTCAATATGAGACAAGAGCATCATCATTCACACAGTTCAGGGGAAGCTGTGGGTCATCGACGACATGTACAGTGTAACACCCTGTTCCGCTCAAGCGGACTGCCGTCTCAATCGGCAATCGTGCAGCTGTCCCGACCCGCTTTGCCTCGATCAAGAAGCAAAGGATATCCAGACTTGTCCCTACAGGAATCCGGCTTAGGCTTTCAGAGGCTCGCTCAGGCGTATCGCTCTACCGAGGCGAATCATCGCTAAGGTGGGTGGCTACGGTGAACTTGTCTTTTCTTAGCCAGCACACATAAAATCTGGAATATTCATGCTAGTCGCTAGGTGATTCACCCGTGCATGCTAATAAATCCAACGCACCTAGCTAAGGGAATAATCCCAATTTGTATTGCTTGCTAGAACATGGAAAATGAAATACTGCTTGTATTCAGACCCTCGCATGCTAAGTCCCCTAACGGTTTTAACTCTCGGCTTACCTTCGGGTCCGAGCAACGTGCCTGCTTATGTTCCTTAGAAATGCATGCTTGTTTGTTTGTATATTACCGTGTTTTCATCCAAACCCCGGAAGACTACTACGTAGTCGTTCCGTGCCTGAACGAACCTGCAAGTATCCGGGACCGTTAGGTCACCAAGGCAGCCCCGAACCAGGAGAATGCATCAAGACAAGTTATTGTACAGAACCAAGATTCAAGTATCCCGTATACTCGTGTACTCGTGTTCCCGTGCACTCGTGTTCTCGTGTTCTAGTGCACGCGTGTTCTCGTGTATCTCGTGTAATCGTGTTGCCTGAGATTGGTCTAATTAAATCGTGTTGCCTGAGATTGGTTAAATCGTGTTGCCTGAGATTGGTTAAATCGTGTTGCCTGAGATTGGTTAACCCTGACTTGCATGTCGCGGACTAGTTCCACGGACGGTCACCGGGGCACTGGGGCCGATCCGGTCCGGATGGAGCTCGTGTGTAGTCTCGTGTGCAGGGAGGATAGCTTGCAACGCATCGTGTTCGTGTGCCTCGTGTACACGCGTAGCATGCTATCCTTGTCCTCGACTACGTCCATAATGGCTTTGCCAGCGACCGTGTTCATATAGATAAGTCATCCTCGCTTAGCGGCTATCCGCGTGCGAGTCACTGCATCGCATCAAGAACAACTAAACACCTGAACGATCATGTTAAAACGACCCTCCTGTTCGCATATGCTTGCCTCCTGAATGCTTATACTTGCCCGTGCTTGAATTAACATGTTTACCTCAATGTTTGCCTTGGACAGGGAAGGAGATGGTAAGTTGGTAAGTCTCGCCGTGTTTCCTCTAACATCGCACGGCGCATTGCCCGACACGTTAGGCTATTCAATATCTGCATGAAACTGATCCTAAGGCAACTAGAAAGACAACTTAATAGTTGTGCACGGAACCTGTATTACGTGTTTGGATTTGTCGAGCGGGCGAGTAGCTTCCCCACCAGTGCATTCAATGTACTGATAATCCACCAGTTTGTATGCAGGGTGCGGGAGAACCTCGTTCGGTGCGGATGCCTCCAACGTGCGTGCTAAGGCCAGGAGTTCCCTCTGAAGTCTTGCAACGGTGCGTCCGGGACTGAAGTATATATATATATATATATATATATAAGACATAAGTTGTGAACATCGCCTGACCATCGCCTGTACAATCATTTCACAGTTGTAGCCACTTGGCACGCTTTTACTGTTTTAGAGAGAGAGGCTTGAGCGACTTGTAATCTCGGCTATACGCCGCCTGTAATACATGTTTCATATCAATAAAGAGATTACTTTACTTGTTTCGATGCTTCCGCTATATTGTCGACTCAGTGAACCTGTTACCGATCGCTATGCGTTCCTAAACTCCGCTGCACTCGGACAATCTGTGCGACTCTGTGGCTTAGAACTCTTGCCGCCAGCCAATGAACCATGGCCTTGCACGGGCGTGGATCACGCTCGTACGGCATCACGCCCGGATGGGTTAAGCGATCGTTCCGCGGGAGCGCTGGCGAGGGTGATTCCCGCCTAGCGGGAACGGCCGATTGCCTGCGGGAGATCGGGGCGTGACAGGTTGGTATCAGAGCCTGGCTTCTACGCCTTTGGACTTCGATTCGATATCTCTGTTTCGAAAGCTCGTTCGTGGGTTATGTGCACGCTCTCTCTCAATGCCTCGATGGGATGTTCCAACAATAAGTCTAAATACTTTCAAAAATGCGTTTTGAATGATATGCTTGCTTGTCTGGTTGTATGCTGCGAGTGGCCTTTGTGCCAACCTGTGCGAACCCTTGAGAGTATCGCTAGTAGCTTGTCCGATTTTCACTAACCCTAAGTTTGGTTGAATGCATCTATTCGAGGGACGCCTTGAACTAGTGCACCATCCAAGACTTAAGAAAAGGTGAAACTCGAGTGCTGAGACTTCGCTATCACTAAGCTGGTTGACGTGTTCACGCTAGAGGGTACCTTCGAAAGTGCGCACGATCCAGTCTAAGCGATATGCTGATTTTGAAGCTTGTGCAAGTGAAGATCCAAATGAACAAGTGCAAACGACTTGTCTAGGATTGCCTCGACCCTAGATTACTGCTTGTCCTTAGTAAGTCTCGAGGACGAAATTTTTTCTAAGTTGGGTAGGATGTAACACCCTGTTCCGCTCAAGCGGACTGCCGTCTCAATCGGCAATCGTGCAGCTGTCCTGACCTGCTTTGCCTCGATCAAGAAGCAAAGGATATCCAGACTTGTCCCTACAGGAATCCGGCTTAGGCTTTCAGAGGCTCGCTCAGGCGTATCGCTGTACCGAGGCGAATCATCGCTAAGGTGGGTGGCTACGGTGAACTTGTCTTTTCTTAGCCAGCACACATAAAATCTAGAATATTCATGATAGTCGCTAGGTGATTCACCCGTGCATGCTAATAAATCCAACGCACCTAGCTAAGGAAATAATCCCAATTTGTATTGCTTGCTAGAACATGGAAAATGAAATACTGCTTGTATTCAGACCCTCGCATGCTAAGTCCCCTAACGGTTTTAACTCTCGGCTTACCTTCGGGTCCGAGCAACGTGCCTGCTTATGTTCCTTAGAAATGCATGCTTGTCTGTTTGTATATTACCGTGTTTTCATCCAAACCCCGGAAGACTACTACGTAGTCGTTCCGTGCCTGAACGAACCTGCAAGTATCCGGGACCGTTAGGTCACCAAGGCAGCCCCAAACCAGGGGAATGCATCAAGACAAGTTATTGTACAGAACCAAGATTCAAGTATCCCGTATACTCGTGTACTCGTGTTCCCGTGCACTCGTGTTCTCGTGTTCTCGTGTTCTAGTGCACGCGTGTTCTCGTGTATCTCGTGTAATCGTGTTGCCTGAGATTGGTTAAATCGTGTTGCCTGAGATTGGTTAAATCGTGTTGCCTGAGATTGGTTAACCCTGACTTGCATGTCGCGGACTAGTTCCACGGACGGTCACCGGGGCACTGGGGCCGATCCGGTCCGGATGGAGCTCGTGTGTAGTCTCGTGTGCAGGGAGGATAGCTTGCAACGCATCGTGTTCGTGTGCCTCGTGTACACGCGTAGCATGCTATCCTTGTCCTCGACTACGTCCATAATGGCTTTGCCAGCGACCGTGTTCATATAGATAAGTCATCCTCGCTTAGCGGCTATCCGCGTGCGAGTCACTGCATCGCATCAAGAACAACTAAACACCTGAACGATCATGTTAAAATGACCCTCCTGTTCGCATATGCTTGCCTCCTGAATGCTTATACTTGCCCGTGCTTGAATTAACATGTTTGCCTCAATGTTTGCCTTGGACAGGGAAGGAGATGGTAAGTTGGTAAGTCTCGCCGTGTTTCCTCTAACATCGCATTGTGCACTGCCCGACACGTTAGGCTATTCAATATCTGCATGAAACTGATCCTAAGGCAACTAGAAAGACAACTTAATAGTTGTGCACGGAACCTGTATTACGTGTTTGGATTTGTCGAGCGGGCGAGTAGCTTCCCCACCAGTGCATTCAATGTACTGATAATCCACCAGTTTGTATGCAGGGTGCGGGAGAACCTCGTTCGGTGCGGATGCCTCCAACGTGCGTGCTAAGGCCAGGAGTTTCCTCTGAAGTCTTGCAACGGTGCGTCCGGGACTGAAGTATATATATATATATATATATAAGACATAAGTTGTGAACATCGCCTGACCATCGCCTGTACAATCATTTCACAGTTGTAGCCACTTGGCACGCTTTTACTGTTTCAGAGAGAGAGGCTTGAGCGACTTGTAATCTCGGCTATACGCCGCCTGTAATACATGTTTCATATCAATAAAGAGATTACTTTACTTGTTTCGATGCTTCCGCTATATTGTCGACTCAGTGAACCTGTTACCGATCGCTATGCGTTCCTAAACTCCGCTGCACTCGGACAATCTGTGCGACTCTGTGGCTTAGAACTCTTGCCGCCAGCCAATGAACCATGCCCTTGCACGGGCGTGGATCACGCTCGTGCGGCATCACGCCCGGATGGGTTAAGCGATCGTTCCGCGGGAGCGCTGGCGAGGGTGATTCCCGCCTAGCGGGAACGGTCGATTGTCTGCGGGAGATCGGGGCGTGACATACAGTGCATGATGTTCTGCTCGAGGACGCATATGTATGGGGGAGCTTCAAGTTCTGACACGAAGGTGGGCAGATTCAGGAGTTCGAATCTCGGGAGAATCACACCGTCCGCTTGGTTGGGCCAGCCAAGGGAGAATAAGCTCGTCGAAACGTTAACATGTTTCGGTGGAAGACGAAAGTTGGGGACAGGCAGCCAAGACTCACGGTGAGGCTGGTCGTAAGGGACTTCAGTCTTGGTCGTATCATCGATATCGGCAGAATTCCAGTAGTGCAGGAGGTGCTATTCATGGCAGCTAGCGTCGACGTAACGGTCGAGGAGTTGGAGATGACGGAAGATGCTAAACAACTCGGGGGATCGGAGATCGGTGGCATGGGGGGCAGATTTTCTGTCGTGGGACGACAGACATGGAGTCCAGTTGAGGAGCCATGGAGCCAACACCTCTCATCAGATTGGAGGGAAAGATTGTTGGGAATCAAGTCTGCTGAAGGGGGCAGAGTTCGGTCCGAACTCGGTCCCTGGGCGAGTTTGGGCCGAACTCGGTGTGATGTTACAGAACCTCAAAACCGAACTCGGTCCGAGTTCGGTGCCGGCGGCGGCTGCTCGAATTTTGGAGTTTTTATGTTATATTTTGGACCGTTGGATGCTAGTGGACGGCTGGATCTTATGGTTGGCTATTTTTAGGATTTTCTAACCCTAAAATAGGTTTCTCATCCTATAAATAGGGAAGAGGGTGGAGGCAAAAAAAAAGTACAAGTTGAAGATTCGGGGTGCTCGTCTACAGAAAATCAAAAAGAAAGTTCATGCTTTGCTCTTTGGACTTTGTCATCCAAGACAGAAGGAAAAATGAGATCTAATCGAGGAGTCGTCAACTTCGGTTAGGGAGATTGCTACGGGTTGGTGAGTGATTTCAATTATAATCTTCTGCTTTTCTTCTTGAGTGTGGTGAGGGGGTTGAACCTATTAGGGCAAAGGGTTTCAACATTAGTTATTGCAATCTTGTAATTTCATCTGAGTTATAAAGGTTGGAATTTGTCCAAGTGACGTAATCACCGCCATATACTTGTCTTCATCTGTGCTTGGTGTTCGTAGATTGCTTTGGTCATCTCAGGTGGGTTGACAAAGCGCTTCTTCCGCTGTGCGACCAACACGTGGTATCAGAGTGCACGTGTTTCCAACATAAATTAAACAACAATTCAAAAAGAATTATTAGAAGAAGAAAAAAGTGGAGACGTAATCATTAAATAAACTCTTAGGAATTGTTTGGTTCGGCGAAATACAATGAAGTAAAAAAATTAGAAAATCGATATTTTATGTATGCACTACGTACACACGTCATGGGTAAGCATGTTTTTTTTTTTCAATTCCTTCATTTGGTACTTTGAAGAAGTGGATGTTAGAATTGAAAAATACAAAAATTTGATGTTTTGATGGTTGTTGAAGTGACTTAGAAAGTGTAATTTTGTGTAGTTCTTATAATTTAAAAAGTGTTAAAGTTGATAGAATTAATCCTCCAACCAAACACGCGTTGTTAAAACGAGGATTTCACACTTCATATGAATCACTTCGGAGAAAAACTCTAATGAGAAAACAGTGACAGACGTAATTTATTGTTCATGTCACTTCATGATAAATCTTCTCTGTAACCAAATAGGTAAAGTATGACTCACTTTTTCCAAATTCAAATTTGAGCCCAAATCACTCCTAAATTCCAGAAAGAGTACGTAGTTCCTAGCATAAAAGAGTTAAGAAATCATAAATTCCAAAAAAAAATCGCATTCAAAACATAACTTACCCAACATGATAGAAGCAAGACCGGCAAACAACTTGAAAATATTTTATTTATTTAATATTTTATTTTTATTATTATTATTATTAAAATTTACGGACATTGAAATATATAAAGATAGCTTCTACAAACCGAATGGTCACAATTTGTCGACAAAGAACCATAAGGACGCTATAAAATGTAAATTTTCGAGACACTGATTTACGGTGTCGATTAAGGATGCACATTATTCGATTTTGGACCGATAATCAAATTGGACTCACTGGATAATCGGTATCAATTTTGCAATTATTAAAAAAATTGTTCGTTTCGGTCCAAAACCGAATAAGATAGGGTCTGCTTGGTAACGATGTTTTCATCGGTTTTGGAATATTTTTGAACCGACCGTTTATGAAAATCTCAGCTGGATAATTTTTACAAGACATTGGCTTTGGTGGGCTCAAAAATCCTCCAAAATCGATGTATTGTAATTTTGGGTGGCTATATAAACACACAAAATCGATAAATTTTGAGGGATTTTATTATTTCATTTCATTTATTTTTGTAAAAAACTTTCAGAACTGTTCGTTACCAAGCATGAATTGAATTGGTTAAAAAATCGTTACTTAAAACTACTCAAAACCGGATCCCTCATAATCGTTTATAATCAGTCTCTAAAAATACCTCATTAGCACTACTCTCACAATTACCAAACATATTGAACAAATTTTATGTATATTTTATGTATATTTGTATGTGTGTATGTGTTGGAAACAATAATTCTATGTACGTAGTTTAAAGTCAAATTTGGTAATTTAATAACTATTTCAACTTTGGATCTAAATTTGAAATACAACAAACGTATCTATAAAAATTATATTTTTTAATATAATTTAATCATAATTTTAGCTTTATGTCCGGTCCACTAAACAATAGTTCAATTGAACAAATCGAATTATCGGTTCAATTTTAATTATGAGTAATTTTATTTTAATTTTGATATTAAATTTTAAGAAGTTCAGTTTGTTTTATTTTAATTATTTTGGTTCGATTAAAATGGAATAAAAGTTAAATTTCCTCTCTGATCAATCAAATTGTTGGTATCGATGGACAAGCCAAAGAAATCAAAAGCTCAACTGCTTTTGTGACATTGATGACGAAGAAAATGACGAGAGGACCTACACAGATAAGGAAGTTTGCAGTGGGCCCCGCCAAGCAAGCCGGACGGA
Source organism: Iris macrosiphon (assembly GCA_036927795.1). Taxonomy (NCBI): domain Eukaryota; kingdom Viridiplantae; phylum Streptophyta; class Magnoliopsida; order Asparagales; family Iridaceae; genus Iris; species Iris macrosiphon. The sequence goes on along the minus strand of JAYESA010000020.1, from coordinate 7,278,520 downwards.
CGAATCAAACTACTATACGCCTCTTCCGGTCCCTCACTTCCCCACTTCCCCACTTCCCATCGGGAACTCGCTAGCAAGCAAGAAAGGAGAGGGATAGGGAGAGAATGAAGAGATTGGAAGGGAAGGTGGCGATAGTGACTGCGTCGACGCAAGGGATCGGCTTCGGCATTGCCGACCGCCTCGCCAGCGAGGGCGCCTCCGTCGTCATCTCCTCCAGAAAGCAGGTCCACTTCGATTCTTTTCTTTTATTTCTTTTCAAGATTTAATCTTTATTTTATTTTTATTTTCATTCGATGTTTTGAAAAAAAAAAAAATTTGGGGATTATTAAAATTTTGCAGAAGAACGTGGATGAGGCGGTGGAGCAGCTGAGGGCGAAGGGGCTGGAGGTCCTCGGCGTCGTCTGCCACGTCTCCAACCCCCAGCAGAGGCAGCAACTTGTCGAGAAGACCGTTCAGGTGATTCTTTTCTTTTAGGGGTTTTATTATATATTTTTTGTACGGCGACACCGACACGACACAACACAGATTCTTCCGTGTCGTAGTGTGGATTTGGGTACTTGTGAAGCTAATCAAAAGTTGTTGTGGGTTGTTTATTTAAGACACGACTCCTGGTGTGGAAAATTTTGGAAATTGTTGAAACTTTGAATTGATTGTGATGCTTTTCGAAAAACGATAATAGTTGGTTTGATGAGCATTATAAGCTATTGTAGAAAACAACTTGGAAGATTTGCACTGACATGGATGCAACATGACACAATACGACCACAATAACACGTGCACGGCACCGATTTTGGACTGCTCATGTTGTGTCTTATCGAATATGTGTCCTACACCACGTGACATGGACTCCACCATCGATCTTCTAGCGATCTGTTGTTCGAATTGATGCCAAATGAGGATAAAAGCTTGGAATACGATCTTTATAGTTGTTGATATAGGGTCTTGAATAAGATGTACACTTTTTCCCTTCGAGTCGCACGATAAGGCTTAGTCTGGGAACAAGATTTTCTAAATGGTGTTAGGCATGTTTTGAAGTCTAGAGTTCCAAAACTGAGGTTGGAAAGATGAAACACCATTGATAAAATCAGAGTTATTTTTGAGATAGGGGCATTTGGGAGTTTGGAGCTAAGATTGGAGTTTAAAGAACCGGTATTTAAAATAGAGTTTCACAAAAATCCAATCAGAATGGAGTTTTGCTAACTCCAGTTTGAAGGATGTTTTGGAGTTAAAAATGGTGTTTGTCTAACTCCTGAAACCCATCCATATACAAGTCTAAGAGTGTTATGTATGTCTCCAAAGAAAATATGGTTAAATGAAAATGGATTTGAAAATAATATCTTAGAGCAAACTAGCTTGAACAAATGCCCCATAGGACTATAGTCATTTATTATAGTCCTTTCCTTCTTTTGCTGATGCATAAAGCAGCATAACTATTTTTTGATGCTTGTAAAATTCTGTTTTACTTTCTTCTTTTCAGAGATATGGGCATATCGATATTGTGGTGTCCAATGCTGCTGCTAATCCATCAATAGATACCATACTGGAAACTAAGGAGTCCGTTCTTGATAAACTTTGGGACATCAATGTAAAGGCTTCGATCCTGCTCCTGCAGGTAAGTCATATACTGTTTAGGTATCTATGCTTGTTGGTTCAGTTTTGACTTGTGAAGACTTAACGACACTCTTTACGCAGGCTGCTGCACCCTACTTGAGGAAGGGATCGTCCGTCATCCTAATTGCTTCTATTGCAGGATATCAACCCGCAGCATCTATGGCAATGTACGGGGTCACAAAAACAGCTCTTCTTGGTCTCACCAAGGTAACTTGATTTACTTCAGATTCGGTCATGTCAACCGTGCAAATGATGATGGACTACGTCTTTAGATATTACTTCTTTATTTTTAATTTTATAATCTATTATAGGATCTATTCTCTAACATATGTTGACGGACTGCATCTTTATGTATTATTCCTTTACTTTTAATTTTGAAATCTATTATAGGATCTATTGACGGACTACATATTCATATATTATTGCTTTTTATTTTGAAATCTATTATGGAATCTATTATCTGACATAATGACGGACTACATCTTTATATATTACTGCTTTACCTTTTATTTTGAAATCTATTATAGGATATATTATCTAAGATGAATGAGGGCATGTTATATCATATCTACAGTAACAACTAATACAGTAAAAAATAGCAAAACACTTCTACTTACTATACTTCAAATTAGTGTCAGAAGTCTACTTGATAGAGAAACAAGTCTAGAAGGAAAAATAATATTTGAAGGATCTCTCTGAGGGATTGAAGCTGCTCATTTGTGTGATCTAAATCCAAGTCCGCCTAAAAATTTATGCTTGAAAGCCCAACTTCTATGCTGGGAGCAAGATCAGATCCTGATTCATATTTCATACACATTAAGCTATTGGGTTCTAGATACTAATTTTGTTTTAAGGGAGAATTTGGTTATTCCAGTGAGATTCTACCTTGATCTGTATGCACTTATAGCCTTGTGGCCTCTTAATGATGGAATTTCATTGGAAAACACACAATAGATTGTTGCATTTTGTCTGTATGATACTTCCTATAATTATCCCTTATAACTATATTGTCCTTTATATAGGAAAATGCTACACCGTAAGTGTATTGGCGTATAATGAGTGGTACTTATGGGATATACTAGTTAAAAGTACTAAAAACTGAGTTGGAACTTTGTATTGGTTTGTCAGATTTCATACATTGGAAAATTGAAACTCGATCCAGTGCCTAATTGGGTTTGCTATAATACGAACCAACATATGTTCAGGTCCAAAATTTCATATTCCAACACTCTTTTTTCACTAGAAACAGGTCGTATTATTTAGTCGTTTGGTAGCATTTATAGTTGTACCGATGATGTTGTTGGCCATTGTTGATGATTGTAAGCAATAGGTTGGGGAGGGGGCTATTGGGAGGGTGAAAGAGAGGACGGTGGTGGTGGAGAGTTGGCGGGGTGCTTCGGTGATGGAAGAGAGTGGTTGGGAGTTCTTCCGGGACAACAATCTCAAGATGTTATTACTGCCTGCCTGCTACAGCTTAGGATAGTTCTGGAGAGATGGTTTCCTTTCTGCGTAACTTCTTTAGGACGCTCTTTTTAATTTTAGTTCTAAATTTCTAAAATTTAATATACTTAATGACATCATAGATGTTTTCTTATCTAAGTCAATATCCCGATGACAGTAGGGATCTAACTTCTTTAAGTTGACATTGAGGCCCTAGGGGGGTTGTCCAATTTTTGCTTAATATCAAGGGTATCTTGCAATTTATCCGTGTATCTATAATTTCAGACACTAGACACTTCTTTGATATTGGCCACTTTAAGACACTCCTTTATGCAGTAGGCACATTTATGTTTTGATAATCATAGAAAATATCTTCAGTAACGTATGCATCATAAGTTATGACACATAAGTAGATATGATAAATTTTGACCTCTCTATTTATATGTAGTAATTACATTAAGTTATTCTATGAAGCAGCAAACGCTGAAGAGCTATCACTTACAGGCCATATATACATACATCATACTTGAGAAAAAATTTTTACTATGTTAATCATTAAAGCAGTCTTCTTTGTGGGTGAGCATTGTTAGTTTAGTGTCCTACGATAAATGTATTGTGCTGTCAGCAGGCTTTGTAGGTGATGGAGATGTAGATGGTGGTGATGATGATGACCTGTTAGACCCAGGGATCCATCCTTCATTACTTTAGGAAGCCCTATGAATCAATCCTTTGTGCCCATCGAGTACTTATGGTTGATACCTTTTTCGACCATCTTATGATGAGAAAAACAAAGGTCGCATCACATTTAGGCAAGCATATTTGCACAGATGTAGCATGTAGAAGTTAGCATCATCAAACACCTTGGATAGGAAAAAAAAAGTTTTAATTACATCCCATGGCAAGCATATATAGGCGGGTATGCTGCCTTGTATTGTCATTCATTTTCACTTTTTGGCTTAATGTGTCAAAGAGATTAATGCAATTCCATGTAGCAAATTGTATGATCGTTCATCTTCGTCTAGACTCTTTATAGTCTAAGAGATTTGTAGGGTTCTCCTTGGTTGCATGAGCTTAATTGTATATGCAAAAGGTAGTCTACCTACCCGTCAAATAGTCACCTAAGTTTTTAGGCATGACCCTCTCATGCTCGTAGGTAATTGGCTAAGAATTTGACACACCAACATAAAGGGTTGACGTCTGGTCATAAAACTTTGTCAAATCTTTATGGACCTTTCTTATTCCTTTTAAAATTTTGAGATAAGGCCAATCATTAACGATTGTACCATCTTTATTTTGTCTGGACTGGGATTTGAAATGCCCACTCCTCCCGTCCCTTACTAGTTTTACCACTAACCACGCCTTCGGTGGTGGTCTTTATAGAGCTTTCTTATATTCCATAGCCGACCTCATTCTTATGGAGAAGGCTTGGATGATGGTAATAAGTAGGTAAGCGACGTTAATCTCGAATACTAAATTAAGGTTTAGTGAGTTAAATGTTATTGTAATACTAAATTATATTTGTCAGACAATGTGAAAAGTTACCGAGTATCTAAAGCTGTGTTCTGCTTGTATTTGATTTACTCTATTAGCAATTATGATGATGATGATGATGATCCCATTTGTGTTCATAATAATATAGAGCATCAGTAGAAATAATTAGTGGTCATGTACACTTACCAAAATCTATAGCATGTATTTTATCTAAAGTTTCATGCTGTTGCATTATCACACATGCATAATTTTAACATGTACACTTGCAGGCCCTTGCTACTGAGATGAGCCCAGAAACCCGAGTTAATTGCATAGCTCCAGGATTTGTGCCCACACATTTTGCTGACTTCATCACAAGCAATGAAACAATAGTAAGTATTAGATCAAACGGTTTGTTCATTAAGTTACATAAATATTTGTTTTTCATGTAGGGGCTATGTTGTACTGGGCGCTAGGCGAGGCGACAGCCTACCCGCCTCGCGTAGGCGCCTGCCCAGGCCACAGAAGATATTTTGCAGAAAAAATCTGCAGTTATGTGCAGTGTAAACAGTGTAGTTATAATATTATATATAAGATATTAAGAAGCAACAACAAATGTATAAAAGAACATTTGATAACTAATATACACAAGTAACGAGAACAGTTGATAACTAAAGCAATATACAATATAATAACCATTAACCAAATAACCAATAAGCAATAAGCAATATAATAAGCCTAAAGTAAGCATTAAGCAATATAATAAGCATTAACCAATATTCAACATCAAGTAATAATAATTAATATTCAACAACCGCCTAGGCACGCCTTTGTATTCCCTTGGTCGCCTCTAGGCGCCCGCCGCCTGACACGGGGTTTTCTTCTCCAGGTCGAGGAGGGCTTTCCCCAACCTGCTCGCCTAGGCGCGCCTAGGCGTCGCCTATGACAACATAGTGTAGGGGTCAACGTTGTTGTAGAAGAAGTGCTAAACTTCCATTAGATCACATGGTTTGTTCATTAAGATACATAAACATTTGTTTTTCATGTAGGGGTCAATGTTGTTGTAGAAGAAGTGTTAAACTTCCATTTCGGTGGCGTATACTTAGGTATCTGCTGCCATAAATCATGTGTGTGATAGCATAATGAAATATGTAAGGGCAATGGGAATTTTGTCAAGTTATCTTATCCTGCTATTTGTGCAGCATGGTATATGGTCAACTGTGTATTCATCAGTTAATAATCAAACAAGTCTCAACCAAACCTGTTCCCTTAGATTTTATAGATCTCATAGATTCTAAAAATATTTGAAAATATTATGTCCAGCCCATCCTGAACTGCTACTGATGTTTCCACTTGATAAGTGAAGTCCGTTCATCTTTCTTATGTTTTCTCCTTGTGAAGTCCATTAATCTTTTTTATGTATTTCTGGGTCTCCATTGTAATCCATCATCTACCTGCAATACGATATAATTACTCAAAATGGACCACAGAAGGGTGGTTGAGTAAGTTCCTCGGGAAAGAGGGGATATTGGAGCAAATATGGGTGTGTATATGTGATGGATTTAGTGCATTTGATTTTGGGACTTGTAGATCATAAGAGCTGATAAAAGAGATTTTAAATCTACATCTCTCTCAAAAGACACATCAATACCTGAATGATATATTCAGGCTGGATTTAGGATTGCTTATCGTTGCTGCTTCTGCTTATTGTTTTCTGATAGCTGTTTGGTAACAGAAGCTCAAAAGTTATTTGAAATGCTAGTTTGGGACAGCTTTTGAAAGCAGGTGCGATTTTGCTGCTGTTTTTCAAAAGCATCAGTAATCTCAAACAAAACCTCAACTGGAGGCTGTTGTTTGGACTTAACCCTGGACCCAACCGGTTTTACCTGAGTCAGACGTGGATCCGGTCCTCAAATTGGGTAGGGTACTGACCTGGATCTGGTTGTGATGCACACATTTGGAGAAAAATATAGGGATTATAAGATTTTAGTGTACTTTTACGTACGTTGTATTGAAATACCTGGACCTGATCTGTACCAGTAAACCAACCTGAGTTTTATGGTGAATGAGTAGGATACTTGGTTTACGTAGAAGACTCGGACCTGGCCCGAAGCTTATATGGGTAGGTCTGAGTCAAAAGATTTTGCGCATAGGAGTCGCAGGTTCGGGTCCAGGACTAGATTTGAGATGCACTATGGATATTCTGCCAGAGTTCATACCCTCTCCTTTTTCCTTGTCTTGCAAACTCTCATTTGCGACGAGATGAGTCAAAAAAAAGCATAAAAAAATTTCTATGGATATTCTGCCAGAGTATCATACCCTCTCCTTTTTCCTTGCCTTGCAAACTACTGAGAGCAAGACACCCATAAACCATAATTCCATGCTTAAATCTTATCTTCTGGATGATGAACAACAGTTGTCCATGGAGGCATGGGCAAGGATAGATAATCGAGTTTCTAAAAGGGCTAGGGAAAGTGAGAATAATACAGAGTGCAACCTTGTGGAAAAAATTACCAAAGAAGAATTAATATAGGCAACTGTAGATGGTCGCAACAAAGGCTTGGAGTACTTGTTATAAACTTCTCATAATCTGATTCATAGTTGTAGGCAGCCGCTTAGCGCCTAGGCAGCCCTACCTTGGTTTGCAGATTTCTTTATTGCTTAAGTGCCTAGTCCTCTTAAGAATCGAGGTTAAGTGGCTGTTTGGATGCCTAGACTAGCTGCTTTATGCCTCTTAATGACCTCTTGACTACTAGTCTCAGGCTCACACTTCTACTTTGGTCCATATGCGGCAAAAAGTTCAAAGCTTTCCCCTTTTTTGTTCTTTCTAAAAGTACACACAAATTTTCTACAAGAAGTTCAAGAAAATAGTCTCTGTATGCATATATAAACTCAGCTCTGCTTCTCTGTCTAGTGTTTCTAAAGAATTTTCTATTGCTTTCCACAATTTTGCTTATTCTGATATTGGTTGTGCTTCTGACAGAGGAAAAGTATTGAGGACCAAACTCTACTCAAGAGGTTGGGAACCACAGGAGACATGGCTGCAGCTGCTGCTTTTCTAGCTTCGGATGACTCGGCGTACATAACGGGAGAAACTATTGTAGTTGCTGGAGGCATGCCTTCAAGGCTTTAAGAATCTCTTTTAAGCTGCTGTCGTCATATCCAGTGTTCTTTCAAGCAAACATTTTGTGGTTTAAAATTGCCATATCCTCAGGTCTTTCAATCTTAAATGTAATACAATACACAACCCTGCTTCTGTTTTAATCAGAGGTCCATCAAAGGGTTTCCATGGTTAATTTTGTTCACTGTTGGTTTGTTCGTTTCTTTTTGCTTTGTTGGTTTGTATGAGGGCAATTTCATAAAGTTCAGAATAAAAGTAAAGGTGATGAAAGAGAAAATGTTGTCTAGCTACTAGCTTTGGTGCAGTGTGACCTGTAAATTAACAGCTTTCTTGACAGAGAATCAATTTGCTGTTAATTTACTGATTCTTTTATATAGAAAAATTGCTGCTGCTTTAGCTAATACTCGGTATAGTCCTGGCTCTGATTCTTGACCTTTATTATGAGTAGGATCTAACTTGTTCTAATGCCACGGACATGTTCATGTAGATCTGGAAAAAAATGTCCATATGGAACTCGTGTATACTTTTAACATAAGTTGTACATACGTTCTAGTAACTGCAACCACCCAGTTTTCTCTGTATTCACCTTACCACCTCTATTGCAATAATATATGCACCCAGAAGTGCAGGTCTGATATTAAGAAGGGTTTTATAGTCAATTCTAAAACTGACTTGAGTATATCAGAATTCAGTATTAGAAAAATTGAGGAGCTGTCTATTTTCATGAATTACTTTTAACAATCCAATTCGCTCTTTGGGAACAACTTGTAAATAATAAACCATGTATACCCCTCTAAACACAGCCAAGGTATGTTATGCCACCCCTGACATGCTTTTTTGATATCTGACAAAAGTTACAATAGAACAAGAGGTCTAGATAGGCTTTGATATCTGACAAAGTTGCGATAGAACAAGAGGTCTATCGCAGTCGTTGTTAATAACTAGAACTTGAGACATCCACCACGGCACCTTATTGATTCAGCAGTTTGAAGTTAACATGAAAGCAAATGCACGGCATAGAATAAGATTGGATTATTTACAATTAACTTGAATTCCATTATGATATTTACATCCTCCAGCAAAACTTAAGTAGAACCAGCTACAGCAAACAGAAGTTTAATATACTGAATTGCTGTTCTAATACATACACACTCCCATCCTTCTTCCCTCTTCAGCATTTATGGAGAACTCTCTACATTGAGATATACACCACCTACGCAACCTACAAATTTTATTCCTCCTATATTTAGAAAAAAGAATTGATCTTCATATATACTTACACTATAACCATCTAGTGATTATAAAATCCTCATCTCCCCGGCCTGGAGAGAGGATGGTTGGAAGTGAGTATTTACACAAGGCATACTTCCGCTTCTGGTGTGGTATCTCCTATCAGAACAAGACCATCAACATACATTGGGAAGAAGCATCTCTTCCATTGGCAACCTGTTGAGATGACATCCCTTGGTTGATCAATGATGATTAGATTTTCATGCTTCCTGAGGATACCCATCACACTTGCTATTCCACCCTCTTTAATGAACCTATATCAAAGTAACCAGTTCTCAATTGAGATTACAGACTGAAAAAATGATAAAACTAACAGGGAAGTGAGAACATGTCAATGAGTAAGCTCTTTGAATACAAGGCATCCCAGCATAGAACATAATGGAGATTATAATTGGATTCAACAAAAGAGAAAACTTGTATAATAGTATAAACTTCTGAAACTGTAATATTGCATTAGAATCAAGTAAGCCTGAAATGCAGGCTAATACCATTTTACTCACAAAACTAAGCTTTAGAACTTTAAGACTGCAGCAGTAATGTGTACACATATATGGTACTCTTAACTGATGTACTTGTCAACTTATTGCCTGTATGCCCATTATCTAGAAGGGAAAAAAAATTTGACTTACAATGGATGGGCAGAAAATTATTATAACTTACGGCAAAATCAAGTTAATCAACAAGTATATGTTGAAAAATCATCATGCATTTAATAAAATCATAGACTATTTTACATTGTCAACCAATCTCAACAGATATATAAGACGAAATCGATTAGTGCAAGTCACCTTTGTTTGATAACTTCTCTGGTCTGTGATGAAAGGAAGGAGTTGTTTGATCAGCTGTAGTGGGCAAAGTTCTTACTAGATATTTGAAAAAAAAACATGAACATAAACAAATGCCAAATGTTTGTGAAAAGGAACAAATTCTTTTATAAGTCTACATTTGAGAGCGTCGCCTAGCGCGACGGTAAGGCTTGCTATTTGTATCCTTGAGAATGCAGGTTTGAGTCACGGAAACATAAACATCCTCTCCATACATGGGGAACAACCTCTCCATATTCATAGGGGTAAGCATGGGGGTAAGGCTGCATACATCTTGACCCTGTACAAATCCTGCTTAGGCAGGAGCTTCAGGACATTGGGAAGTCTACATTTAAGGTTAATACTAAATTACTAATCCAGCCTAAACAAAAGAAATTGTCAACCTAAATCTACTTGATCCTACATGGGCCAGGTTTCACCAACTGGTGATACAAAAAATTCTTAAACTTTAGTTGGATACTTGGAGGAAGTTGCATTTGCTAGAAGGATGGTTAGTTCTATGATTGTTTCCCGAACTAGGAATATATACAATTAAAAAACAATGATATCAAGTGGAGCGCAGTTCTAATTGACCTGTGTATGTAAGAAATTTAGCATCTTACCCTTCTTCAAGGCGCAATATTCGGTCATTGCTGGAAAGATCATGATCCGTCAGCCAGCTTACGAAATTGGGAGTTAGCTCTCTGTTTTTCTTTGTCATGTCAACAATGGTTGCTGGCTTAACAAAAGACACAACTCTGGCTCCACTTCCTGCCCTCACAAGAAATCTTGTCCCCGAATTGATATCAGATATATAAAAATCTGAAACACGTCTCTGCCACGGATGAAAAATGGTCACTCTTGAGATGCAACTTGGAGATAAAAGGTAAAATTATAGATTCACAAAATTCATAAATTCATCCATGCAGACATTTCAACGGTGCACACATAACTCATAGTGACCACAAAATTTGGATATGTGAAGAGGCACAGAAAACAACATTATATCAAATTGACATACCAACATCGAAGTTGGAGATAACGTGCATTCTTAGGTGAATTAACTCGATAAAGACACTGTCATGCACCGGCCCACGGGCCCACACTACATGACCCATCCACGGGCCACGTGCATCTATCACTTGGCCCCACTTGCCAAATGGTTGTCCTGGATGCGCACGTCAAAAGACTCAAAACGATGTGGACTAAATCTCGGGTTTGACAAATATAGCTAAACAAAATAAAAAAGAAAATCTAAGGCTGATTTTTAAACGTGTAACACCATAATTATTTGCAAACCTTTTCCCATCAGAATGCAATCAGCTATGGAGCACAACTCGAAGTCAAGGAAAGCTTGGTCGAAGCTAAAGATAATCATTGTGTTACAGAAATTTTCAGTACACATGCATTTGCTTGGTCAATGCCTGAATACAAAGATACATCTTCCCAGATACAGTTTAATCATGATACATGTTGCATGGAATATATTGCAGATCTCGAGTGTTCAACATAGGTACAACTTGGTTGGCTCAAGTTGGAAAAATACTTACCATGTGACTTCAAATATTTTACAGATGTGACTACTCCATGTGATTGGAGTCTTCTTTTCTCCATGATGACTAGCTCTTCCCTAGGCACAAACCGTCACCGACTCACCATTATATGAGGGTTGGGCACTGCTGGCAATAGCCAAGGTAGAAATTCCGTATTTTTAAGTGGTATTGCCAAGAGAAAATAAGATTGTCAAAATAATGGCCAAGTGATTCCACAACTTCTACTGGTGTCTCTATTGGTGTCCTCAACTCTAATATATTCATAAAAGGAATGGTAAGATAGAAGAGATCCAATATCACAATATGCCTAGAGTGGGGTTGATGGTGAGGTCGTATTATGTGATTGACATATGGCTCGGTCATTTAACTTGATCATAAACAAGAAATCCTTGATGTGAGTATCGTTTGCGCATATGTTTGACGTTGTGGCCAATAAAGAGGGATCACAAATTAAAATCAATGTAGAAGAAACGTTGAGATGGATGTGAAGTGTAGAATAAGAATGACTATATCAAATACAGTTGAGTTGCAGCAGTTGGAGATAAAAGGTGACAAAACATTAGCAAAAGGTATATCTTTTTGATAGCCTCAATCCAAGTTCATTTAGGCCAAACCCCTAGTTCTAGCAGCACCTTTGACTAAGATCCATTCACTCCTCCAATGGTACATCCATTGGTCCCTTTCAACATGTTCAAACTTCAAACTACCTCAAATGATTCTCTCATCTAATTTCCCAATTGACACCACTTCCTATGAGCATACTCGTATCTAGCCTATCTTTCAGTATATTGCTAATCACCATGTCAATACATTCTCCTTCCCTTCAGGAACACTCATTTTTGACATATTATCCCATGGCTAGTGTTATAGATGTCTTATCACATGTTCCTTTCAAGTTCAATGGTGTCCTATGATCACAGAACAATCCAGAAGCACTCTTTCACTTCAGCCATCAGCACTCTTACACTTGAGCCATCCTGCATCAATTCTATGAATATCCTTCTCACCTCAGGTAACTAAGGAAGCTCTTGACCATAATTATGTATTACTCCCTCATTTCTTCTCTTCTCAAAATATTGATAAAGCTACATTACGTATACTGTCATTCTAATCTATAGAGTCCTAAGCTTCTTTTCACAATTCTATTATGTACTAAACCTTCTCTATTCTCCTCAACTATATAGGCAACTGAGATATTGTTTCTACAAGTTATTCTAGATCTTTATGACTAGTGCATGAATCAAAAAAATTCAGAAAATCCCCTTTTCTATTAGCCTTTCAATGATCCCTTTTAACGGCATAAGAGTCCAATATAAAACAGCAACCAATTTTATCAGGGCACAACAATCCAGATGGCTTTATGAACTTGAATGCCAGAGTACCAGAAATATGAGAAGAAACCTAGCCACAATGTATGCCCAAAGGAGCATTCTTGTTCTATGGCATTAATACCAGAACCAAATGCCAAAACATTCAAACCATTGATAAACAACAAATACCACATGGGAGGATGGTAGATTAAATTAAAATGCCTGCCTAGATGGGGACAAGAACTCACAAAAGAGATTAAAATCAAGTAGACAGGAGATATGGAAATTAAAAGACAATGAGCGGAGGGGACCTCAACTAATCGATTGGTTGGCGAAGTGGGGCCCAATATTGCAATGTTGAGATGGTGGCAGAGGGGGATATGACCTTCTAGGTAGGAGGTAGGGACAAGAGTAGTATAAGAAAGCATGCATTTTGATATTACGATTGATATTCTAGAGCACATTCATCTAAAACCAAAATACTAAATCTAGGCCACTAGTGATCAGCCACTGGACAGAGTTCAGGAAGCATGAATGTAAAAGAAAGGCATGTTTCTGCAGAAAATGTTCAAGTGCACATCCAGGCAGTTCTTGAGCAACATAGGCAGATATGCCACCAGTATAAGTTCCAGTCAAAATAGTCAAGCCCAGGCCTGGCAGATATGCCACCAATATAAGTTCTAGCCAAAATAGTCAAGTCCAAGCCTGATCCTCAAGAGTTTTATTACAGGAACACAAGTACTAGAATCCTAAGTAATTATGTCCAAACGTGACCCTTGAAACTTAAACTGGAAGTCAACAATACACAAGCTTACGTGAGCTATTTACATAATTACCACCTCAATGATGAGAGAAATTAAGGGTGGATGACACATATAGCACATAAGTTTTGATAGTAAAGGATAGACAGTTTGAACTGTGTTTTCCTTTTATGGATAATTAAATTATATTGTGCCAATTCAGATTATTGCTCCTGATGCTAAAAATCGTGTATTTACTAGAGAATAAATCAATATACATCAACTTAGGAGGTTGTGAAAGACATGCACAGTGCTACTGTGAGAGGAAGTGGAATTAACAGACATCAAATGTGACACTATGTTGCATAGACACGGAGTCGGATACAAACACAAAACGGATTCGGGATACAACATTTTAGAAATTGTTGGGATATGGTTACAACATGGATATGGTTATATACACATGAAAATATATTTATATGCATGTTTTATACATAAGATCTTAATATCTATATTTAAGCATGATTTGGACAACAACTAGGTTTCCAATAGTTCTAGAAAGGATTAATGTTGATTTCTCATATCCCAATTATGTTTGTCACGATCAGACCATGTCAAGTGCCAACTATGTATTGGACCCCTTTGGAGCCTAAACATAGGTCTGTCGTATCTAATAGGACTGGCAAGAAGTATTATGTCCAGTAGGTCAGTACGTGTCGGATATGGATAGGGTCACACATACCCTCCCGAGTATTTGTGCAACATAGGTGATATCCAATCTTCACGTAAGTCTATTTGTTGCTAATTGTCCATAGTGTGAAGGGGTGTTGTTTACATGATCCAATAACCAGTGTAGAAATATATCAACAGCACTTTGCTTGCACATTACCTTAAAATGTTTCTTTAAGAGAGTAGTTGCTCTAAAACTATAAGCTTATTCCCTTTCGAAGACCTCTTTTCTGTGTTATTTTGATCTATAGCAAATGATGATCACCATCCATATTGACAAAGAAGTTTGTACTTGGATACTAGTGATAAGAGCTGAATACAAATTAATGGCATTTCATGAGGTAAGTACAATGCAGGTGTTAAATACTAGGGCAAATATAAAACAATAAACAATATAAATTCGTAGTACAGGCCTGCCATCAGATTAGAAAAACAAGCAATTATGGTAAAGGAACTATACTACAAAATCTATGAAAAGCTAACCTCTGAGTATCTCAAACCCCATGTAAAGCGTCTATGTTTGGAATTCACTGGCAAGCCATTCCATCCTCGATATTCATATAATTCAGTAGAAGCATAGACACACCTAGGTATATTCTGATAGGATGTTTCAAGAGGGGCAGCACCACAAGTAACCAGCTGCAGAAGAAATCGCTCCATTAAAGTTTGACGAAAAAGAATGTTAATATGTTATTGATAGGTTGTTGAAATGGAGACGCTTAAACAGATACAGTTTGTCAAATATGCCGCCCCATCCATGAATAACCCACACGTGTGCATATGACTGCCGGAAAAACATATATCTGTTTTTTTACCAGACATTGCAACTTAGTAAAATATATAAATGTAGTAATATATTTTGCATTAAGAGGTTATCAATCTCTCAATTTCATGTTATTTTTCTTACTTCCTCAACTAATTACAATCTTAATAAATTTAATTAAGTGTCTCGACTAAGGAGGATTCAAAAGGTTTGCATATTTCATAACAGTTAATACTTGGAAGAGTTATTGTCACACTGTCCCATAGGCTCGCCAAGCCATGACCCATGCAAGGGCCTCACTGTGCATCACCTCGTGGCTATCCACTTGTCAAAATGATTAAATTGTATGTACACATGAGACTTGATCACACATATAGAAGCCAACAAATTCACTTCTATTATTCAATATGGAGATTATCTTAGATTTCACATACTTACCTCACAAAACAGTACAAGAGTATTTTGAGATATTAATTAACTTAGATCGGCTTAAGAAAGTATTCCTCATGATTCTTAATCTTAATAAGGTAAGATTTATTACCTTCCATTTATAAGTTATACCTTGACATACATTTAGAGCGAACTCTATTTAGAACTTCCAGTTTTAGTACACCTTATTTCTTATTGAAGTATGGCTTTTGTTTCTTCTTATTTCAGATCTGAGTCCCTTTTTTCTCTACACCGTCTCTCTATGTTTATGACAAAATACCTGTAATGGTTATGTACCTTGCCATATATTGTTAATTTCACATAGCTTGACAGAAAACTATGAGCAGACATTACTTGTGACTTGTCATTTAAAGTTCCCCTTGAAATGTGACTTCTAGAAGCTGCCAGGGAGGAGTTGGAAAAAAAGGGTCTGTGCTAGTTAATAAAAAGGCATAAACAACATTTTGGAAGAAAAGAAATACGGCCAATAGGTCAGCGTCACCTTATAGCCTTCTCCCAGTCAAAAATGGATCCACTTATAGAGCAAAACTCTAGATTGAGAAGACTAAACAAATTATTGAACAGATTTTGTAACAGCATCCAGCTAATGCCTAACCCTCACAATTGGTGATGAATTACTAGGAAAGAAGCTAGGGACAACCCGGACAAGAGGGGCTTACTATTTACCTAGTTAGCCAGTTTGTAGATAAATTTTCTTTATAGGTTATGTAGTTTCAACTCATGCAACCAAGGAGCAGCTCTCCTAACTTCTCTCAAACAAAGGAAGAATGTAGAAATATGGAAAGATGACAAGATTTCCTGCAGGAAATTACAGTCATCACCAAGATATGGTATAAGCCAAACTGCAAGAATGACACAAGGGTATAATTTCGAAATGACAGCTGCTCTTACTCTTAAAGACATACAATACGAGACCATGTAGAATCTATTATATTACATTATATCATAAAGTATATTACAACAATAAACAAGGAATCAAATTGATAATTTGCGTGATACTTAAAGGACAATTTACAACTAATAATATCATGATCATGATACTGATACTGATACTGATAATAGCATGCAATATCCAGACAAGGAAATACAGTTCCTGATCTGTAGGAGACTTCTTTCTACATACGCTTTTTATCAATAAATTTCAGCCTCTACACATTTAGACAAAGCTTGATTCTAGGTAGGCAATCTTAATGTCGTGACAAACCAAAGGTTGGGCAACCCGATGTTTGAGGCCTTTCTTTGGGGAAAGGGAACTCGTGGGTTCGAAATCCAAGTATACTGGAAAGTAATTGGCCCTTATTCTTAAAAAAAAAAAAAAACTATGAACCAAAGGTTGGGGGCTTTGGTAGTGGATGGGAGATCCTCGGTTTTGTGTGTGTGTGTGTTGGGGGGTGGGTGGGGTGGGGGGAGGGGGGTGGTTTGGTGGTTTTGACGGACAGTAATTTAATTGGCCCTTGTGCTAAAAAAAGAAAATCTTAATGGTCACTAATGCTCAATACGTAAAACAGCATCAGGTGCAAATCTGTGGGTTGAGAATCACCTCATTCATTCATGCATGTGCATAGGGTATGAATGAAAGGATGCAGTACATGTTAGAAATTATGTCATATAATGTAACCTTGTAGGTTTAAATTTGAGATGGCAAAACTAATAGAAGCAACATAGTTGAGTTTAGATTTTAGAGGTTGCATGGGGATGGACGCACTTATCGTAGATTGAGTGCCACTATAGTGCGTAGTTACAAGATATAAGCATTTGCTTAACATTGACCAATTTGTTTGCAACGGCAAAATTGGTAGAAACTATGAACTGGTGTCGGCTATAGTCGTCAAAGAAATCTTAACGACAATAATATATATATATATATATATATATATATATATATATATATATATATAACCTGGCCCAAGTGGACATGACTTGGAGGCATAAGCACCCGGGCCTGCTGGGTGGAGGTTTGAATCCGCCCCCGCGGCTTGATCCCTTGACCGAGAGCCGCCAAGCCGGGGTGGTTATGCCGCTCTCTGCTGACCACTTGGGACAGATGGCTTTGATATATATATATATATATATATATATATATATATATATATATATATAAAGCAAATGAATTTCTCTGGCTTCTCAGGTGACTCTTACTAAATGAGACAACCTACTATATGAAATCATGATGTTTGGTCTCAAGATAAATCACCACAAGAATCAACAAAAACTGCATGTAATGGCATCCATAAAAGTGAATAAACCAATCAATTTTATTATAAGTGAATAAACCAATCAATTTTATTATAGTGCACGAGAAATCAACAACTTTAGGAGGACAATCTCAAGAAAGCATCTTTTTGGGAATCTATTAATTTTGAAGATGATGATATTACACTAGGTGAAATTTTGCTAATGCTAACAACCTTTATATGCTTAACATCAATCATGCCCATAACAAATAAATACCAAATGACAGTGGATACTAAATTGGAGGTAACAATGACCATGTTCAGTTCCATTATAAATTACTTTGATGGCATGTCATCTGAGGTTACACGGTAATGCCTATAGAGGACAGTATAAATGTCAGAATACGACACAACATCGGCACAATGTGATACAGACATCACACTCGTTGTCAGTGTGTCTATGCTTCCTTGGACATATTTTCTACAACAACCGTGTCATATAATTGTTGGACATGAAAATGATTTGGAATGTCATGCTTGTAAGTCAACTTAATTGAGATATGAAGAAATAAATCCTTTAAAGCAATACTTTGATAGAGCTTTCTGAGTTGAGTTACCATCTAAAACATACATAAGCATAATTAAAATTGACAAGTATATAGACATGTCTTCATGATATGCTACATTGCTACCAAACACAAAAACTAAAAAAAAGGTGCCATGTCAGTGTCAAACACATCTAGGACGTGACATGAACATTCCAAAATCAGTGGTGTGCCTGTTTCCCATGTCAATATTTGCACCTTACAACATAGTTAATTGTTAGGGAAATTCCCATACAAGTCTATAAAGACAACCACAATCGGTTAACAAACAACAAGTATAGTTTTCTATAAAGGTTAACGGCGGTAAAATCAGCCAAGCAAAATAATATGATGTAAAAGAGTTAAGCTGTGAAAATTGTTGTAATTGTTTGCTAATCAAGTTAGCATAACAACTTGTTGGGTGGTCAGAACAACCGTTGCTCAAAACGAGATTCAACCGTCGTCTGTCAAGTCGCTCCTATGAACCAACAAGTTCTGTAGAACTTCTAAAACGCTCTTTAAATCGCCTCCCTTCTTCGGACAACGTCATGCTGATACAAAAACACTCGTAACAGAGCACTTGTTGCTTAGAGAGAGATCTTTCTTTTCATCTTCAAAAATTGTTCACTTGCCAATAGTTGGTGCTTCCTATAAAATAAGAGAGCAGCTATGAATTGGTAAGTTACAAAACTGAACCGTCCCCATAAATGGCGACAACAAAATAGGAGTAACTCATGAACGTGGACAATCAATTAAGAGAATTGAGCATTCGATAACAATGCTACAATGCGGCGGCGTTACCAACATTTGTGCTATCGATGAGACACTACCAAACGCGGAGCTACCACAGTGAGGCTACCCGCGCTAGCTCTACGCCAGATGATTACATATGGAGTGCAAAGTGCGCCATCAAAGCGCCACTGTGTGCCCGCACCCGAGTCCGAGCTAGGCCCCTCCGAAGAGACTTCTCCAAGAAATGGTAAAAAAACAAATGTTGATTGTGGAATTCGAATCTAGCCCACTTGTAAAAAAACCTACCACACATATAACTTGAGCTAACATAACATTGTGTACAAATCAATAAATGAAGAATCAAATATTGAAATACACACATATAAAATTCGTTCCAAAATGAAATTTGTGGAACCGAATCACTACTGGATTTAACCCCAACAATTTCCCACATATGTCAATGTGACTGAACATTCCCCACAGTGACTATATATCGTTCATTAGAATAGAAGTCGCTTACGACTTGAAGTTTTTCGCATAATGTAGAACTATAGTATGATACCGAATGGACTAAGCCTTGAATTCAATACCATAAATACATTTCTCCACTCACAGAAATACATCATTTGTGCCTCTGGTCGTACGTTAAAGATCATTTGTTGATATGGATTCTTTGTATGCATTTAGGGTGTACAAATTTTCCAGCAAGAGACGACTTATATAGGTGAGTTTTTTTCTTAGAGAGTTTAATTTCCTTGCATTACCTCTTTTGGTGCTAAACCACTATGACATGGACAGAACCCGATTTCTCAGTACCTCATGTGGTGTCACCCCACTCTAGCATGATGTTATAGCCTCTTGTAGTATTGTTCTACTATTCTGTAAGCATGAGATCACTTGTCTCTTTGCGGTGCTACGTCGCTATGACATGGATCGAACTCGAGGTCTCAAACCTTATGTCGTTCACGCAATTGTAGCATAAGGTCCTAGTCTCTTATCGTGTTGTGCTACCTCTCTCTCTCTCTCTCTCTCTCTCTCTCTCTCTCTCTCTCCGCATTAGGCTAACTACCTCTTTTACAGTACTATATCACTATGACATGTGTCAAACCCGAGGTCTCAATAACTCATGTGGGTTCACGACACTGTAGCATGAGGTCATGGACTCTTGTAGTGTTGAAGTACATGTGATTCTTGTCAAGCACATCGAGCATTCCATATGCTCAAGAACTCACTAAAGCTTAAAAACAACCTCCACAAAGGACTTGCTCTTTATATTAAGCAAAAAGTATATCACAGAGGTTCATGAATTTCATTCCACGACAAACCTCCAAAAATGAGATGCCAAATATATTTCTCTTTGAACTAATAGCAAAATATTTTTATGGTCAAAATTACATAGACCATGCATCAAAATTCTGTCAAGCCCATATTCTTTACTGTGTGTCCTCGACAAGCTGACACTTGAGGGCCTTTATGAACGGACCAACTAGATTCTTCTAGCTTCGAACATCAATAATTGTAATAATTCCATCTGAGATGTGCTTATTTAGTTTTGTTCAACACAATTTTCACAGATATTTTATTTCTAATGAAGAGAGCATTTGATGCTACTGCTGCAGTAGCCTGGTTGTTGCAGTATATCCAAATCGTTGGAATGTGCGCATCAACTGGTAGGAGATTATACTTGAGTTCTCGAAGCCATTCTGCTTCATTTGCATTTCATTTGTTGCTGCAGTCAGTGCATAGAACTTAGACTCCATAGATGAGTTTGAGAGCATGTCGGTTTCTTTGACTTCCATAATAATAATAGCTTCGCCCATAGAGAAGATAAATCCTATCGTGGACACGACAATACCAAACGTAGAGCTACCAAACGTGCTCGAGACCGAGCTAGGCCCTCCGAAAGAATTTCTACAAGAGATGTGCTAAAAACAAATGTTGATTGTGGGATTCGAACCTAGTCCACTTGTAAAAAAATCCACCATACATGCCACTTGAGCTAACACACCATTGTGTACAAATCAATAAATAAATAATCAAATATTGAAATACACACACATGAAGTTCGTTCCAAAATGAAATTGTGGGACCTAGTTATTAATGTACTAACCCCAACAAATATGTATTCAAGTAAATACTTATGTATAATAAAGTTGTATCCATGCCATAACCATACCCCTAGGTTTTTTTTTCATAAAAGATTCCATATTTCTAATATGCATTGTGGTCCTATTCGTGTTTGTGTCCATACAATCTAATTTCAAATCAATTCACTAAGTACCTAGTCAAACTAAAGTGAGAAATTGAGATAGATAGATAGAGAACCAATTAATTATCCTTCCCAATCCACTATCAGTAGAAATTGCAAAGTAACAATGATAAGGAACAAAGTAAGTTAGCATCAAATGTAGCAATCAAATTTAACCGCAAACCACATTCCTCCATCGACCAATCCACATACCCCCGTGACCTTGACCATCTTCCCGGTGGGGAGACTCCTCGGGTCGACCGAGGCGTCGTCGAGGCCCCTCAGGAACCTCTCCAGCTCCCTCCTCCCGGTGGCCCAGTTCCAAAGCCCCAACCCCGCCGCCGCCATGACGAAGATTCCCGCAGCGACAGCCAGGATCAAGAACTTCCCGGCCATTATCCACACCAAGGCCCCGGCAGCCAGCGCCACCATCAGCAGCCCCGCCCCGGCCCACGCCCACGCTCGTGGGATCCCGAATCGGAACCCTAGCTCCCGCTCTAGTCCCACCGAGGAGTCGCGATGCTCCTTCTCCTTCTTCTTCTTCTTCTTGTTCTCTTTGTTGTTGGTGGCGATGGGCGGGTGGTGGAGCAGAGGAGGGGGGGCGGAGGTGATGAGGCCGGTAGGGGGGATCCTGGAGGTGGGAGCGGCGAGGGAGAGGGAGGAGATTGAGCGGGAGGAGGAGGGGGAGGCGGAGAGGAAGGGGCGGTGGTGGGAGGGGGCGGCGGAGGGGTCCGGGGGACCGGAAACGAGGAGGCCGCTGCTAAGCTGGTGCATCGCCGCCGTCGACGATGAAGATGACGGCTGGCGGCTGTGTTGTTGTTGGTGAGACATTGTGGAGAGAGAGAGAGAGAGAGTGGGAGTGACTAGTGAGAGTGGAAGTATACGGTGGCAAATGCTGTTTTAATTTGTTTCATTATAGAGTTGTGACTAAAACTTTGATACAGCCATATCTATCAAAGTTTTACCTTTTTTTTACTTTTTTTTGCATTCTTAAGTAGGAATATAAAAAAAAAAAAAAACTTTGGACGTCATTAAACAACTGGACTGTTAAAAATTTGACAATATTAAAAAATAACAAAAAAATGGTAGTCCAAATTTTACTGGTCCTATACACAAGACTACATAAATGGTAATGTCTTTTAACAAATTTTGTAGTTAGTTTAAATTTGCCGAAAAATAATGAGATGTTTGGTAAGCATTTTTTTTCCAAACAAATTAAGGATTGAAACGTTATTCCTATGTTTGATTTGATTATAAAATTTTATTCATGAGAATTGTGAATACATGGGTAAATAATTACCTACAAAACATGAAAATCTTATCACTTAAGAATATCTGTTTTTTTTTTCTAGATGATATTTTTCGTGTTTTCTCTTTTGTTTTTTTTTACTCATTTTTTTAACAAATCTCTTTTCCGTTTTTTTTCTCTCTTTTTTTGTTTCTAATATTTTTCTCGTTTTTTAAGATGTTATTTTTATTTTTATGGTTTTATCATTATCTATATTCCTTTTAAAAAAATTTTAAATCTTCTTTTATTTTTCTATACATTTTCCTCCCTTTTATCTCTTTTTCATTTGTTTTTAACATTTTTTTGGGTTTTTTTTTTCATTTTTGGACTTTTTGTTTCTTTTAAATTATCTTTCGTTTAAAAAAAAATGTTTTATATTTTCTATACTTTTTAAAAAGTTTCTACTTTTTGCTTTTTAACCTTTTCCTTTTTACTCTTTCTTTTTTGCTTTTTATTTGTTTTAAAATTATTTTTTCGTCTTTTTCCCTTTTTAAAAGAACATGTATTTGTTGTTGTTGTTTTCCTTTTTAAAAAAAATGTTCTTTTTGTTTGTTCCGTTCACGTCATGGCAATTAATTTATAAGTAAAATAATTATGATATCAATCAAATTTGAACTATGTTCTCTTGAATACTAACATATTCCCTTAAACAATTACGATAAAATGTCACAAACAAAAAATAACAACTAATAAATATATGCTAAATTACAACCTGATACCCTTAACTATCCAAAATGTTTAATTTAACACCCTCAACTTTGATAGGTGCTAATTTGATACCCTCAACTATATAAAAAATTTCATGTTAATACCAAAAATTTTAAAAAAAGACAAAACTACACATATCCCCCCACCCCTCCCCCCAACCAAACCCTACAGCTACTACCCCACTCCCTGTGACCTGTCGCGCGCCACACCTCCCCCCCCCCCCCCCCGTCGCGTGCCACCCCCCCTCTCCCGCCACACGCCGCCACCAACCCCCCGTGCGCGCCTTCGCCACCCGACGCTCCTGTGCGTGCTTGCCTCTGTCGCATGTCGCCACCGTGTGCGCACACCTCCGTAACCCTTCGTCCATCCGTGAGCGCGAGCCCCCCGAGTGTTGCCCCGCGCGCGTAAGTCCCCCGCGTGCTGCCCCGCGCGCGCGAGCGCGCCTCCGCAGCGAGTCGCCCCAGGACGCACGCCCCTTCGCCGCACGCCGTCCTCCACACGCGACATGTCGGCAGCCGCTGCAGCGGTTGCTTTGCCCGCCTCCCCCTCCCCCCTCCGGTCGTCGGCACCGAAGAAAGAGGGGGAGGGGGGGGGGGGGGTTGTCGGAGAGAGGAATTATTTGGTCCTTTATTTTTCAGGTTATTAAGTTAATATCTATCAAAGTTGAGGGTATCAAATTGAATATTTTGGATAGTTGAGGGTATCAAGTTGTAATTTAGCCTAAATATATTTAAGAAATATTTTAGAAAATGTCCCCATTCAAAATATATAAATTAGTAGATACCCCCCCACTATTAAAAAAAAAAAACTAAAAGACGCCCACATTTTTGTACGAACAGTCAAAATCTTGGTTAAGTGAGCCCACGTATATACTTAACTTACACGTGCCGTTGTAAAATGACACAAATATCTATGAAATAAATCTATGTCAAATCTCTTTCTCACATTTAACAAGCATCATGTAAGTAATATGAGTAAAAATAAAAATACCACCTTAATATGAGACATTTGGTCGTAGGTTTATTTCGTGGACATTTATGTCATTTTACAGCATCACGTATGAGTTAAAAGAGCACATGAACTCACTTAATCGAGATTTTGACCGTTCCATAAAAAACAGGATCTCTCTTAGTTTTTTAAATAGTGGGTATCTACTAGTTTTTATATTTGAATGAGAGCATTTGCTAAAATATTCCTATATTTAATCACCCATAAAAATGCTTTTTTATATGAACTAAATATTCCCGGATAATATTTATATATTATATAATTTTCCAAAAAAATTTAATTGCAAAGACACATATGTTATTTTTAAGGAGAGAGAGTAATATATGAACTAGGAAAGGAGTTGGTCTATCGGATGTGGGACTAAAGTGTTTATAAATTGGATTTTTCCTACAGGGAATACAACATAACATAGAACATTTTAAATGAGTTGTGTAAGTAACCGATACCAACATTCCACGGCCAACCAATGAAGGAGAAAATAAAAACTTATCAACCTATGAACATTTTTGTACATTTTTTTAAATTTTTTTAACTTAATATAGTTGATTTTTTTTTTCATTTAATTAACCGTCACATGTAAAACATGTTCTTCCTTTTAACACACGTCATTGTGGACAATTCGTGCATGAGAAAAAAAAAAAAATACTCGGAGGCCAGTTTGTCAATGATACATATGTTACTTTAAAACAAATAATATCTAAAATGTTTACATTTTATATAAAAAAAAGACCCTAAATCCACACATACAAACATTTGAAGATCTAGCTGGTTCATCCGAGAAAAAAAAAACCCGAAAGGTATCCTATGTTATTAACCAAGAGTGTAGTTTTGTTCACCAACAGAAAATAAAATGTTCACTATTTCACTCAAAGGATAAAATTATTATTTTTTATTATTATAATGTAACGATTTAAATTAAAAATAAATATTATTTTAGGTCAACACATGGTAACATTTAAATATAATAGTAAATATTACGTAAATTTTGATAAGTGAACAAAATTGGACTCATTTTTCAACTAAAGTTGGTTTTGCTGCTTGCAATTATTATTGATTTAGAAGAGTGATAACAACCCAAAGTTGCATGGATTGATTGCATGGTAATGGTGGTATGACACAAGGAGCCAACTGCAATTTGGAGTCATTAATTAGAAAAGTAGACTACATGGCTAACAATTGATTGAAAAAGATTTGTTGCTAAGTTCCTATAAATAAAATTATAAATATTTTAATCTGCACACTAAAAAAAGAAAAATTGTAACGACTATTTTTACAAATAAAAAATTGTATATATATATATATATATATATATATATATATATATATATATATATATATAAACGGAATATGAGTCATAGGCTCGTATTCTTATATGAATCATGCACATGTGGACCAATAGGAATGGATTTCTACATCCTATGTGCACTAGTACATTTTATTTTTATTGGTCCACATGTACATTGGCTCATGTAGAAATATAAGCCTATGGCTCTGTCACGCCCCAGTCCCAAAATGACGAGGGACTGAGCACGTGAGCAATGGCCAGCAGCGCGCACCGATGGACAACCCAATTTAATGGATCCATCAGGGCATGCTTAAGCTGTAGTCTAGCAGTAAAGTGTTACAGTCTCAGGTATTTCTAATCTCATCCACAGAAATAGACAGATTGAAGCCATAAATAATGTAATGGAAATAAATGTGCAATATCAAATAAGGTTATCTCGGGAAACAAATCCGAGAATTATTCTGTTACAATTAAGAAAAGACAGGAATTAAAATGCTGGAAAATGTAAATACTGAGTAGTTGCAGCCGGCGCTCAAGAGAAGTCTTCGGCCACTATATCGTCCTCTGTTCCTGGTTCTGTTCCGAGGAGTGCTCCGGTACCGTACACTTCTGGGTAGTTCTCTTCAGCTGTACCTGGGGACATCATCCATTCCAGGTCCTCAGGGGACATAGCAAGGTACAGAAAAACTCAAGCCAAATGAATATCAGTGCAGCAATAAGATAATCAGCAGGGTAAACTAAGTAACCAACTATGTGATATGCAATATGAGAGCAGCACTAGATCTCAGGCTGAAGCCACTACAAGCTCTGTGTCGGGGAGCCGGTAGCGGCAATAACTATGAATTTCGCTATGATATATACTATGTTATATATATAATATCAGCCTGTAGTCTGTGTGTCTCTCCCCACCCAATGTAATCCCACGTCTCATGTCCACGATGCCTCATGTCCATGTCACGCACGATTATAACTAATGCAGCAAGTCTGATAGCTATGAATCAATTGTCTAAGAATGTAAAGTCTATGTCATAAATCATGCATCCTATACAGAATCACCTTGAATGTCTCAGGAAGACTCTGTCTCATGAAAAAGTGTCAAGTGTCCTGGGTTTTGGTGTACTTGATAGGACAAGTACGGGAATTATCGGGTCTCGTTATCCATGTCTAAGTGACGTTACACAACCCCGCGTACGGAGTTGGCACCCGACTATGATCGGACACTAAGCACGTCACTCGTTTCCTAGGTTAAGCAGTTAAAACATGTTTATATTTTAATTCACATGAAAACAAGTAAAATACTTTGTCAAGGATTACTGAGATTTGGCAAGCTTTAATTGTCCTTTATTGCATAATTAAGTCCAGAAAATAATTAGCAAGCTGCAGAGTTTGGCAAGGTACACTTGCCTGTGGTTCCGGCTGTGTTTACGGCTCTGACTTCGACGGGAATTGCAGACGGTACTCCGGTTGCTGAAACAAACATCACCATCAGATCCAGAAAATATCAATCAGCTAGAAACGCCTGTCCTTGGGTCCAATTTGGAGACAAGGGCAGAAACGGCAGTTTCGGGCTAAAACGGGGTCCACCGGTGGGCCCGCTTTGCACCGAAAAATGCGTCAGGGTCAAAGGTCTCCAAATTCACCAAACTTAGTGTCAACAGGTCAGGAACGCTGATACGAACCCAACGGAACTTTCAGAATTGAATTCCGATGAGCCGATCACGAAATCGTCCGTCGAGCGGGGCCTGTGGGGCCCACGACACGCGATTTCGTCAACGTTCTCAGAATCGAACCAAACTTGACCCACAGGACCAGCGTATCGCTACGGGTCCGATGGCGCAAGTTTCGTCTCGATCCGGCGTGTGTACACAAAGTTAGGTCGAATTGCAGAAAAGACGGATACGGGACGATGTCCGCGGATACGCGTTGATTCCGGTGTGCACGCACACCCAAATCAGCTTCCGCGAAATCCCACACGTCCGTATCGACGAGGCGCACGTATCTGTGAAGACCGCGCGCGACCAAGTCGTCCCGTTTGGCGGGGCGTACTCAGTTCCGGGGTGAAACAGGGTCTGAGTTTTTCCTGTTTTTGGATCGCGGTGTGCGATCACCACAGGACGCGATGTCCCGAACAGTTTGTCCGGACACCGAGAGGGTCATACAGGCTTCGCAACGCAATTTGCGGAATCGAAAACGGAGCTACGAATCAAAAGTTACACGCACCTGAAGGGGACCCGAAAAACAGGTTCGAGCCGTGTCCGACTCGTGTCGGACACGCGGGTGAATTAGGGTTAGGGTTAGGGCTACTGTTCACTGGCCGGCGGAGGGCGGCGGCTCTGCGGCGGATCTACGGCGGGGAGGCCGGGGCTTTGCGGCGGCGCGCTGGGCGAGTCACGGCGGACTGGCGGAGCGGCGGCACGGCGTCGGGCGGGGCAGCTGCGGCCGCTGGAGCTGCTGTTGTCGAGCTGCGGCTGCTGACGGTGGCCGCCGGAGGGGCTGGGGGCAGTGGAGGCGACGGCGATGGCGGCGCTGTCTCGGCGAGGGCGGCGGGGAGCGGTGGCAGGGCTAGGTGGCGGAGCACGGCGGGGTCGACGGCGGGGGTGAGGCCGAGAGGGGGAGCGGAGGGGTTATATATAGGGCGGACGGAGGGGGGTCAGGGCCGAGATGGGCAGGCGACGGGGTGGACGTGGGCGCGAGCGGGCGGAGCGGCGCCGGACGCGGCGGAGGCGCCGCACGACGCGGGGGCGGGGCTGGGTCGTGGGTGACTGGGGGGTGCGGGTCGGTGGGTTCGGGTCGGGCGGCGGATCCGACCCGACCCGCTGGGGAAGTGGGCTGGGTTCGGGTCCGTTGGGCTGGGCCGGCCCAACGGGCCGCGGGCCGGTCTAAAAAAAAAAAAAAAAAAATAATAATAATATATAAAAACCAGTAATTAATTAAATAATTAATTAATTAAATAATAAAATACTATTTAGGCATTTAAAAATAGGTCCGGGGCCCGATAAATTCCAGAAAAATTGCCCTAAGTCCAGTTTTTCATTTTACATCCAAAAATATTATTTTCATAATATTTTAATATTGTTTAATATCAATTAAAAAATCATTGAATAATTAAAACCCTGTTTTTAAATTACAGAAAAATCCCAGAAAATTCCAGAAAATTCTGAAAAATCCAGTTTTTAAAATTTAAAAAAAATCAGGGGGTTTACAGGCTCATATCCCTTTTTCCTATATATATATATATATATATATATATATATATATAATGCAAATGCGTATTTTAATTTACACACTACAAAAAGAAAAGTTGTACCGACTATTTTTACAAATAAGAAATCGTACAAATGTATTTACATATATAAATTATATATATATATATATATATATATATATATATATATATATATATATATAATGCAAATGCGTATGCATCATAGTTTACAATTTTTCTTGTTTGTATTAAGCATCATTTTATGCATGTATTTACAACTTGACATGTATGCATGCATGAGTTTGAAATTTAAATTTACTTTTAATTTTTTTGAAATTTGTTGTTGTTGTTGTCACGATGGTGAACAACTTCACCAGCTATTACGAGTTCAAAACGTTATAGATAAATAAAATAAAAAAATTGTATTGGAGAAATAATAAGGCAAATTTAGTCTATAAATTGTAAAATTATATTAAAATATGGGAGTTGACTTTCAAATAGAGGATGTAATTGCATTTGTTTGAGAAAATAAAGGGACTTTTTTTTCGATGGGAACTTTCGTGTGAATAGACACAGTCCTAATCCTTCTTTAGAAACTTAATTTCTAATCTGATAAAAATAACATATATAAATAAATAAAAACAAGAATATGATCGATTTTTTTTATATAGAAAAGTTAATCTTAGAGTTGAACAAATCCATATATTAACCATTCATTTCATGATTGTTGGCTGATCAATAAAGATTGTTAGTGCTATTACATCTATTAATAGGAAATTAACACCAACAGTTTTTAAAAATGCTAAACAATCATAATAAAAGTTGGGAGTAAATCGAAAAAAAAAAAAATTTGACATAAAAAAAATCTGGTAGTAATGTAAAAATGGGTTCCTTTAGAGGTTCCAAATTTTCTAGAAAGAACCTATGCATAAAAATCGAAATAATATTTACATAAAAATCTAAATAAAAAATAGATAAACTAACTAAATTAAATCAAACCAATGTTTAAAATGCCAACATCCAATAAAAGATTGTTGGTTATGCTAACATGACTAGTCAGCCGAAATATCTTAATAAATTCTCTAGCTACTTTCAATCTAAAAAAAAAAAAGCCACACAAAAATAACAAATTTTACTTACAGAGTCAATTGAGTCAGAAATCAAAATATATAGGCTAAGCATAAATTTTATTTTAATATGCATCATATTTACCCAATGGTAAAAGTTAAGTACCGATATTTTTCTTAAACATGTTGATGAATTGCTTATAAATTCAGATAAAAAGCATATTTTATCTCGGGGAAAAATAATAATATAAAGCATGACAATACCTTCGAAATGAATCCTCAAAACGTATTCTGGAAGGGTGTATTTGTAAAATAGGAGAGAAACAGAAAGTGGGCCACAACCGACCACGGAGTGACGCAGATGGGGGCGGCGGGCTCCAACAGTGCGTACGGCCACCAATTTCTGCGCTGTTGGAGCTACAAGAATCGTGCAGCGTGGCCCCCACAGACCGATCCGGGTGGTGGTCCGGATAGCTAAGCTGGGACGGTGACGTGGATGGATTCCTGGGAGCTACGAGTGTGGGGCCCACTGGAAAATTATGAAGAGATTTTGTCACTTTTGTAGTAAAAGACATTTTTACCCCTAATGAGTGGACTGAGGTAAGTCAAGGATTAACCCTCCACCAGGGATAGTTTGTCAATATGGGGGGAAGCGAAATAATAAAATTAAATTGGAGTATATATATATATATATATATATATATATATATATATATATATATATATATATATATATATATATATATACACACACAAAATTTATTGTAACGATAATATTTTTATATTAATTACTACATCGATAAAAGTTTTAAAATTTCGATACATATCACCATCCAGATGGCGAAAAACCAGCATATTATTTTTAAATTGAAATCCGTCCAACAGATGCGTACATTTTCGCCAACTCAGTTGGCAAATATTCAACAGGCTGACGTAGCATACAAAAAAAAAAATATTTGTTCAGTTTTCGCCAACACAGTTGGCAAAAATTTTACTGGATTTTTTTTTGTTTCAATTTGTTTTGGTTTTTATGTTTTGGGTATGTTTTTGGGTTTTATGTTTAGGGTTTGGTTTGGTTTGATTCTTTTTCTTTTGGGATAATTGGATTTTGTTTTTTTTTCTTTTTTATGTTGGGTTTTTTATGGTCACTTATCAACTTTTTTTTTTGTAACGTTTATATTTTAACGTTAATATTTTGATAACGGCTCTTTTTCAAAAAACTTACTGTATCGATAATATTTTTATATTAATTAACTACACCGATAAAAGTTTTGAAAATTTGAAATTCTAACACATATTCAAAATTTAAAACATATATTTATAATAAAATCATAGTTAAAATAGATATCACAATTTAACAAATAACCAACAAATGAAAAAAAATCAAAAAAGAAACCAATAAATAAACCTAAAAAAAACAAACCAAAAAAAAAAAAAACATTTGTCAAATTTAGCCATCTCGGATGGCTAAAATTTGACTAATATAATTTTTTTTTTTTTATATTTGTCAAATTTTTGCCATCCAAAATGGCAAAAATATATAAAAAATATATATATTTTGTCAAATATTTGCCATTCCCAGGTGGCAAAAATATAAAATTATTATTTTTATATATTTTATCAAATTTTCGCCATCCCAGATGGCAAAAATATAAATAAATAAATAAATTATATATATATATATATATATATATATATATATATATATGTCAAACTTTAGGCATCCGAGATGGCTAAAATCTGACAAATGGATTTTTTTGGTTTATTTTTATAGGTTTATTTTGTTTGTTTTTTATTATTTATTTGTTATTTGTTAAATTGTGATATCTATTTTAATTATAATTTTCTCATAAATATATGTTTTAAGTTTTGAATATGTGTTAGGATTTCAAAATTTTTAAAACTTTTATCGGTGTAGTTAATTAATATAAAAATATTATCGGTACAGTAAATTTTCTGAAAAAAGAGCCGTTGTCAAAATATTAACGTTACAATATGAAGTTTAAAATATGAACGTTACAAAAAAAAGTTGATAAGTGATCAGAAAAAACCAGCACAAAAAGTAACCAAAAAAAATCAAACCCAACTATCCTAAAAGAAAAAAAAAACAAAATCAAACCCTAAATATAAAACCAAAAAAAATCCAAAACATAAAAACCAAAAAAACCAAAGCAAACCGAAACAAAAAAAGCCCAGCAATTTTTTTTCCAAATCAGTTGACGAAAACTCAACAATTTTTTTTTTCATACCACGTCAGCCTGCTGAATTTTTGCCAACTAAGTCGGCGAAAATTTGGACAAGTCCAAATTTTCTTCTGCCACGTCAGCCTACTAAATTTTTGATAACTGAGTTGGCGAAAATATGCGCATCTATTGGACGGGTTTCAATTTAGGCGGTGATGTGGCACCATTCCAGCTCTCCAACACACACACACACACACACACACACACACACACACATATATATATATATATATATATATATATATATATATATATATATATAGAGAGAGAGAGAGAGAGAGAGAGAGAGAGAGAGAGAGAGGTGAGATGACACCTCACTTTCAAATGAGGGTGGCGGTGATGTAGCACCATTCCAGCCCTCCATCTCACTTCTCATTTCCATCTTTCTCCCAACATAGCCCCCTGCCTCCCGCGCCGGCCACCCCCTCCGACCGGTACTAAAAATCCAACAATTTTTTCCATTCGATCCCTCTAGAAGAACCTGACCTTAGCAGTTCTACGAAAAGTATGAGAGAAAATTTAGTACCGGTCACCCCTTTGAAAAGTCAAACAAAAAGTTCAACCTCAAAGCCTATCCGGTTGACTAGTAGTGGTTCGAGTTTTTACAATTATATTTTTGCGGATGATAAATCTGATGAGTAAGTAATATGAGTTTTCATTTCATTTCAACAGTTTATTTATTTTGTTTTTCCTAATCTATCAGTTTCTTTTCCTAGAGAAATAATATCATCTTACAACAAGCTTTATGTGACTCGGACTGAGATGAAGTCCATTTCTCCAGGAAGGAGAATTAAAGATGTGGTATGTAGATAGTATATTTTTTTCTTATATGCCATCAATGTTTACTCCGATGCCGTCGTTGCTTTTTTAATGAGATACTCAGATTGTTAGCACGATATTGATGCCATCAATGTTTACTATGATGCAATCGTTATTTTTTAATGAGAAATACTCAGATTGTCAGCATGGTCTCTTCTCTTCTCACTGCGGAGGAACGAAGAAGAACTGACAATAAAGCTAATGTATGGTATTTACCATTAAAGATATCGGCGAGTGAGCATTTTATTTTTTAATGATTATGCATTAACAATTTTCTCTCGTTTGTTTGTCGTTCATAATGTATTATGTTATGTGTATGTAGAGAGCAACATTATCCCATCTAATAAACCTCTTCATGAAATATGGAAGAAGTTCAAATATTTCGAGGATTATATGTGATCTTTAAGCATTTGTAATGAGGTATTAATTTATTTATGTTTAAATTTTAATCCAATTTACTGAAAATTGATTAATTTGTTATAATGATTAATCCTGATTCAGATATACATACCCATCCTTGTATCTGACCACTATACTCTTGCAAGAGTTATGGTTAAAACAAAGACTGTTGAAGTTTGGACTCTCTTGCATCTACAGATGAGCCAATTTATAACAAAGTAGTCATAAAACAAATAGTAAGCGCATATCTATAATTTTTTATGAATTGCGTACTAGATTCGCGGTATACTAATACATATTATATTCTGGTAATTATAGCTTTCAAATTTGGATCTCTTTCTCGAGGAAGAGATTTGAAATTTGAGAGATGCTAGGTTCAACTTTTCTACTTTCTCCATAATTCGTCGTCCTTATGTTCCCCGCCAAGACAATTCATTTGATTGTGGCATTTTTGTTATTTTATTCATGAAAGACGGATGTAGGTTGGACTCCAATTCTTTCTATGTAACTCTGAAAATATATCGTCAAATAGTTACACTTTTTTAGAGCAATATTTTTTATGTTATGTTTGTTATATGCAATTTGATTCAAAATTTGAAAGGAGCAAAGTTGATGTATGGATTGCATCTTCAAAGCACAATGCAGAAGAATCCAAATTGCGCAACAATATAATTAAGCAGCAAAAGTCGAAAGGAGTCCACCCTGATGGGTGAAGATGGAAGATGATAAATTTTTTATTTCTTTTATCAAATGAAATATGTTCATTTGTTTTGTAAAAAATGGTTAGGAATAAAGTTTTGTGGAGTTATAATATTTTTAAAATATGATGAAAATTATATCCAATTTCTATAAGGATTTCGCTGTAATTGAAAACGTCTTGCTTGCCATATTAAAAGCTTACGCTGCAGTCGGACATATCTTGATGGGATCAAAACGTTCCAAATTTGGACAATTTATTTTTTTTATCATAATGGCCGTCATTTAAAATTGGTCATAAACTATTCCCACAATACATAGCAGAAAATTACCAAAAAAATATAAACATAACAACAGATTATTTTTCAAACGATTTAGCTTTTGAATTTTCATCTTTAGCTTTTCATTTTTCTTCTTCAACTTTTCTATTTTTATGTCCTTGATTTTAATTTTCTTAAGCACTGCTTTCAATCAAAATGAACCCTATGTATTAAATTTGCCGCTATGTATTAAATTTTTTGCCTGAATTATCCGCCAGCCTTCAAGGAAAATATTGTTAGAATTGAAATATTAAATTTGGAATTGCTGTTGGTTTTGATTACTTGGGAAGGAGTACTTCCTCTTGGCTCCCATGGTCCAATGGCCTCGCCAACATGCCTTCCATTGGGATTACCAAGAAAGAAATGTATCTTGGCAGTTCAATAAATTAAGATCTCGTGAGTTCCTATAGAATTTCTGGTATTAAATTGTGTCATAATATGGAAGTTGTTCTCCTAGTTTGTTTCAGAATCTTCCTGCCATATTATATTTTTTTTTGTCATGAAGAAGTTTTCTGCTGCATTTGGAACAATTTTATGGAAAACCAATAATAATAGTTGGGTAAATGAAAAAAGAAAAAAATAGTACATAATGATAATTAAATCAACGACGTATCGCTTAGTTCATTTGATTCCATTAGCTCTTTCTCGTTAGCACACTTCCGTACTTTGCAATTACGAAAATTGTGACCCAATTTTCTGCAAACTCTACAAATTCTAGGCTTGGGGATAGTCTGACTTTCTTTATTCACTTGATTTTCCTTGGGAAGTCCTTCATTTTGTTACTACCGAGTGTGGCTTTTTAAAAGCTTCATGCACTCCATGAATTGCATCAGCTACCATTTTTCGTCTTCGCCAATATCGGTCACCATTTTTTGTAACTCAATCAGCACAGCTGACATCAACTCTGTTCCCTTCTCTTGAATTTTGCTTGATTTTTTACAATAATACGTAAACAGATTAACTTTTTCATTAATACCACAATACCTTATGCTCTAAATCATGTCTGGGTGGATGAATCTCCTTTCTGCGCCAGGTCCCGAGAGATAACTCTTTTTGCAATCCTTCAACCAACGAATTTTTACCAAGTTCTTTGGAATATCTGACAATTGCAATCTCTTCGTTGCTGAAAAAATATGCCTAAAAGGAATCTCCTTGGTCTCCATCCACAAGCAGTCACATGTTATGTTGTTGTAGATACGAGAAAATGTAACCTTCCGGTTTGGATAGTTTTTTGACAAATACTTTTCGATAGTGCAAACGTCTGCATCTCTTAAAATATGATGCTGGACAACACTATATTTATTAGAACGTGTGATTTTATTTCTTACCTCTATAAACACTTTTTTAGTGTAAATTGCTGCAAATTGGTCTTCTATTGCGGCCATACTAGTTTGTTTCACAACTGGTGTTGAGAGTTTATCAATGGCATGCTTACTCATCTCGTCGTAACGTAAGGCCGCCAAACTGTGGTCACAATGTTGAAGGGCCTTCCATAGTGGCAGCTTCTCATTCAAAAATCTTTTCAGAAATGCGTTTATTGATTCACATCTATTTGTTGCAGTAGAACCACCAAACTAATTTTCACGTAGGAATGTGTCCGCCCATTAATGCCTCATACTGTACAATGCATTGGTCCACTCATTGTTCTCTGCATTATAATCCCGTAGCATCTGCTGCCAACGGTTTTCAAAATCTTCGACTAAATAGTACCTGTTTAAAAAATATGAACAATAACAAAAGTTTTAAAATTGTAACAACAACATACTTCAAAGTAAAGTACCAAGTATGAGATGCACACACACACAAAAGTTTTAAAATTGTAACGACTGAATAGTATCTGTTTGTGTTTATGTGTCTATATATATATTTATGTGTGTGTCTATATATATGTATATGTGTTTGTATGTATATATATATGTGTGTATTTATATATATTAGTGTGTGTGTGTGTGTATATATATCTATATTTGTGTGTGTGTATGTGTATTAGTGTGTGTTTGTATAAGTGTGCGCGTGTGTGTATATGTATATATATATATATATATATATATATATATATATATATATATCAATA